>CM069912.1:118466035-118628535 GCA_036172215.1 Camellia granthamiana | reverse complement strand
GGCCAAGGCTGCGGCCAGTGCTGCCTTGGTTGCACCCTGGGCTGTTGACTTAGCTGCGGACTGTGCTGCGACCAATGGTGCTACCTTGGCTGCGGCCAGTGTTGCTCCTTTGGCTGCCTCGGCTGCGACCTGGGCTGGTGGCATGGCTGCCCTGGCTGTGGCTAGTGCTGCTGCTGCCTTGGTTGCGGCCTGTGCTATGGCCAATGCTGCGGCCTATGCTGCCTTGGCTACAGCCTGGGTTGCTGACTTAGCTGCGGACTGTGCTGCAGCCCGTGGTGCTGCCTTGGCTGCGGCCAGTGTTACAGCTAGTGCAGCTGCCTTGGCTACAACTTGGCCTGCTGGCATGGCTGCCTTGGCTGCAGCCAGTGCTGTTGCCTTAGCTACGGCCTGTGTTATTTCCTTAGTTATGGCCGATGTTGCGGCCTTCGTTGCGGCCTGTGCTGCGGCTGGTGCTACTACCTTGGTTGAGGCAGTGTTGCTGTCTTGGCTACGGCCTGGGCTGTTGCCTTGGTTACTGCTTGTGCTGCGGCCTGTGTTGCTATCTTGGCTGCGACCTGGGCTATTGACTTAGTTGCGGCCTTCGCTGCGGCCAATGCTATTGCCTTGGTTGCAGCCTGTGCTATGGCCTAGGTTGCTGCCTTAGTTGTGATCTGGTCTACCGCAGCCTTAGCTACGGCATGGGCTGTAGCTTGGGGGGCTGCTGCTGGCTGCGGCCTGGCATGTGCTATCTCTTGGCATGTCATGCCGTAGGCTGTTCTTGCACTATGACTGGGGCCTTTGCTTGCATTTGCACCAACAACTTCTGGGGCATGTCTTTGGCTCTCCGAATGCCACAAATGTATATGACATCAAGGTGTTGACCCTTGGACGGGCACACTTTGACACCTTACAAAGTGCCGCAGCCTAGGCTGAGCGTACGCATGCCAGGCCGTGGGCATGCAAGTGAGGCCCGACCTTGCCAAGTGCTACAGCCTTGGCCACAAGCATTCAAGCGAGGTTGCACGCCCAGCCTTGGACACGGCTCTAGCCAAGCACTTAATAGCCAGGCCATGGCCTTACCAAGTGTTGTAGCCCAGGCTGCCGCGCGGACAAAAGCCTTTGTTCAGCACGTGCTGCTGACACACAACTCATCGTAAAGTGTTAGCAAGACCCTTGGGCCTTAGGAATTTCATTTCGGCATGCACGTGAATCGTTTTCGTGTCTTGAGGCGCGCACTTGGGCTATATTATGTGTTCTCGAACCTCACGGGCAACTGGTCATAGGAGGGAGAAGGAGAGGGGGAACGAATCGGAGTGACGCAGGGTTGAATCTTAGTGGATCGTGGTAGCAAGGCCACTTTGCCACTAACAATATCCTGTCACGTATTTAAGTCGTTTGCAAAGGATTCTACTCGCCGCTTGAGATAGGAATTGTATTTCAAGGCGGCCCGCACGGCTCATCCGCCACATGGGCTTCACCAACGACACTTGCCTTTAGGGGCCGGACGGCCCCTACTGTGGGTCGGCAAGCGGGCGGCCGGTGCATGCATCGCTTCTAGCCCGGATTCTGACTTAGAGGCATTCAGTCATAATCCAGCGCACGGTAGCTTCGCGCCATTGGCTTTTCAACCAAGCGTGATGACCAATTTTGCGAATCAACGGTTCCTCTCGTACTAGGTTGAATTACTGTTACGATATTGTCATCAGTAGGGTAAAACTAACTTGTCTCATAAAATATTCTGATGGCCAAATATTTTTTTTTAAATTTTTTTTATGGTGTCTTTATTTATTTTCTTCAAGTTATGATTGAAAATTTAGGGAAAAAAAACTCTACTTTTTAAAAAAACCACATTAAGACTCCTTGAGCATAAGTGATGTTTCCTCCTGGCAGATGGAAAAAGGCTTAACAAGATACTATAAGCGGGGCACCTCCCTCAAGGCTGGCCAACAAGGCCAGGCCACAGGCCACACCCAGGCCACGACGCGCGCTTGGCACATGTCGTTTCTTGGATTATGGTGGTGGTGGTGGCACGCCCGCCTTCGCCGGCGACGCTGTATGGCCTACTCGCAGCCTGGGCCGCGGCCTGGCCGGCATGCCGGATTGGCGTGCATGCATCTAGGCGCGGCCTAATAGCTTGTCATGCGAGCGGCCTAGTGTCATGACTTTGGTTTTTCTAAGCCAATCGTGCGGCCTTAAGGTTTTGCCAAGCCTTCTTAGAAGAGAGCTAGGAGAAGATTGCACACACAAGAGAGAGCTCTTGGAGAATGCTTGCTTGTATTGGTTTGGAATGCTTTGGATACACTTGCATGGTTTGGGCAAATGAGACCCTCCCCCTTTTATAGGCCACAAAGAGTATTCTTGAACCATAATGATGAAGAGTGTTCTAGACACTTCCTCCAACTTTAGCTTATAGATTGTTCTAGAACTATTCTAGAATATATATATCTAGAAGGATCTACAAATAGCTACAATTATGTACAAGTCTCTACAAAACATTGGGGAGTTCTAGAAGCTTCCAACATTCTCCACAACCTCCCAGGGCTTTCTAGTGATGGATAGCATCAAGATTTTTCAGTTTGACATTATCCCCCACTTAATGCGGTGACGCCCTCGTCGCGTCTTCTTCATGGAATCGTCTTATCTTTTCCTCAAATTGCCACAAAGTTTCTGCCGGTTCCCAACTTGCTTCACAATTTGGCAATCCTTTCCATTTCACTAAGTACTCATGACGTGGGGCAAAGTTTTGTCGTCGGACCATTCAATCTGCTAGGACGGACTCCACCTCTTTGTCATAAGTTGTCGTGATGGCCAACGGTGCCCTCTTCGACTTGCCTCTATCTGAGTCTTGTTCATCTCCATAGTAGGGTTTAGGCAGCTTACATGGAAGATTGGTTGAAGTTTGAGATGTGGGGGTAATTCAAGCTTATAGGCAACCTTACCCACCTTCTTAGTTATTGGAAATGGCCCATCATATCGACGTACAAGCCCCTTGTGCAGACCTCGAGTGAACTTGTTTTGGCTAGGTGAGATCTTTACCATCACCAAGTCTCTAATATTAAACTCTCGGTGTCGCCTCTTTTCATCTACCCACTTTTTCATCTTCTTGGTTGCCTTGTCGAGGTAGGATCGTGCCACATCTACCTGTTCATTTCATTAGCAACCTTGTAGGCTGATGGACTCCTTGTTGAGCTTGTCACCAAAGAGTGTGGAGTGAGTGGTTGTTGCCCTGTGGCTAGCTCAAACGGACTTCGGTTAGTCGCCTCACTCCGTTGCAAATTGTAGGGGAATTGGGCTATATCAAGTAACTTGGCCCAATCATGTTGGTTGGCATTTACAAAATGCCTCAAATCTAGCTCCGATAATGCATTCACCCTCTCGATTTGTCCATCCGTTTGGTGGTGGAAGCTGGTAGAGAAATGGAGGGTTGATCCCATTAGCTTAAACTACTTCGTCCAAAACTTGCCCGTGAATCTTGAATCTCAGTCGCTGATAATAGACTGTGGCAAGCCCCAGTACTTCACCACATGCTTGAAAAATAGCTTGGTCGTGTCCTCGGCTGAACACTCGTTGGGTACAGCTATGAATGTTGCAACTTCACAACTGGTCTTAAGCAGTGGGCACAGTTGGAGCTACAACGAAGGGGTGTCAAAGACATTTCCACTGCACTCACCGTGGCCGAGACATTGGTGGAATATACAAAGCTAGAATCTTCTAACTCAAAGTCCACCAAGGATGGTCAAGGAAAAGGTAGGAGAGGAAAGTGGGCCAAAGAGCTTCTAAGGCTCCAAGAAACGAAGAAGTTGGAGGCAAGCCACCTTTGGACAAGGACTGGAAGAAAGATGCCAAGAAAGACATCAAGCCCAGGGACAATTGCTTCATTTGTGATGGGCCACATTGGGAGCGGGATTGTCCAAAGAGGAAAAACCTTAGTGCAATGCTGGAAAAACAAGAGATGGAAGAACAAGCACACATGGGATGTCTACAACTACTCAATGCACTCAAGGCAAATACAATCCCAACAAACAACAAAGATTGGTCCTTGATGTATGTTGATGCTAACATCAATGGAAATGCTACTAAAGTGATGATGGATACGGGAGCATCACACAACTTCATCAAGAATGCTGAAGCCAAGCAGTTGGGGTTGAAGCTTGACATGGGTCAAGGCTGGCTCAAGACGGTGAATGCGTAAGCCAAACCCCTTGATGGCGTGGCTTGAGGGGTAGAGTTACACTTGGGGAGTTGGCAAGGGAAGGTGGACTTCTCCGTAGCAGCACTTGACAACTTCAACATTGTGCTAGGCATGGAGTTCCTGTGACAATTCAACGTAGTGCCACTACCGCGCTACAACTCTATGTGCATTTTCAAGGGTGGTCCATGCATGGTCTCCACAAGTTCGGAGAAGAGGGTACTCTCCGCAATGCAAATCAAGAAAGGCTTCAAGAAGGGAGAGATCACCTATCTAGTTATCCTCCAAGGCGAAGGAGGAGAGAAGGAAGACAC
The DNA here is from genome assembly GCA_036172215.1 of Camellia granthamiana. Lineage (NCBI taxonomy): Eukaryota > Viridiplantae > Streptophyta > Magnoliopsida > Ericales > Theaceae > Camellia > Camellia granthamiana. The sequence continues at coordinate 118,624,053 of CM069912.1, read as the reverse complement.
TTCAACGGAGCCACCAAAGGAGATCAACGATGTACTAGAGGAGTACAAAGGCATCATGCCACATGAGTTGCCTAAGAGACTTCAACCTAGGAAGGAGGTGGACCACAAGATTGAGATGGAGCTAGGCACCAAGCCACCAGCAATGGCACCATACCAAATGTCCCCACCGGAGTTGGAGGAACTAAGGAGACAACTAAAAGACTTGTTGGATGCAGGTTTCATCCAACCATCAAAGGCACCATATGGAGCACTGGTGTTGTTTCAGAAGAAGCACGATGGATCATTGCGGCTATGCATTGACTACTGTAGAGGAATTGGGCTATATCAAGTAACTTGGCTCAATCATGTTGGTTGGCATTTACAAAATGCCTCAAATATAGCTCCGATAATGCATTCACCCTCTCGATTTGTCCATCCGTTTGGTGGTGGAAGCTGGTAGAGAAATGGGGGGTTGATCCCATTAGCTTAAACTACTTCGTCCAAAACTTGCCCGTGAATCTTGAATCTCAGTCGCTGATAATAGACTGTGGCAAGCCCCAGTACTTCACCACATGCTTGAAAAATAGCTTGGTCGTGTCCTCAGCTGAACACTCGTTGGGTGCAGCTATGAACGTTGCATACTTGGAGAAGCGGTCTACCAACACTAGAATGCTCTTTCACCCACCAGACTTAGGCAATGCCACTATGAAGTCCATGCTGTTACTTTCCCAAGGTTTACTTGGTATAGGGAGTGGCTCCAACAACCTTGCTGGACTTTGATTCTCTACCTTGTCTTGTTGGCACACAAGACAAGTCTTCACATATTGCTCCACCGCATCCCGCATTTGTGGCCAATAGTAGGTTAACTCTAACAATTCCTGAGTATGTCTTTGCCCCTGGTGGCTAGCCCATTGGGTGTCATGGTACTCTTTGATAAGGTTTCTCTGTAGGTTTCCCCACTTTGGAATATAAGCTCGTCACCCCCTTGTGTAGAGGATGGCATCTTCTTCCCAAAAGCGCTTGGTCTTGCCTTCTTTGGCCATTGCTACCAAGTTCTTTGCCAAGTTGTCATGCTCCATGCCTTCTTTGATTAGTGTCAGCAACTCCCCGTTTAGCTTCACAATGGTGGCTAACTCAGCCTTCCTGCTTAATGCGTCCGCTCCAAGATTTGCCTTGCCGGGCTTGTACTTCATGACATAGTCGAATTCAGTCAAGAAATCTTGCCATCATGCTTGTTTTGGGCTTAGTTTCCTTTGAGTTTGAAAATAGCTTGTGGCTACATTATCAGTTTTCACCACAAACTTGGAACCAAGTAAGTAATGTCGCCAAGTCCTTAGATAGTGGATGATGGCAGTCATCTCCTTCTCTTGGACTGTATGACGACCTTCTGTGTCATTGAGTTTCCGGCTTATAGGATGCCCTCTTGCATCAAGACCCCTCTAATAGCAAAATCTGATGTGTCTGTGTGGACTTCGTAGGGTTTGGTGCAATCAGGTAGAGCCATGACTAGTTCTTTTGTTACTGCATCCTTTAGCATATCAAAGACATTTTGGCACTTTTCCGTCCATTCCCATGCCTTGCTTTTCTTGAGCATGTTGGTGAGAGGGGCTACTATTGCCGAGTAAACCTTGATAAAACGCCGATAGTAATTGGCAAGCCCAAGAAAAGACCCCAGCTCTGTCACCTTGTTGGGTGGCTCCCAATCCTTGATTGCCTTTACGTTTCCTTCATCCATGCGAAGCTTGTCTCCCTTGATTACATGGCCAAGGAAGGAAACTTCGTCCTTTGCAAATGAGCATTTTTCTTTCTTGACATGCAACTCATTTTCCCTTAGTGTCTTGAAGACGGTCTGTAGGTGCTCAACATGCTTCTTAAGGGTAATGCTATAAATGACTATGTCATCTAAATAGACCACTACGAACCGATCTAAGTAGGGGTGGAAGATCTTGTTCATTAATATGCAAAATGTGGCAGGTGCGTTGGTGAGGCCAAAGGGCATTACTAAGAATTCATAAGAGCCATAGCAAGTTACGCAAGCAGTCTTTGGCTCATTACCTTCCGCAATCCACACTTGATAGTACCCTGACCTTAGATCAAGCTTAGAAAAGAACTTTACATGCCCAAGTTGATCAAATAAATCGGCAATCAAAGGAATAGGATATTTGTTTTTAATGGTTACCTTGTTGAGAGCCCAGTAGTCGATGCATAGCCGCAATGATCCATCGTGCTTCTTCTGAAACAACACCAATGCTCATATGGTGCCTTTGATGGTTGGATGAAGCCTGCATCCAACAAGTCTTTTAGTTGTCTCCTTAGTTCCTCCAACTCCGGTGGGGACATTTGGTATGGTGCCATTGCTGGTGGCTTGGTGCCTAACTCCATCTCAATCTTGTGGTCCACCTCCTTCCTAGGTTGAAGTCTCTTAGGCAACTCATGTGGCATGATGCCTTTACACTCCTCTAGTACATCGTTGATCTCCTTTGGTGGCTCCGTTGAAGTGTCTTCCTTCTCTCCTCCTTCGCCTTGGAGGGTAACTAGATAGGTGATCTCTCCCTTCTTGAAGCCTTTCTTGATTTGCATTGCGAAGAGTACCCCTCTTCTCCGAACTTGTGGAGACCATGTATGGACCACCCTTGAAAATGCACATAGAGTTGTAGCGCGGGTAGTGGCACTACGTTGAATTGTCACAGGAACTCCATGCCTAGCACAATGTTGAAGTTGTCAAGTGCTGCTACGGAGAAGTCCACCTTGCCTTGCCAAGTCCCCAAGTGTAACTCTACCCCTCAAGCCACGCCATCAAGGGGTTTGGCTTACGCATTCACCGTCTTGAGCTAGCCTTGACCATCTCAAGCTTCAACCCCAACCGCTTGGCTTCGGCATTCTTGATGAAGTTGTGTGATGCTCCCGTAATCCATCATCACTTGAGTAGCCTTTCATTGATGTTGGCATCAACATTACATCAAGGACCAATCTTTGTTGTTTGTTGGGATTGTATTTGCCTTGAGTGCATTGAGTAGTTGTAGACATCCCATGTGTGCTTGTTCTTCCATCTCTTGTTTTTCCAGCATTGCACTAAGGTTTTTCCTCTTTGGACAATCCCACTCCCAATGTGGCCCATCACAAATGAAGCAATTGTCCCTGGGCTTGATGTCTTTCTTGGCATCTTTCTTCCAGTCCTTGTCCAAAGGTGGCTTGCCTCCAACTTCTCCGTTTCTTGGAGCCTTAGAAGCTCTTTGGCCCACTTTCCTCTCCTACCTTTTCCTTGACCATCCTTGGTGGACTTTGAGTTAGAAGATTCTAGCTTTGTATATTCCACCAATGTCTCGGCCACGGTGAGTGCAATGGAAATGTCTTTGACACCCTTTCGTTGTAGCTCCAACTGTGCCCACTGCTTAAGACCAGTTGTGAAGTTGAAACGCAAGTCATCATCACTCATATTAGGAATTTGAAGTATTAACCTGGAGAATTCTTGGACATAGTCTCAGATAGAGCGGGTGTGCTTCAACTCTCTAGGGAGTTCTAGAAGCTTCTAGCATTCTCCACAACTTCTTAGGGATTTCTAGTAAGGGACAACATCAAGATTTTTCAGTCGGTGACACTAGGTCGCGGCCTTGGTGGCTTGGTAGCCCGGCATGCGTGTGGCTTGGGGCTGCGGCCTTGCCCGCGACCTAGCCGACTTGCCCGCATATCATGTGTGCGACCTGGGTAGCATGGCACACCCCGCGGCGTAGACGGCGTGGCAGCCTAGCTTTTGCACAGCCTGGGCAGCATGACACGCTCACGGCTTGGGCAGTGTGCCAGCTTGGCCTGCGGGTGGCCTGGGCAGCTTGACACGCATGCAGCTTGGGTGGCGTAGCGGCCTGGCCTGCACGCGACCTAGGCAGCATGGCATGCTCGCGGCCTGGGTGGCTTGGCAACCTAGCCTGCGCACGACCTGGGCAGTTTTGCATGCTTGCGGCCTGGCCTGCCTTGCCTGTGCACGGCTTGTGCAGCGTGGCTTGGGTGGCCTGGCGTGTACGCGGCTAGGGCAGCATGGCCTGGCCTGCTTGCGGCATGGGCGGCCTGGCCAGAGCGTGACTTGGGCAGCATGGCATGTGAAGCCCCTGAAAAATGTATTCTCTTTAAAAAAACCCTAATGTTTGAATTATTTTCTTAAAGCCCTCAGTTCCTTGAATTATTTCGAATCTTGTTGGTTAGCATTTTTTTTTATTTTGTTTTTTGTCGAAACAGGAATATCTTAGCTGAATTAGGTTCCTTAGCCTAATTTAATTTAAATTCTACATAAGTAAGATTCCAATACATGAGTTTAATTCCAAGCCCTCACGTCTTTTATTAATTTCAAGAATTGCCCCAAAACTAGTACATGTACCTTTATGCTATAGGTACCATCAATCAATTTGAGATCTATACATATATATATACAATGGGAGATGTTGTCCCTACTACCTAAATTGAATAAAAAAATGCCCCATCTCCCTTCCCAATGGGCCGGCCACCCTAGGAGATTGTGAGGGGTCTATTTTCAAGAAATTGTAATCATTATATTCTAGAAACCCTAACACCTAGTACCCCTTAAATTCTAGGGTTTTGTTTCCAACACTAGTTTCACTTCAACTAGAGACCACTAGATATTGTCTAAACCCATGATTAAGCTCCCTAATAACTCCTTATTCCATTAGACTCCAAGTAAATCCTAACTTTTCCATCCAATTCCAACTAGTGGGCCTTTATGTCTTTTTACACCAAAATTTGCCTATAAATACCCACCACTCCCCCTAGCATCGGCATACACAAACAACACACACTCACACATATTTGGCCAAGAGGAGAGAAAGGAGAACAAGAGAGAAGTCTTGAGAGGGAGAGGAAGGAAGAGGAGAGCACTCTTGTTCAAGCCTAGCAAGTAAGCCACAACACAACCTTCTCTTTCATTTTCCTTTTTCAAATACATGTTCTTAAGGATTCTAAACATTGTTTTTCAAAGGTGTTATTGATGAGTTACTTGTGTTAAAAATGATAAGAGTTGAGCCATGATTCTATCTCTCTTGTAGTTTCCCCTCATTTCAGTACAAAACTATCTTTTTCATATCAATCTCTCAAACTTTCCAAAGGCACACCTTCAAGAAAATTTTCTGAATTTAATATATGTTATTTGGCATGTTTTCATCACAAAAGAGACGAAAATTTTCCCTTAGTGGATCCCTTTTCTCATAAATCTTCTTATTTTGGGTATTGTGCCTTAGAATCTATTTTCATAGCCAACTTTCAAAATTTCTAGAAAAATGTAAAAAATTATTCTGGACCTCTAATTTATGTCAAAATCTCCCTTAAGGAGTTAGCTTTCAACTAAAATTGGTTTCATTGAAAAACAGTGAGCGGTTTGCAAGAAAATTAAATTTTCGTAATGGTCGACGAATCTGGACAATGCTGGAGTGTTTTCTAAATAACTTAAAATCTAGAAAAGCTATCCCATTTCTGAAATATGTTCTGGAAACTAGATAGTCCGGTGAAAAATCTAAAATAGTCCTTTCATTCTAATCCTTATGTGATATTGAATCTGGAAATTCTGTTATACATGGATGTTTTATGCTCTTGTGCTCATGAAAATGCTTATTAGTTTATCATCATATCTTGGCATGATATTATATGTGTTATGGTTATGTTCTTTATCTTCTTCGTCTTAATGATGCATGCTTATGTGGATATTATTATCTTGTTAGGTTGGTCTAACCTTGATTTAAAACATTTAACGCAACGGAAAACTTAATTGAGATGGTATTGGGTTTTCGATCACTTGAGTAATGAAAGGGTGATAATATGTGATGTATGGATTGTTGGGATGTGTTCCCTATTTGGAAGCTAAAGTCTTGCGCAAGTGGTTTTCAGAACCTTTGAACGGAGCGGTTGTATTCGGACCGTAGGTGGTTTGGTGTGATGAGGGATTTGGGCAAGGCCCTATTTTACCGTCTCTTTTGAGGCTCTGCGGTTGGCGTTACACCGTACATAACCGTTGGTAGGCATTCGAGGTTAGGTCTGCAACAAAGCAGCAAAAGAGGGGGCATACCGAATAATCCGCGTCCGATTCTTGTGGTTGGGAGGACGAAATCTCTTTAGGGGATTTTTAGTTTACTAACATCTAACTTGTAACCCTTTATTTATTTAGTTGAGTATCATGCTTTACTATTTAATGTTATATTTGTGATTGTGTATTGGACTGGAAAAAAGGGACGGGGTGTGTGCGTGTTTACTGGGCATTCAAAGCTCACGGCGTATCATGCCAGGTGCCGAAGAGGAGCTTATAGTTGGAGACGACGAGCCTGAAAACTTCGAAGACTTTTGGCTATCTTAGGAAAGTTAGAAATTCCTTTTAATATTTTGTAAGGCTCATATGAAGATTTAAATTTTCTTTTTGGGATGTAATGTAATGGAACAAGCTTTTGAAATTAAGGATATTCGTGGTTGTTATGTATTTATATTCTATATATATATATGTATGAACCTTATTGTTGCTTATGAGACCTTGTGTCAATACCCTTTTAAGATCTATCAAAAGGATAGTGCGCTGCCTAAGAAAGCTGGACTTAGAAGGGAGGCTAATTTGACTCCCCCGGCGATCTGGGATCTTACTTGGTTATTGACCATTAGGACTCATTAGGTGACTCTCCATTGACTGCAACCAACAGTGTAGATTCGGGGTGTCCACAACTTGGTATCAGAGCCTAGGTTAAACCCTTAACCCGCGCAACCCAATATGCGGACTCTAGAAGCCCTTACCCCCCTTTATCTTATTTTATTCTATCACGCTATTATATTTAAAGAAGACTAACAAATAAAAATCTTTTCCACCTTAGGATGTCATCGGGAGACTATCCAGGATGCGGGCGTCAGTCTCGACTCGTGCGGTACTTTCCGTATGCAAGGAAGGAGGGCCATGTCTGTCAGCCTTTACTTTAGCCGCCGACGCTGTGTGAGTGTCGTCGAGGAAATGATCAAAACAAGAGATATGTAAGGTGGAAATGGGAGTACCTCCCGCTATACGAGGGAGCAGAAGAGGTCCCTGGTGCGGCGCCGCCTACAATTTTTAAAAAGTTTTCGTGCATTGGGGATATCAGGCCCCATGGGTACGGGTCCGTGTTGATTTCTGGGACGGTTTCGTGCATTGTTGCTGGTTTCTGTATAGCCATTAGCTCGCGTCTCCACCATTCTGTTCATGGCACGTGGTGAGTTGGTTTTCCAGTTTTAGAGAATCTTACTATTTAGATTTGAAATGAAGGTTCAGTTTTCTTAGGGTGTACTAAAGCAAGTAACAGCCAACAACATAGATCAACACATCATTCATATATTATAATAGGCATCATTACAAAAGGGCTCCTAAATCGGAGTTACATTCAAACGCATTTACGCATTACAAAGTTCAAGCTATCTTATTCTAAGGATCCCCATCAGCGGATCTTACAAAAGTCTAGTTTTACTATTCCTCGAACTAGTTCTCGTTTCCCGACTAATTAAAGTCTTCTTCTGGGTCTTCATCAGCGGAGTCAGTTGCTTGCCAGAGAGCGGGGGGTGTACATTGGTGAGGGGGGGATTGTGTTCAGATGACACCTCTATAGGGTAGGCTTGGGTTGCCCCCTTGCTGTTCGGGTGGCTGCTCCATATCCATTGGTTGATTGTCACCTGGCCCCTGATAACAAGATTCGTAGCTTTCAGCCTGAGTCGGTGGTCGGTGGTATGCTATGGTAGTCAAAGCTCGGTGTATCAGGAAGTCCATCCTCTGATCATCTTGGTCATTCAAATTGCCTTCTTCGCTGCCCGACTTAAAAATTGTAGGCGGTGCCGCACCAGAGACCTCTTCCCTCGTATATCGAGAGTACTTCCGTTTCCACCTTACGTATCTCTGTTTTGATCATTTCCTCGGCGGTACTCACACAGCGTCGGGCGGCCTAAAGTAAGGGCTGACAGACATGGCCCTCCTTCCTTGCATACAGAAAGTACCTTCGCGAGTCGAGACTGACGCCGCGTCCTGGATAGTCTCCCGATGACATCCTAAGGTAGAAAAGATTTTTATTTGTTAGTCTTCTTTAAATATAATAGCGTGATAGAATAAAATAAGATAAAGGGGTAAGGGCTTCTAGAGTCGCATATTGGGTTGCGCGGGTTAAGGGTTTAACCTAGGCTTTGATACCAAGTTGTGATGCTCTGAATCTACACTATTGGTTGTAGTCAATGGAGAGTCACTAATGAGTCCTATGGTCAGTAACCAAGTAAGATCTCAGATCGCCGGAGGAGGTCAAATTAGCCTCCCTTCTAAATCCAGCTTTCTTAGGCAGCGCACTATCCGTTTGACAGATCTTAAAAGGTATTGACACAAGGTCTCATAAGCAACGATAAGGTTCATGCATATATATATATAGAATATAAGTGCATAACAACCACGAATATCCTTAATTTCAAAAGCTTGTTCCATTACATTACATCCCAAAAAGAAAATTTAAATCTTCATACGAGCCTTACAAAATATCAAAAGGAATTTCTAACTTTCCTAAGATAGCCAAAAGTCTTTGAAGGTTTCAAGCTCGTCATCTCCATCTATAAGCTCCTCTTCGGCACCTGGCATGATACGCCATGAGCTTTGAATGTCTAGTAAACACACACACACCCCGTCCCTTTTTCCCAGTCCAATACACAATTACAAATATAACATTAAGTAGTAAAGCATGATACTCAACGAAATAAATAAAGGGTTACAAGTTAAATGTTAGTAAACTAGAAATCCCCCAAAGAGATTTCGTCCTCCCCAACCACAAGAATCGGACGCGGATTATTCGGTATGTCCCATCTTTTGCTGCTTTTGTTGCAGACCTAACCTCGGATGCCTACTAACGGTTATGTATTATGTAGCGCCAACCGCAGGGCCTCAAAAGAGACGGTAAAAATAGGGCCCTTGCCCAAATCCCTCATCACACCAAACCACCCAGGGTTCGAATACAACCGCTCCGTTCAAGGGTTCCGAAAACCACTTGCGCAAGACTTTAGCTTCCAAATAGGGAACGCATCCCAACAATCCATACATCACATATTATCACCCTTTCATTACTCAAGTGATCAAAAACCCAATACCATCCCAATTAAGTTTTCCGTTGCGTTAAATGTTTTAAATCAAGGTTAGACCAACCTAACAAGATAATAATATCCACATAAGCATGCATCATTAAGACGAAGAAGATAAAGAACATAACCATAACACATATAATATCATGCCAAGATATGATGATAAGCTAATAAGCATTTTCATGAGCACAAGAGCATAAAACATCCATGCACAATAGAATTTCCAGATTCAATATCACATAAAAATTAGAATGAAAGGACTATTTTAGATTTTTCACCGGACTCGGCCTTCCTATGGTTCGTAGGGCATTTAATCTAGTTTCCAGAACATATTTCGGAAATGGGATAGCTTTTCTAGATTTTAAGTTATTTAGAAAACACTCCAGCGCTGTCCAGATTCGTCGACCATTACGAAAATTTGATTTTCTTGCAAACCGCTCACTGTTTTTCAATGAAACCAATTTTAGTTGAAAGCCAACTCCTTAAGGGAGATTTTGACATAAAACAGAGGTCCAGAATATTTTTCTAGAAATTTTGAAAGTTGGCTGCGAAAACAGATTCTAAGCACAATACCCAAAACAAGAAGATTTGTGAGAAAAGGGATCCACTAAGGGAAAATTTTCGTCTCTTTTGTGATGAAAACATGCCAACTAACATATATTAAACTCAGAAAATTTTCTTGAAGGTGTGCCTTTGGAAAGTTTGAGAGATTGGTATGAAAAAGATAGTTTTGTATCGAAATGAGAGAAACTGCAAGAGAGGTAGAATCATGGCTCAACTCTTATCATTTTTAACACAAGTAACTCATCAATAACACCTTTGAAAACAATGTTTAGAACTCTTAAGAACATGTATTTGAAAAAGGAAAATGAAAGAGAAGGTTGTGTTGTGGCTTACTTGCTAGGCTTGAACAAGAGTGCTCTCCTCTTCCTTCTTCTCCCTCTCAAGACTTCTCTCTTGTTCTCCTTTCTCTCCTCTTGGCCGAATATGTGTGAGTGTGTATTGTTTGTGTATGCCATGCTAGGGGGGGTGGTAGTATTTATAGGCAAATTTTGGGGTAAAAAGACATAAAGGCCCACTAGTTGGAATTGGATGGAAAAGTTAGGATTTACTTGGAGTCTAATGGAATAGGGAGTGATTAGGGAGCTTAATCATGGGTCTAGACAATATCTAGTTGGTCTCTAGTTGAAGTGAAACTAGTGTTGGAAACAAAACCCTAGATTTTTACAATTTCTTGAAAATAGACCCCTCACAATCTCCTAGGGTGGCCGGCCATTGGGAAGGGAGATGGGGCATTTTTTTATTCAATTTAGGTACTAGGAACACATCTCTCAATGTATATATATATATGTATAGATCTCAAATTGATTGATGGTACCTATAGTATAAAGGTACATGTACTAGTTTTGGGGCAATTCTTGAAATTAATAAAAGAAGTGAGGGCTTGGAATTAAACTCATGTATTGGAATCTTACTTATGTAGAATTAAATTAAATTAGGCTAAGGAACCTAATTCAGCTAGGATATTCCTCTTTCGACGAAAATAAAATAAAAAAAATGCTAACCGACAAGATTCAAAATAATTCAAGGAACTGAGGGGCTTTAAGAAAATAATCCAAACATTAGGATTTTTTTAAAGAGAATACATTTTTCAGGGCTTCACATGGCATGCTTACGCGTGCCCTGGGCAGCATGGCATGCTGCCTAGGCGGCCTGGCTCTATGTTACACGGACTCGCTCATTTTTGGGAGGTACCCGTGTCGACACGACACGACACGGGTACGGGTACGGGATACGTACGGGATACGGCCAAATGAAAACGGATACGGCTTATTGTTTTCTATAATATTTTTGTTACAATTTCTTTTTTGTTCTTCGTTTGATCAGGAAGAGGGTAAGATCAGAAGAAACAAACCAACAAAATACAAAACTTCACAACATGATTTCAATGGAAAGGAAAAGAAATCTGAAATGTTGAAGCAAAGTTGAAGGCAGAGCTCACCAGAAAGCTGAAGAGTTGAAGTCGCCGGTGGCTTAGTTCAACCTTTTCTATTTCGTCGATGCATTCCCATGATTTTTGCTGGGTCTTCTGTCATTCCTATGCACCTTCTGGTGCATATGTTCAGAAGCTTGATGAACTTCTCTTCCGATGAATTTGTGGTGTTCCTCCCTCTGTTTCTTCTTTTTTTCCTTTTTTTTGAACTGGATCGTCTTCCTCTGGGCTGATTCATCATTCTTTATTGTTTTGAATGGAAAATTGATGAAAACGCGTATTGGAACTTGTAGATAGAGAGAGACAGCTGGCCACCACTTTATTCTTATATATTAATATTTGAATAATGTCATATATATATTAATATTAATATTAATATTTGAATAATGATTTACATCAATTGATATACGTGTATTAACAAATTAATGTGATATAATTTTAAATTTTTTAAAATATTTATAATTTGTATAATAGATGAGATTAGTGATAATATTATAATATATATTGATACATTAATTAATATGTCAATTAATATATATAACACCACCGTCAGCATTTTATGAAGTTGTTTGGATGAATAAAAAGGTGTCATTTTTTATTTTTTTATATTTTTATGTCATATTATTTTTTCATTTTTTGTATATTTTTTTTAAAAGTTAAAAAATATATTTATTAAGTTTGGGAAGACTAAATAAGTGCACTTTTTGACTTTTCTTGTATTATGTGTAGAAAAAATAGAGAAGAGATGTTGATTGATGTGACCCAAAAAAGATAAAAATATGAAATAAGTACACTTTTTTAGTTTAGCCAAACTTGGCAAGATTATTCTAAATAATTTCTAAATATTACATATTTTTTTAATAGAGTTATAGTAATTTTATAATTTAAAACTAATGAGTGTGTTTGGTTTCAATTTTTTAAATTCAGTTTTGTGAAAATTGAGATTTTTATTTTTCATATTTTTTTTATTTTCAGTGAATATTTTTAAAATTTTAAATATTTTTTTTACTTTTTAGATGCACCTTACTTAAACGTATCTAAAAAATAAAATATTTGTGAAAAAATATTTTAAAAAATTAATAATACATAAAAATACAAAAAATATACTGAATTTTTTTTATTTAGTGAATTTTTTAAAGATCTTTTTCACAAAAATTATACTTTTTAAGTGTATTTATGTTAGATGTATCTAAAAATTAAAATTTTTTTTGCTTAAAATGTTAAAAAAATTTAGTACAAACAAAAAAAAATACGAAAAACAATAAAGAAGAATTTCCCAAAAAGTAAATTCTAAAAATTAAAATCAAACAGAGTGATTTACCTTGTTTAGTTCTAATTTTTTGAATTTAATTTTTTAAAAATTTAATTTTTATTTTTAGTGAATTTTTTTAATATTTTAAACAAATTTTTTACTCTTTAGATGTATCTTAATTTTTAAAAAATTAAATTCAGAAAAATGGAACCATATGAAACCAAACAAGATTATTTTTTTTATAATATTACGTATTTTATATTTAAATATTTTTAACCATAATATGTGTAACACCACTATAAAAATACGTAATATTGCAATAAAAATATATTTAATATGTTTTATAAAAAAATGATTCATCCATTAATTTTTTTTCCCTCCAAATCTCCTTAAATGATGTGCCAAGTGTATGATCCAATAGCAATTGATACATTTGAAGAGATATATTATCGTTATACTTTTTGAGTCATAATTATAAATTAAAAAAAAATCATAACTAAATACCATATGAAATATAACCAAATATCTCATGGGTCATAATTATAATATTATCATAATTTAAAAAAAAAATAATCATACCTAAAACACAAAATAACATAACTAAGATGAGGTGATCTAAATTTTCATTAAAAAAATTTCAATTTTTATTTACTTAATGAGGTGATCTAAATTTTTAAATAATAAACAAAACAATAAATCAATCAACATAAATTCTTTCATCAAATTTTATGAAAGAAATCATCTAAATCATTCATCTTTTTAAAATTTCATCAAATTTAAATTTTGAACATTTTTGCATCAAATTTAAATTTAATGAAAAAAAATATGAAGGATTAGAGATGCTCTTACAAGATAAACATTTAGGAGTGTTTAAGTCTCATTCAAATCGCCGACATGAGTTTGAATTAGCCCACAAATTAGACCTTACAATACCATGCAAAACTGAAAGAAGCTTGTCTAAAATATAAATACTAACACTGTCACCGCTTGCTCTACTACCCTAACCAACAACACTACCTCCACCAGTCTACTATTACTATCACTACCACTAGTTCCACTATACTATTAACACCACCATCAATAGCTTGGTCATCCTAAAATCATCACCAATTTCACTGTCCTACCCTACCAGCACTACCAGTTCGAAACCACCTCTTCCATTCTACCTTTACTACCACCACAACCACCTATACCACTACCACCACTAGATCCACCACCCCCCAACTTCCATCACTATACTACCAACACTATTACTGCCATCTCCACCACCACCAATTTCAACCACCTCTCCCATTCTACTTTTACTACCACCACAACCGCCTATACCACTACCACCACTAGATCCACCAGCCCCCAACTTCCATCACTATTCTACCAACACTATTACTGCCATCTCCACCACCACCACCACCACCACCACCACCAATTTCAACCACCTCTCCCATTCTACTTTTACTACCACCACAATCGCCTATACCACTACCACCACTAGATCCACCAGCCCCCAACTTCCATCACTATACTACCAACACTATTACTGCCATCTCCACCACCACCACCAATTTCAACCACCTCTCCTATTCTACTTTTACTACCACCACAACCGCTTATACCACTACCACCACTAGATCCACCACTCCCTAACTTCCATCACTATACTACCAACACTATTACTGCCATCTCCACCACCACCACCAATTCCAACCACCTCCCCATTCTACTTTTACTACCACCACAACCGCCTATACCACTACCACCACTAGATCCACCACCCCCTAACTTCCATCACTATACTATCAACACTATTACTGCCATCTCCACCACCACCACCAATTCCAACCACCTCTCCCATTCTACTTTTGCTACCACCACAACCGCCTATACCACTACCACCACTAGATCCACCACCCCCTAACTTCCATCACTATACTACCAATACTATCACTACCATATCCACCACCCTATAACCTTCACGACCTCCACTACCCTATTACCAATGAATTGGATATATATATTTTTAAAGTAATGAACAAATGACTAATTCAATATTTTTATGTATATTATTGAGTGTATGCAAACTTAACCAATATTATCGATTCAATAAAATATTTCATGTAAACCCAAATATTTCCTAATTGATTATATCTTAAAATTCAATTTTTATTTATTTTCAATTCAAAAATCAAACCAAATTAGTTGTTTTAATATTATTGTAAAAAAATGTGAATTACATATATATTAAAATACAACAATCACATTGATACGTATATATTTTAATAGTCACATATCTTTTGTTTTAAATACATCTAATCCAAATAGACATAAATAGTACATAATTTGTCTATCTAGATTAAATAAAATTTAAAAATAACAAATTATTTAAAAAACCAAAAATACAATTTTTAAAAAATTGTAACCAAACGAGATACTAACTTTATTGCCAACAAGGTACAAGGTATTAATTAGTTTAAGTTTATTTGTTGAACTGGAACAAGGCACAAGGTACACTTTTTTTTTAAATACATCAATTATAAAAATTTCATTTATTTGTTGTCATCTACTGAGACAGTCACTAACAATAACATTAAAATATATTAATTAGTATATCAATTAATGTATCAATTTATAATATTATTATTTTAAAATTATTATCACATTTATTATATAAATTATAAAGACTTAAAATTTGTAAAATTATACCCACATTATTTATTAATATACTAATTAATATATCAATTAATACATATAATATTATTTAAATAAAATACAATCATTGTATCTACACCTTTTGTTCCATCAATTACTTTCCTTCCTTGGGAAGCTTTGCTTGCCAGCCACAAACTTCCAATCACTCTGATAAACAACTCCCAAAGCACAAACAAATCAACCAACTCCCAAGAGTACAAACAACTACAACGAATACAAACAAGGCTTCACCTTTTCACCTTCCACTTGATATATATATTTTTTGCATATAGCAGCCCAAAGCACAAACAAATCAACCAACTCCCAAGAGTACAAACAACTACAACGAATACAAACAAGGCTTCACCTTTTCACCTTCCACTTGATATATATATTTTTGCATATAGCAGTTTAGCTCTCCAAAAAACAGAGGCTTCGGCTGTATGTATCTTTAGCCCCAAAAAAATCTGTCAAAACTTCCTTCCATTATTAATTTCATCTACAGGGGAAATGTCTTCCTCCCAATCTTCAGCCAAGCAAAAGCAAACCTTGCGTCCAGCAGCATGTCAAGGAGCAGAGTTTGATGACAAGCCATTGTGGAATCATGTGAAGGTTCTCAATGTGGCTTCAGGTGGAGGTGGAAATAGAACCTGGTCCTGTAATTACTGCAGCAAAAAAGTAACTGGGTCATATACAAAGGTGAAAGCTCATCTATTAAAGCTTTCAAATCATGGAGTTGAACCTTGCAAATCCATAAGAGATGATGTTGTTGAAGCTATAAGGAAGGAGCATGATGGTGCTGAAGTGAGAAAAGCTCAACAAGCATTAAATGCAAGAAAAAAAGCAGAATATGTCACTTTACCAGAAGGCTCAGACTTGCTGCAACAGAAAAAACGCAAGGGAATGGCTCCACCAGGTGCTTTGCAAAAGTCATTTAATGTTGCTCAAAGAGATATTGCTGACAAAGATTGTGCTCGAATGTTCTATGCAAGTGGCTTACCTTTCAATCTGGCAAGGTCACCTTACTTTCGGAAGTATTCTCAATCTTTAGCAAACAGCAGCTTGATGGGCTACACTCCTCCTTCATATGATAGGCTACGTACCACATTATTATCCCAAGAAAAAGCTCATGTTAATAGGCTACTGCAACCTATTAGAGATTCATGGAACAAGAAAGGGGTTTCATTGCTCTCTGATGGGTGGTCAGATAGGCAACGACGCCCTCTTATCAATGTCATGGCATCATCTGCAGGAGGAGCAATGTTTGTCAAAGCTATTGATTCAAGTGGAATTGTAAAAGATGGAGAATATGTTGCAAGTTTGTTCATTAAAGCCATCAAAGAGGTCGGAGAAGCAAATGTTGTTCAGATTGTAACTGATAATGCATCCAACTACAAAGCTGCTGGGTTGAGCATTGAAAACAAGTATCCACATATTTTCTGGACTCCATGTGTGGTGCATAGTTTGAATTTGGCATTGAAGAGCATATGTACCCCACCAGATAAATCAGCTCAATATGATCAATGTAAGTGGATTTCAGATTTAGTTTTTCAAGTGCAGAATATTCGCAATTTTATTCTCAACCATAGCATGGCATTGTCTATTTTCAATGAATATTCTACTTTGAGATTGTTAAGTGTAGCAGAAACCAGGTTTGCATCCAACATCATCATGGCTATACGTTTGAGGGAAGTTAAGACATCCCTTGAGAAAATGGTGATGGATGCAAGCTGGAAAATTTATAGGGAAGATGGCAATAGTGTGGCTGAGATTAAAGCTCGTGAGGTAAAACAATGTATTGTGGATGACTCATGGTGGGATAGCATAGATTACCTCATAAGCTTTACTAAACCTATCATTGACATGTTAAGGCAAGCAGACATAGACTCTCCTGTTTTACATCTGGTATATGACATGTGGGATACCATGATTGAAAGTGTGAAAAAAATCATCTTTGACCATGAAGGGATAGACATAATTGTTGGTCAATCAACCTTCTTTAATGTCATTCACCAAATTTTGGAGAGTAGATGGAACAAAAGTAATACCCCTTTACATTGTATGGCCCATTCATTGGTTCCAAAATACTACTGTCATGCTTGGCTCCAAGATGGTAGTAATGGAATTCCAAGAATATCACCACATGAGGATCATGAAGTCTCCATGAATAGAAGCAAATGTTTGAAGAGGTTGTTTCCTAATCAAACTGATTTACGGAAAGTTTATGCTGAATATGGAGCATTTTCTAGTGGGTCAGATTATTTCAATCAGCCTCATGTCATTGATGCAAGAATGTTTGAGGAACCTCTTTCATGGTGGGCCAATCATGGTGCTTCCGCACCATTACTACAAGCATTGGCTTTTAAATTGCTTGTGCAGCCAGCATCTTCCTCTTGTTGCGAGAGAAATTGGAGTACATATTCTCTAATTCAAAGCGTTAAGAGAAACCGACTAGCAACAAGTAGAGCTGAAGACTTGGTGTTTGTGCATTGCAATCTTCGCCTTTTGTCAAGGAAGAGCAAGGAGTATAAAGAAGGACCAACAAAATATTGGGACATATGTAAGTTAACTCACTTTCAATTCAATAAATAATAATGCAAGTATTATTTATGACTAGCTAAAAATAATTTTTCTATGTTTTTTTTTCCCTTACAGGTGGAGATTTGTTTGACATAGAAGGGCATGACATAATGGAGCTAGCACAAATTTCCCTTGATGATCCAGAGATGCAGACCATGACTTTTGATGATGACAATGAAAGTCAGCAAGTTGTTGTTGAAGATTAAACCAATTGAAGAAGAGTGACAGTCAGCTAGTTTTTTTTTTTTTTTTTTGATAAATATTCAACTAGTTTCTTTGTAGTCATCTATTCTTGGTTTAGGAGTAGAAGACTTCAAAGAAATTGTGTTTTTTCATTTCAAGAACTATGCAAGACCTTCAAGGATATTATGTTTTTTGGATAATTTATTTTGGTATATGTTTTTTGGATAATTTATTTTTTTGGCATGTAATGAAGTTACATTTGCTAGATGTTTTATGAATTATATATTTGGTTGGCACATGATTTTAGAGTTGATTTTATTTTACAATTTAAATGCATTTATACTAATTTTTGTTTAGCCGTATCCACGTACCCGTATCTAATTTTTGGGTACTTTTTAGACGTACCCGCGTATCCCTCATTTAGGGATTTGACGAGTCTGACTCTTAGATACATACCCGCATCCGACACCCGTACCCGAGTCCGTGTAACGTAGGCCTGGCTTACTCGCAACTCCAGCAGCTTGGCTTGCACGCGGCCTAGGCAGCCTAGCTTGCGCACGCCCTTTGCAACGTGCTTTGTGCGGCTCCCGCGTGACAATCTTTTGACCAAGATGCGCGAGTTTTGCACACATTCGCGCAAGCCTTTGCACGCTTTTGCACACCACACACGTGTAATGATAACAATCATTTTGAAGTTTGGCAATATCTATGATTTGTCAACAACACAGTCCGTGGTCCCGGCACTCGCCTTGGCCGCAGCCAAGGCAGCAGCCTTGGCCACGGTCAAGGCCGTAGCCCAAGCTGCAGCCAAGGCAAGAACATATGCTGCAGCCAAGGCAGTAGCCCAAGCCGCAGCCAAGGCAGCAGCGCAGGGCGCAGCCCAGACCGCAGCGCAGGCTGTAGCCCAGGCAGCAACACAGGCCACAGCCAGGCAGCGATGCGAACTGCAGCCAAGGTAGCAGCCTTGGCCGCAGTGCCAGCCGCAGCACAGGCCAGAGCTAGGTTGCAACAAGGCAGCAACAGAGGCCGCAGCGCAGGCTACAGCTTAGGCCGCAGCCTAGGCAGCAGCACA
Organism: Camellia granthamiana; assembly: GCA_036172215.1. Taxonomy (NCBI): domain Eukaryota; kingdom Viridiplantae; phylum Streptophyta; class Magnoliopsida; order Ericales; family Theaceae; genus Camellia; species Camellia granthamiana. The sequence continues at coordinate 118,605,201 of CM069912.1, read as the reverse complement.
TGCCACAACACAGGCAGTAGTGCAAGATACAACTAAGGAATCATAGCTAAGGCTACAGCCCAAGCAAAAGCATGTCACAGCCAGGCAGCAGTGCAAGCTGAAGGTAGCATCGCCAAGGTAGCAACACATGCTGCAGCCCAGGCCATAGCACAGTCCGCAGCCCAGGCCGCAGCTCGAGCCGCATCCCCGGCCGCTGCACATCGATTCGCGAATACTTTTCGAGGCATCATTGCTCTAGTTGTTTTGTGTCACTTATCTTTTAGTGCGTTGTCCGACAATGTGTCGTACTTTGTACATTTTAAACACTTGTTTTGAACATGATTCTTTTATATTCTTACCTAAATCATGCCATATATAATTAATAATGCACTAGTATTATTTTTTATTGTCATCTCCTATTTTTTTGCTATTTTTCTTGAATTTTTAAATTTTTATTTATTTGTAAAATTTAAAATAAAATAAAATAAATTATTTTTTTTAAATTACTATAATTACAAGTGCCTCATCCTTTAATTATTAGATTCATTTCTACAATTTTTTCACTATTTTTACTAATTTTCATAATTTTTTAAATATTAAAATAGAAATAAATTAAAATAAAATATTCAGGTGGCCAATTTTTATTTTTTTAATTTTTAATTTTTATTTTTATGGTGTCTTGATTTATTTTCTTTGAGTTATGATTGAAAATTAGCGAAAGAAAATGTTACTTTTAAAAAAATCCCATTATGACTCATCAAGCATAGGTGATATTTCCTCCTGCCAGATGGAAATGGGTTTAACAAGCTACTATAAAGGGAGGGCACCTCCCTTAAGGCTAGCCAGTATGGCCCGGCCACAGGCCACACCTATGCCAGGGCGTGCACTTGGCATATGCCGTTGCATGGCTTGTGGCATTGAAACTTCATAGCCAAGCTTGGGATGTGTCGAATAGAGGCCCGCGGTGGCATGGTGGCCTTGGCCGGTAGCATTGCATGGCTTGTGCGCGGCATTGGCCGCAACCTAGTCGGTATGCCAGCTTGGCTTGCACGCATCCAAGTTCGCGTCCTTAATGTTGCAGCATGACATGCTCGCGCCTTGGCTAACTTGGCAGCAAGGTGTGCCCGCGGCCTAGGCAGTATGGCAGCCTGGCTTGCGCGCAATCCTAGCAGCATGTCAAACCCGTAGCCTTGGCAGAGTGCTAGCCTGGCCTGTGCGCATCCTTAGCAGCATGGAATACCTGCGGCCCTAGCAGCATGGTGGCCTAGCCTGCGCGCGGCCTTAGCAGGTATGTCAAGCCCGCAGCCTTGGCAGGATCACAACCTGGCTTGTGAGTGGCCTAGGCAGCGTGGCATGCTTGCGGCCTGCACGCGGCCATAGCAGCTTGGCATGCTCGTGGCCTAGGCAGCATGTCAAGCCTTAGGCCTAGGCAGCATGGCACGCCCACGGCCTAGGAAGCATGGTTGTCTAACATGCGCGCGACCTTCGCAGTGTGGCATATGCCTGTCTAGGGAAGCAGAGCAGCATCGCATGCACGCGACCTTGGCAGTATGGCAGCCTGGCCTGCACGTAGCCTCGGCTTTATTTCATGCGCACGGCCTCGGCAGCCTATTCTACTTGCGTCCTTGTCAGCATGCCAGCCCAGCCTTCAAGCAGCCTTGGCAGTCTTGCCTGCCCTACTGCTTGCAAAACGTATGTCCCTCAGGTAATTTCCATTAAGTTGGCTTTGACGTTTGCCTACAAGTTGCCTTCCCTTCCCTTGCGGAAGTTTCCTTGCGAAAAACATATCCCCCCGGTAATTGCCATTAGGTTGGCTTTGATTTATGTACAAGTTGCCTTGCGAAAAGCATGTCCCCCAAGTAATTGCCATTAGGTTGACTTTGACTTGCGTACAAGTTGCTTGTGCTTTGCTTGTTGTGAAAATTATGTCCCTCGGAAGTCTCTTGTTGCGTTTGTGATTTGCAATCGCGCTAACCAATGCTTGCTCGGCTCTTGTAAATGTTTTCTCACATTCGTCGGGCTTCTTAGTCCTTCGTGGTGATTCATTTTTGGGGGCTGGTGCATGGTGTACATTGCAGCGTGTGAGTTGTGATTGGTTTGTGCAAGTTGGATGAATCCTTGCCTGTGTAACAAACTTCACTGGTGCATTGCTCTTCATCGTCCATGGGATTCCTACAAGTTGCCTACGCTTTCCTAGTGAAAGCTCCTTGTAGAAAGTTATGTCCCTCAGTTAATTGCCATTAGGTTGGCTTTGACTTGCCTAAAAGTTGCCTGCGCTTTCCTAGTGGAAGCTCCTTGCGAAAAGTTATGTCCCTCGGGTAATTGCCATTAGGTTGGCTTTGACTTGGCTACAAGTTGCCTGCGCTTTCCTAGTGGAAGCTACCTTGCGAAAAGCATGTCCCTCAGATAATTGCCATTTGGTTGGCTTTAACTTACGAACGAGTTGCCTGTGCTTTCCTAGTGGAAGCTTGTTGCAAAAAGTATGTCCCTCGGAAGTTAACTTGGCCAAGCTGGAGGAGGATCTAACCAGCCTCTACTTCTTTGAAGAAGAGAATACAAGCAATGCATAACTGGGGTGGTGGGACCCCAGCCAGCCAGAAACGAGCAACGGGTGGTTGAGTGAGGAGGAGTCAGATGTTGAGGAACAGACAAGAGAGACTGGGAAAGAAAAGGGAGTTGGTGCTAGCAGCAAGGCTGAGACTGCATCTCTGACTGAGAAAGAATTGGCATTGGAGCAATTCCAGCGGGAAAGGATAGAAGAGGTCCAAAGGAAGATAGCCCTGGAGCAGGGAAAAAGGTAAGAAATAGCGGAGACCGAGCCAACAGCGGTAGATGTGCGAAATACGGAAAAACTTGAGTGGGAGCCCAGTGACAAGAACAGAATGCCAAGAAAACTCAGGAAGCACTGGAATGCGGAAACCAAAAACTATTATGGAGGAGGAGCGGTATGATGACGGGGGACGTGATGTAAACATGCTTCAGGTAGAACTAGATAAAAGCCTAGCCATGATTGTAGGGGAGTTGTGGAAAGATAATGATTTGAGCCACGCATACACATATGAAGGGTGGAAAGTTGATATCCCTGATGACACCTGGTATAATGACGAGATTAACCACATGACCCAGAGCCGTCGGTGCTTCAAACTTGCAGCCTTAGACTAGCCGGAGTCCTCCAACAAAGAGGCTGAGAAATCAAAAGAGAAGGATGTTGAAGAAAACCTGGTCTTGAAACAGCTTAAGAAGATTCAGGCGGACATATCAATCTGGGGGCTGATAATGGCTTCTCGGGAGCATAGGCAGGCACTACTAGAGGCAATGAACTAGACCAAACTGCCTATCGACACCACTGCGGACCAATTGGTGTCGTTGGTTACATCTGGGGATGTTACGCCAATGATATCCTTCACAGATAAAAAGTTCCCACCAGAGGGTGCCAACCACAATCGACCCTTATATGTAACCCTGGAAAGCCGAAAAAAGTGGATTTTGGTGCTGGTAGATACCGAATCGACGATTAATGTATGTCCAGTGAGGACTATTAAGGCTGGCTGATTTTGCGCCCATAACCCAGGCCATCTAGGCTTATGACAACATTAGTCAGGATGTTATAGGAACGTTCAAGAGCCATATCTTAATTGGTCTGTCCGAGCATGAGGTGGAATTCCATGTCATGAACATTCTGGCCACTTTCAATCTACTACTGGGAAGGCCCTGGCTACATCAGATGAGGGCTGTGTCATCAATAGTTCACCAGTTGGTGCAATATCCCTTCAAAGGCAGGATTGCTACTGTGTACGGCAATTCTGCAATCCATCCTCCCCAGGAAACTACCGCGCTATTATTGGAAATCATACATGGGGAAGAGGACGAGTTCCTCTCTGGCATCTCTTTGGCAGAGGCTCGATTGGTCCAAACTATCATGGCAGAGGATGATGGGAATTACATAAGCGCTCGGTCTATCTACATGATGAACAAATAGGGGCATATTCCTGGATCAGGACTAGGTAGAAAGGCAGGGAGGTACTGTTTCTAAGGAGATGAGTCACAACCCCCACGCTTTTGGGCTGGGATATAAACCCACCACTGCAGATTGGCAAAGAAAGGGGGAGGGGTTGAGGGGAAGGCTGAAAGGGAAGAGGATTGGGAAGTAGTATGAGTTAGTTCACAAACTAATACAGGAAACCCTCAACAGACACTTTGTCCACCAAGGGGAAGATTTCCCCTTTTGTGGATTTCTAAAGCCTTGATATGACAAGGAAACAAAGACCAGGTAATCGAGGTTCGAGATCTTCTTCGGACACCAGTTACTGAAAAAGGAGGATGAGCAGACAGACCTGAGCACCTATACAGATCAAAGCAGGACTGCAAGCCTGGATATTGAAGAAGAAGAGCTGTTGGGAAAAGCACTGGTTGACTTACTGGCAAGTTCTATTGCTGGAGCTGAGTCTGCCAACTTGGGGGATAGTTTTACTATCTCAATGATTGGGGATACACCGGCATCAGATTTCACTAGTCTCATTGTGGATGCATCTGAGGCTCCACCCCTAGTTTGGAAAATTCAGCAGGGCACCATCAACAGTTCTGAATTGGATAGGGAGTCTGAATCTGATTCCACTAAGTTTATGGAGTCGGAGTCAAATTCTAGTTCCTCTGAGTCTAGTACTTCTGGGAGTGGTAACCCGGATACCGAAGTCCTGTCTAGGTCACCTTTCAGATTTTCCTTTGAGTCCACTGTAACCGAAGATCTAGACCTTTTGAATGGGAATGCAGTAGACTTTGCTTACTTCTCTGTGCCTTTGGTTTGTTGTACTGATCTTGACTTTCAAAATTTTGACTTAAACTAAGAGGGAGAAATTCCTATGGTTTTGAAAAACTTGGTTAATTTTGAGGAGGAGAGGCATGTTAAGCCCTGTACTGATGAAATCGTATCAATTAATGTAGGTACTGAGAAGGATCCCTGCTTGGTCCAGATCGGGTCCACGTTGTCTGCGGAGGAATGCAAGCTTTTAATTGCTTTATTAAAAAATTTCAAATATGTTTTCGCCTGGTCCTATGAAGACATGCCTGGAATCGATCCTGAGATTGTACAGCACTAGATTCCTCGACCCAGAGGCCCGACTAGTTAAGTAGAAGCTGTGCAGAGTCCGCTTGGATTGGGCTTTGAAAATTAAGAAAGCGATCACCAAACAGATTGAGGCGGGGTTCTTGCTTGTATCTGAGTATCCGACGTGGTTGGCCAATATTGTTCTAGTTCCGAAGAAGGATGGCAAAATCAGAGTCTATGTTGACTTCAGGGATCTGAATAAGGCCAGTCCAAAGGATGACTTACCTTTGTCATACATAGATGAGTTGGTAGACTTCATCGCCGGCTATGCGCTGTTATCATTTATGGATGGGTTTTTCTGGGTATAACCAGATTCTGATGGCATCCGAGGATAGGGAGAAGACTGCTTTCACTACTTCATAGGGCACCTACTACTACTGAGTCATGCGATTTGGGTTGAAGAATGCTGGGGGCTACCTACCAGAGGGCTACAACCACCATTTTGCATGACATGATAGACAAAGAATTTGAGGTGTACGTGGACGACATGGTTGTTAAGTCCAAAGAGCGAGAAGGCCACTGCACTGCACAGTCTGCACTGCACTGGAGAAATTCTTTCAACGGATCAGAGAGTATAGATTGAGGCTGAACCCCCAGAAGTGCACCTTTGGGGTAATGACAAGGAAGATGCTGGGTTTCCTAATCGCACAGAGGGGAATTGAAGTGGATCCGTCCAAAATCAAGGCCATCTTAGAAATGCCACTACCAAGGATTGAAAAGGAGGTGCGTGACTTTCTGAGCACAGTGCAATTCATAAGGCGGTTTATTTCAAAACTAATTTTAACTTGTGAACCACTATTTGGTCTCCTGAAGAAGGGAAAGAAGTTCCAATGGGGCGATCACTATCAGTATGCCTTTGAACAAGTCAAGTAGTATTTGCAGCATCCACCTCTGTTATCACTGCCAAAACCGGGGAAACCATTGATCTTGTACCTGTCAGTGACGAATTCGACCATGGGGTGCATACTAGCTCAAGAATCTAAAGCCAAAATGGAGAAGGCCATCTACTACTTGAGTAAAAAGATGCTATACTACGAGACCCGCTACACTCCCCTGGAGAAAGCTTACCTAGCCTTGGTATGAGCTACCAGGAAGTTGAGGCACTACTTGTTAGCTCATTCTGTAATCTTGATTTCGAGATTAAATCCCATTAAATATCACTTTGAGAAACCACCGCTTACGGGGAGGCTAGCTCGTTGGTTGCTTCTCCTCTCTGAATTTGATCTCAAATATGTCACGCGCAAATCTGTTAAAGGGAGAGCTATAGCGGAATTCCTGGCAGACCACCCGGTAGAAGGAGATAAAGCAGTGGAATACTTGTTCCGAGATGAAGACATTCTGCATGTAGAAGAGGAAACGTGGACTATGTACTTTGACGAGGCGGCTAATCAGTATGGTTATGGGATAAGTGTGTTGCTTATAGCACCTGATTATTCCCATATACCCTTAGCGTTCAAACTGCTGTTCAAAGTGTCCAACAATGAAGCAAAACATGAGGCGTGCATTGCTGGTTTGGAAGCTACCCTAGAACTATGGGCAATTAGGTTAGACGTTATTGGGGACTCGAATTTGGTTGTCTCTCAAGCTAACGGGGATTGGAAGGTTAAAGAAAAGAACATGAAGATGTATCATCAGGCCTTGGATATTCTGATTCCTAGGTTTGAAAACTGACGTTCACACATTTGTTGAGAGAAAGTAACCAGTTTGCTGATGCGTTAGCAATCCTATTGTCCATGGTAGACATCCCGCTGGGAGTGAAAACGTGTCCAATCATCATTGAGCAGAAGTACACGCCTACTTACCAGACCATCGCCGCAATAGATGAGGTTTAAGACAAGATCCCTGGTATTACGACATTTGGAATTTCCTGGAAGAAGAGACGTATCCACCAACGGTGAATGCCAAAGATAAATGGGGGATACAGTACCTGGCTGTCCAATTTATCATCTGCAGGGGTAAGCTGTACAAGAGAGGTCATCTGGGAATGCACAAGCTGTGTGTCAAAGAAGAAGAATCAAAGCATCTTAAGGAGGCTATCCACAGAGGAGAGTGTGGAGCGCACATGAATGGTGTGATGTTGGCCTGGAAGATTCTCAGACAAGGCTATTATTGGTCGACTATGGAGGAGGATTGTATTGGTTTTGTTCGCCGATGCCACAAATGTCAAGTCCATGCTAATCGCATGAACATTCCTCCCTCAAAGCTCTACAACATGACTTCACTATGGCCTTTTTCTGTTTAGGAAATCAATGTAATTGGGGGCAGTCGTGCCAAATGGGTCAAATGGGCATGAGTTCATTCTGGTAGCGATTGACTACTTCACAAAATGGGTGGAGACCCAGTCCTACTCTGTACTGAAGGCATCACATGTGGCTAAATTTATCAAGAACAATATCATATGCTGCTACGGAGTTCCAAACGAGATCATCTCCGATAACGGCTCGCACTTCAAGAAAGAAGTGGCGGATCTGCTTGAGAAATACAACGTGGCTTTTCATAAGTCATCGACATACTGACCACAGACTAATGGAGTTGTTGAGGCCGCTAACAAGAATATCAATAACATCTTGCGGAAGATGGTGGAAACATATAGGGACTGGCCAAATAAACTGCCATATGCACTTTGGGGCTACAGGACATCAATTCGAACATCTATAGGGGCAATTCGTTATTCCCTAGTGTATGAGATGGAAGCTGTTCTACCGATTGAGATTGAGGTACCGTCACTGCGAGTAATGGTCAAGTGTCAGATAGCGGAGGCGGATTGGCAACAGAGCAGATTTGAGGAATTGATGTTGTTCGACAAAAGGAGGTTGAAAGCATTGTATCACATCTAGGGCTACCAATGCAGAATTGCTAGGGTTTTTAACAAGAAAGTTAAGTCCAAGAATCTCAAAGAAGGGGATATGGTACTGAAAAACAATCGAGCTCCCATCCATGACCCTATGGGCAAGTTCAGACCGAATTAGACTGGTCCTTATATCATCAAGTCAATCTAGTGTGGAGGGGCGATTATTCTCATGGATTTAGATGGCCTGGAGTTTTCACAACCGATTAACAAAGACAAGTTGAAGAAATATTACCCCTGAGAGGCTCGCTAGGCCGAAAGGGCGACCTAGGTAAAAGTTAGAATATGAAAAATTAGAAGTAAAGAAAAATTATGCTCGCAAGGCCGAAAACCCGAAAGGGCGATTTTGGCAAAAGTTAGAGCGCAAAAAGAGAGTTAATACTCGAGTGAACCCTCACTGAACTACGTAAGGCATGATTCTCATCTTTGGGATACGTAGGAAACTTCACCCAAAAATTCGGCCATAACCATCTCGAATTCAATTGTCTGTTCATTTGTATGATCGCGTCATCTTTTTGCATCATTTGTTTTTTGGGTTGTGATATTTCCAAACCATTTGGTAGAAAGGTCAGTTAGGAATGGCAACAAAAACCATATCCAATGGTTACCCATGGCCACCCTACTCAAAATACGTGGGTTTCCCCTATTTTTCTATCCATCGGGTTAGTCGGTGATCTAATTTAATTATCCATCGGGGAATGGGTCAGGGGATGGATACTGCTCATTTCTCCATATGTTTTGACACAGCTTGGGATTTATCACTCTCTCTCACTCTCACTCTCACTTCAGATACTGCTCATTTGATTTCTCTCTCTCTCTCTCTCACTCCCACTACAGATCAGAGTTCTAGTGTGGTGCTTAACACAGTTCTCCAAAGTGGTGAGTTCTATCGCTCGTTTCTCTCTCTCTCTCTCTCTCTCTCTCTCTCTCTCTTGTTCTCTGGCTATTCACGACCCCCTCTAACAACGATGTGTGTTCGGGGACTACGAACCACTCGAAGGTCGTTAGGGTTCAGTATGATCCCAAGGAGTGTAGCTATGAGACCTTGCTTGATGTGTTCTGGTCCAAGCATGACCCTACCACGCTTAATCGTTAGGTGGCCTTGTTGAATTTTGTGGTTTTGGTTGTTTAATTTTATTGGGTTTTGATTGATTTGCTATCTAATTGAATTGGTACTTAGCTTCTTGTGACTTGTAAACAAAAGGGCTTTATCTGATTTTGCTAATTGTTAGAATAATAATTAGTCATTTAATTTATAGGTAGATGCTTGAATGTTGAGGGCTTTCAATTTTTAATCTTTAGGTTTGATTTTTTGATGGTTTTTTTTTTCATCTCAAGACACCTTTTTTTTTCATGGCGTTTACTTTGATTTTCAACTGATGTAGCACAAAAATCTATATGTATATACCTGTATATATATACAGGTTTCCTACCCCTTTTATTTGGAACTGAATCTGGTTCTGTTTCCAGATTCACTGCCTTTGTAGAGTCCAAATAATCAGAATGGGCATTGCTCCTTGCATCTATACTTTTGCCATCATCTTTTTCATTAATAAAATGGCCATTACTACATGGACAAAGCAATAACAATTACAACCACAAAGTTCTACATGGCTGAGACAGTTCATCCCAAGCTTTAATATCAGACAAGTTGTCCTACCATGCTCAATCGTCAGGTGGCTTTGGTGAATTTTGTGGTTTTGGTTGTTTAATTTTAATGGGTTTTGGTTAATTTTGATGGGTTTTGATTGATTTGCTATCTAATTGAAAAAAAATGATGAAAAATAATCATTGCAAAGTGAATAGAATTATCATTGGCCATTTTAAGAAATAATCATTCTACATGGAAGTCAATGAATGATCATTCCATTCCATTCTACTTCAATTCAATAAACCAAATGAACCAAACTTGAGAATGATCATTCTATTTTAATTTATTCCAATGAACATAACATATGTGCACTTATCTTTTCTGATGCCAATACCTGCATTCTTGCGTCTTAGTTGTTCTATGCCTAGTTATTGGGTTTGCATCATTCATCAATTCATGTTGGTGATCAAATACAGTTGAATTCTGACTAAAATTTGTTTAAAAAGAACAAAAAAAATTCAGTTCTGGGAATTTTTTTTGCACCTTGAATTTTTTAAATTGATGTTTTATGGTCAATGGTTTGGAAGTATCAGGTTCATTTCAGTCTTTTTTTGGACTAATTCCAACCAAGGTGAGCAAAAAGTTTTTTAGGTTGCATCATTTAAATATATAGTGACTTTAACTCGCAGTTTTTGTTTTTGATAGTGGGTAAGCATAATGCTTGGAACTAATGCAAGATTTACAATGGCATCAATTAGGAGAGTGATTCAATGCATACTACTGCACTAACCAGCAACCTTTGGTTCAGATCATTGTAGTGAAGCTAATTATTGGGAATGGTTCAATTAGGTGCTGTCATAAAATGGAAGTGTGGTTAAATCAACCTAAAAATATTTGTGATTTCATTTGTAGAATCAATTGCGTCTGTCGTGGTTGTATGCCACTGTTGGTAAAGCTAATTGTAGGGTATGGTTCTATTAAGTGGTTTGAAGTGTGTTTATCAATTTGAATCGTTACAGATGGATCGTTCATATTATAAGTGGAAAATCTGAGGCTGCAATATTAATATATTTTCTTATTTCCTCCTTGTAGGTTCATATTAGTTTGAGTTTTCCAACTGTTTAGAGGGGATTTGGGATCCCTATGCATAGATATTGATCTCCATGAGGGCTGGAAACTAGTCAAAAGTCATTTTAATACTTTTTTAAATTTTCTTGAAACTTGTGTATCTGAGACTTACCATTCAGCCAGTTATTGTGGAAACACGGTAAGCCGATATCATATTTTTTCACATTTGGTAGAATTACGTGATGTTAGATTGGGAGTAGTTCAAATGTTGGTTGAAGATGAGTACCCAAACCTGAACTAAGCTCATTTATAACATATGAACTGATTGAGAACATTCCGAAACACATATTATTGAGGTACATCCTCTGTTTCTCAACTATTGAGCCTATGACACAAAAATACCATTGAAGTACCAAAGTTTTTATAGTTAGTATAGTTACTGATAGTACAGTTAAGCCAATGTCCTTTCAATGTGAAATGTCTTGAAAGATGTGTTAATGGCAGAGCAAATGTGCTAGTTAAGTTGAATGATAGAGGATGTGTTTTTTTACCTTAACTTAAATGATGTATATTTTTTGGAAATGTGCAAATGTGCTAGTAAATTATAGCTTTATGTTCTGCAGGATTTTCAAGCATTGAAATGTCTAAAGCTGGAGCGAACTCTCTAGCAAACCCTCAAGCTAACTCCCGACTACCCGTTGATGGTTTACAACCATCAATATCGGTTGAAAGTGAGATCTCTTTACAATCACAGCCTCCCCTCCTAAATCAAAATGTTCTTGATATAGATGACTCTGATTCTAGTTTAGCTACTAGAAAAAACCCAAGTTTTGTGTGGCAACACTTTAAGAAGGAAGAAATTGACGGAGTATGGAAGACAATATGTAATTATTGTAAGAAACATCTTGGAGGTAATCCGAAACATGGAACTTCACATTTGCGTGATCGCTATAGGAGTTGTCTTAAGAAAAGGGAGGGAATGGACATGAGGCAAAGAGTTTTAGCTAGTAACTCTAACAAGGAGAGCCCGAAAATCTCTTATAGTTTTGATGAAGATATTGCTAGGAGAGAGCTTTCAAATGCCATAATCTTGCATGAATATCCTTTGTCTATTATGGATCATATTGGGTTTAAAAGATATTCAATGGCACTTCAACCATTGTTTAAAGTACCTTCTTGAAACACAATAAAAAGTGATAATTTGAAAATCTATGACAACGAAAAGGAGAAGATAATGAGATTGGTACAGAGCAATCAAAGTAAAGTGGCATTCACAACTAATATATGGACTTCTAGTAATCAGAAGAAAAGGTTCATGGCGGTTACAGCACACTTTATTGATGATTGTTGGACATTGCAAAGCCGTATTTTGAGATATCTTTTTACATATAAATTAATCTGTGCGTTATTATAGATTGTTGTTGCATCATATGTTATATGCATTCTACTAAAAACATGTCTTGATATGCTTTTGGTGTTGAACAATTACAATGCTTTTGTTTGATATGTATCTTTTGAAAACATGTCTTGATATGTTTTTGGTGTTGAACAATGCTTTTGTTTGATATGCACTCTTTTTTTTTTTTAAGGTTCATTTATACTCCGTGTCCACACACAAAAGAAGTTCTTTGTGATACTTTGCTCAATTGTTTGATGGATTGGGATCTTGATAGAAAAGTATCTGCTATCACTATTGATAATTGTTCCACTAATGATGCGATGATTAACATTTTGTTGGATAAATTGGATAGTAGTTCTCTTCTTTTGGGTGGGACTTTGTTTCATATGCGTTGTTGTGCACATATTCTCAATTTGATTGTCAAAGATGGATTGGATGTGATAAGAGTAGGTGTAGAGAAAATTCGGGATAGTGTAGCTTATTGGACAGCAACTCCTAAAAGAGTAGAAAAATTTGAAGAAACAGCTCGTCAAGTGAAAAATTTGAATACTAAAAAGATGGGACTTGATTGTGCTATTAGGTGGAATTCAACATATTTGATGCTTCAAACTGCCTTCTTATATAAGGATGTATTTTACCGTTTGAAATATAAAGAGTCCCAATATACAACATTGCCAAGTGAGGAGTGGGAGTTTACTAGAGAAATTTGTGGGAGATTTAAAATATTTTATAAAGCAACTGAATTGTTTTCTGGAACTAAATATCTCATAGCTAATGTTGCTTTTCCAAATTTGTGTGAGATTAGGATAACTATCTCCCAATGACTCTCTTGTTCAATTGAGGTTATTAGATTAATGGCATCAAAAATGTTGGGAAAGTTTGACAAATATTGGATTGTTATACATGGTCTTATAGGGGTTGTTGTTGTACTTGATCCTAGGTACAAACTTAGTGTGTTGGAGTTTTATTTTGATAAAGTTTATGGAGATACAGCTGAAGAGGAAATTGCGAAGATTCGCCAACTTTGTTATGATTTGTTGCAAGAGTATCAAAGAAAACTTAGTTTGGGGACTGATGCTAATGTTGAATCTTCTACAAGTTCAAATTTTGGGGATTCGGAGGTAGTTTCAGATTATGATTTGTTTATTAGTAGAAAGCGAAGAAAAAAAGTCAACAATGTAACATCAGAGTTAGACCATTATTTAGAAGAAGATGTTGTGACAAGAACTCTCAATTTTGATGTGTTGACTTGGTGGAAATCAAATGCATCGAAGTATCCAACTTTATAGGTAATAGCTAGGGATTTTTTAGCTATTCTGGTATCCACGGTTGCTTCTGAGTCTGCATTTAGCACTAGTGGTAGGTTGGTGAGCCCGTATCGGAGTAGACTTCATCCAGATACTTTGGAAGCATTGATGTGTGCACAGAGTTGGTTGTGGGCTGTAGAGATGTAAGGTACTTAAATAAATCAACATATATTTATTTTTAAAATAAATATATTTTCATTGAATAGTCTCAATACTTAATTTTTTTCTTCTTATTTTTTAGGAAATTCAACATTAGAATTAGTTGGTTACGCCACTATATATGATGATATGGATGTGAATCAGAGTTGATCTTTCTTTTGCATTGGGTATGCTTTTAGTACATTGATTTTATTCTTATTTGTGAATTTGTTTCTCTTTAATAGTGTTGAGGTAATATTAATTCAATATTTATGCGTAGGATTGTAGCTGTTGTGTTAAGAAGAAGTTGATTTTGTAAGTGATGCCCCTTTTCCTTTTATAATTCAAATTTATTTGTTCCCCTTGACTTTTAACTGTACTAGGAGAATCTCTTGCACTGTGAGCATGATTTTATCTATTTTTGGTTTTTATAATTCTGGGTTTTTATATACTATAATTAAAAAATAATCCTAATCGTACATTACTACCAAGTGGGAGTGCTGCCTTATCATGTTAATATATTTTTTGGACTTTTTTGGGAATAAAAAACGTGATGGGGCTTCAAAAACATGCTTCACCACCAAGTGGGAGTGCTACCTTATCATGTTAATAGTATAGATTTGTAAATTTTTTGTAAGTGAGGTTGTCATTAGTGATGTTTTGGTGGATTGGTTTTTCTCTTAACTTGTGGTTTGGATTGAATATATGGATTTAGACTAATTAGGGACTTTATTTCTTCATGTACTATTGCTGCTTTTCTTTTTTGGGTGAATATTCTTGCTGCTTTTCAGGGACTACAACACCTGGAAAATGCAGGGGAACAGAGGAGGCAGGGATCCTTTTTAACCATTGTTCAACTTTTTAATTCTCTGGTTTCTTTTCCTTTTTCTTTCTCTTTCTTTGTGTGTGTGTGTGTGTGTGATAGGTACATGCAAAAGCACAAGAGAGTGAACATTGGAGTGAAGCATTGGTGCAGACAGATCTTGACAGGGCTTATGCACAGATTAGTCTTGATGAAATGCTGCTGTTGTTGGAGTGTAGCTACTACTGTTGGAGTGTTGAATTGAAATTTTTGTTGAATGTGCATCGTTGAATTGTTGAATTGGAATTTTTGTCCATTGTTGAATTGGAATTTTTGTTGCTTTTAACTTTTTTTTTTTAAATTTTTTTTTTTTTTTTTGTCTTTTGCTTTTAGTGGAATTAGTGTGTTGTAAATATAGATGTCAATGAAATTCGATTGAAAAATTTGTAAGAAATTTGGGTCTGGTTACATTTGAATTATTGATTTCATTTAATATTAAATTTCCCTTTTACACGATTCTTGTAAGATTTTGTTTTTTCTTTCATTGTCTTTAAAATGTTCTGATGTGGAGTCATTAGGTGAAAACACTCATAATTATATATATATATATTTTTTTCAATCACTAAAAACTTATTTGATTGTCTTAAAATTATATATTCAATTACTTTAAAACGAACTTCTTAATTAATTAATTAATGTGTATTTGATTTTGTTGTTAAGTCAAAAAAATTAAATTAAATGTATATTTAGTTTTGGTTGTGAACTTGAGGGGAAAAAAAAAGGGTCAAGTTGGGTTGGGGAAAATCCAAACTCATTAGAGGATGGGAAGGGTAGTAACCATGGAGGATGGGGAATGGGGAATGGGGAATGGAGAAAAATAATTATAGGAGAATGGGGATGGGGAATTAATAACCAACCCATTGCCCTCCATTGCCATCCCTAAGGTCAGTTACAAGATAAGGCAGCGATGATAATATAGTTGTGGGCAGTTATGATTTTCTAATTTGAGGTTGTACATCTTGAGGATGGGTTTTAGGTGTGTCGGGTAGTGATCATTTTCGAAAAGTTTTAATAAATTGATTTTTCTCAAAATTTATCTTTTACAACATGGATCATTTTGGGACCAAAAGGAAAATTTTCAGTGCTCGTAACTTTAATTTTATTAATTTCAATACAAGTACATTCTCCAACTCTCTGATTTAAATCAACATTGTTTTTACATCATAAAACTTGAAAAGAAAGATCAAAGTAGTAAAACTAGGGGCACAGCTAAGTCAGGTAGCTTTATGTCTTCTGCTTGCACTCATGGAAGTTTCTGTATCTAAAGGTGGCCCAACTTGTTCTTCGTTCTCAAAGCCAAGCCAAACACTCGGCAGAAAGGACATAACTGAAGCTAGGGGCAGGGGCTAAAAGTTCCCTCGTCCTCCAAGCAGTGAGGTACCAAATCAAGTATAAACCATGAATGGGAAATGAAGCCGGGTATTCCACCTCCTCATCTGGACGTGTCTGATCATGTCCACTGGCATCTGAACCAGAAGGGGAAATAGAACTGTAGCTCGACTTTTCGTGCTCATTTCGGATACGATAGCCCTACAATTCTGACTCTCGTGGTTTCTGAATCTGATCTCACAAATGTAATGTGAAATAGATAAACACAAAAGAGTCCAAATCAGACAAATCTTTTAGAAAATCGATTTTGAATTAAAATTGTCAAAAATTGATTGCTTTACTAGATTACAGAGTCGCCACCTAAATATTTTTGGCAAATTTAGGAAACTCGAGACTCATGCCAAAGGCCACTTATCCGTTATCACCAAGATTGTCTCGGCTCGGGAACTTAGGTACGAGAGGGGAAGGTCATGAATTGAGCACCCCACTCGCCCAATTAAAGATCGGCTTCTATGAATCATGATGTGATTTTTATTTACATTATATGCTCTTGTTCCGGTTATTAGACTAACATTACTATGTGTTACACACAAATATAGACTAATTTGTAAAAATTGAAACACTTTGATTTCATATTTGTTTTAAGAATTGTTTCGAATATGTACCACTTGAAAAAGTGATCTCATATGTATATTACTCAAATTATTCCAATTTAAGCAATTAGCCTTTATCCATAGGCAGTCAAGCAGATATAGCACTTAAGCAATTAGCCTCATGGCAAGCATGTTAGACATAGCAACAATCACACGCATGTGATATGCTAAAGCACAAAAATGCTCACCTCGCACTCCAAGGCAAGCCAAAAGAAACGAAAGAGTTAGCAAATATGCATGCTCCTAACTAATGCAATATGCCTAATGCAACACATGTAATATGCAATTAATAGGCTCGGCCACTAATTATGACATGTGAATCAATTGGATAGTATGCGGTTTAAACATGTATTCAACGAAGTAATAAACAAAAATGCTTGTTAGAATGATGAACCGAGCCTAATGCATGCAAGACAATAAATGCAAATATGGGAAATGTTAAAAGAAACATGATGTTCTAAACTACCCATTATAAGCAAGTAAATAAAAGCGAGAAAGACGTGGGGTTGGAAGACATACACATTACTACAAGTTTTGCCCTCGCACAAGGGGGTCCGAATGAATAAATTAGCTAAGCTTCTTAACTAATTATTGCAAACCAAATGCAATAAATTAACTACACTAACTAATTAACTAATTGTTACAACAACAAATTTAACTAACTATTCTACCTAATTAAATAAGTACAACACAAAACTAACTAGCTATTCTAACTAATTTGTTATGAGTTCGCTACTCCAAGCACAACATACTAATATTACAACATCATTTTGATGGATCCCGAGAATCAAGGGATGGCTCATGCATGAATGTGGATTTCCACCTGATAATGCTCTCTATTTTGCTATCGGAATACCTCTGTTGCCCAGTTAGAAAATTGCACTGTTTTTTCACCTCAGCCTCTGCTCTGCTCTGTTGAAAAAAGGACACTGCCTGGCTGGAAAAAGTGGCTGGCAACCCAAAAGTAGTGGCCGGTCGGCCACTAATAGTGGCCTGCCGTCCAGTAAAAGTGGCTTGCCGGCCACTAATATTAGTTCTTTCTTACAGCAACAGAGAACAAACAGAGCACAAACCAGAGTATTCTCAGGGGATGTTTATTCACCCTGCCTCTCCTTATCAACAAACAGGTTAAAGTTAGGGTAGGCTTGATTCGCAAGCCATCAATCAACGCAATTTCATTGTGTGATGACTTATGAACCAAGGGATACAATTTTGATAAATGCACAATAAAAGACTCTCAAAACCCCCTTCCTATCATGGATTGATCAAGGGAAGTGGTTGACGTTGATTCTTGAACTGTTTTCATCACTAACAAGTATGAAACGAATCAAGACTCAATAGGTTCAATTAACGTCTGATTGAACCCAAAACTTGATTTTATTATCTTGCTCCATTTTAAGTCATTGATTACCCCTTTTAATTACCTTCCATTCCTTAATCAATTGAGTCCAATAATGAACTTTAAGTCCACTAATGGAGAGAAGCACCAAACCAAATGTTGTTTTAAGCATGAAAGGGAGATCATGACGTTGGTAATGAACCCCCAAAGGAATTAAACCATTAAGCACAATATCACCCCTTCAAGCTTAAACAACACTCCTTTTGGAGCGACTCTCAAAACAAAGAGAAAAAGCCAAGGAAGGTTGCAGAGATTCTTAGAGGTGAACACAAGTATGGAAAGTAAGAAATAAAGACTATCAACTAAAATAGGTTGTTGGTTAAGATCTAAGCCACCAAGCCTATGAGGACTATTACACTACAAGCATACTATACAAAGCATAAATGAAACTAACTCACAAAAACAGTCCAAAAAAGTGCTGGAATTAAGAAAAAAACAACTACAACAACTAGCTAAAATATTGAGGGATTAAAACTAGCACACAATCATAAGGAGGGGAGGCTAACCCCTCCACTTTTGGGACTTTAAAACATGATTTTTTTTCCTTTGAAAAACCTTTGAAAATCAGTGGTAAAGAGCTTAAAAAAAGTTGATGAGAATGTGGAAAACACAAGGGCAAAGGCTTTAGAAGCAAGGTTCAAAGAGGGGTTGTCAACCCCTCTACCTTTAATGGCCTTAAACCACAAGTTTTAGCCCAAAAAGAGAAATAATAAATAGCTCAAAAGCTGCAAGAAAATATGAGAAGAAGATGGTATAAAAGAACTAAAATGTATACCTCTTAAAGAGGAATGATCCCTTGAGTTTCCAAACCACTATTTCACACACTCAAGTGCCTCAAGAACTAAAATGCAAGATCAAACCACCTTAGTAAGGAACTCTCTAGGTTTGGTTTAGAGTCTTTAGGCAAAGGTTATGTAAGTTGCAAGAGAGAGAGAATTGTAGAGAGAGATTTTCCAAAATTTTGCTCTCCGTAATTTTCTAAATTCCAAATTTTTTCTAACGTCTCTAACAAAAGAGAGGGTCATCTATATATAGAAATATACGAGAGACCCTCGAAAATATCTATACAAACACAGCTGGAATGGTGCATGCATCCGCGGAGACAGCTAACAGAAAATATCTGGTTTTTTGCACTAATGGCTGGCATGCCACACTAGTGGGTCTGCAGCTCTCTGGATGCTCAGGCCTGAAAAACCACTGTTTTGGTCCAAAACAAGGCACAAGGTTTGTAGGTTCAACACTGATGATTCCTGCTGAGGAAGTCAAGCATTCAACAAGCGTACACATTCATCACTGAGTGATTAATCAGTGGCACCCAAGTCTTAAGCGCCATCAAAAATGGGTGTCTACAGTTGCCCCTCTTTGACAGAACTTGAAGTCATGACATGATGTGAGTGAATGTCAAAACCTAAAGACGACCCATTTTGACAAGGCTGTAAGACTTGAGCAAACAATCAAGACATAAATCAAATTGGTTGAGCTCACAAGCTACCTACGTATCCCTTTGCAGGGAATCAAATAGCGTAGTTGTGGTAGCCAAGTATAAAAAGCCATAATTTAGTGGAGCCGTATGTAAGTCGGCTCTCAAGGGCCGATGAACTGTGGTTCGCCTCGACCGAATAAGCTTACCTTTATGGTCGAGTAGGCCGTAGATCATACGGCGTAACTGAGGGCCCAACTGTGAGGGCAAGGTTTCCATAAATGAGAAAGTGGGCCTCAGAAAAGTATTATAAAAAGAGGAACATCAGTCAGAAAGAAGGTATGTGAGAAAAAGCTAACAACTTGTAATAGAAGAAAACTTGAGAGTATACTGACTTGCCGGTTGGAGTGTTGATTCCAGCACCCCCAACCGGAGTGTTCATCCTTATTTCAGGTATCATCACAAGGCTCAAAGTCATCTGCTTGATCAGGAGAGTATTATCAAACCACGTAACCGCAATTGGTGTCGTCTCTAGGAATACTCTAACACGATCATGGCAGACGTAACAAACGATCATCCGTTCATTGTCAACAATGATACACCAAGAGATGACGTTACACCAAGAACTATGCTTGGTCTGAAAAACATCATTGCTCGAAGGGCCCTAAACTTTGACCCAGTGGCCCAAACTTCGCCTACAACCTCGATGTAGGAAATCATGCAGATGATCGTGGATCAAGCAAAGCAAAGTGAACAGCGTTTGGAAGACATGGCAGTTGAGAACAAACGCCTATGAAAAGAGTTGGCCAAATCCCAACAAACTGCACCGCATCACGACTAGGGGCGGTCATTAGAGAAGGCGAAGGATGATCGACGGCATTGGTGTCAGAAACACGACATTAGCAGTACATCTTTCGACTCATCATCTTAGGAACCTAGGAAGAAGGGATGAGTCGACAAATCCAGCTCATCTGAGGGAAGCCCGAATGTGCGGCGCCGGGGAAGAAAAAGAGATGATGGTTTGGAGGACGAGGATAAACATGATCCTTTTGTATGACGCATTACGAGGGCTACATTGCCTAAGGAGTTCAAGCACCAACTTTCACTCTATATGACGACAAATCAGACCCCACATATCACATTTGTCATTACAAATAGGCGTTGACGTTGCATGTTGATGATGAAGCACTCATGTGCCGAATGTTTCCGAGCAGCCTGGGACCATTGGCCGTCAGATGGTATTATAAACTGGAGCCGGCCTCAATTAAAAGTTTTCACCAGCTTCAAAAATCCTTCAAGGTAAGATTCATCACCAATGAGGTCCAGCCAAAGCAAGCCAACTCGCTCTAGGCAATGCAAATTAAACCAGAAGAAACCCTCTACGAGTATTCGACACGATATTGGGAATGTTTCAACTTAATGGACGATGCTTGCAATGATTCTATGGCTATCACTGCCTTTAAAATGGGGTTGCACCCAGATAGCCCTCTCAGAAGCTCGTTGACCAGACGGCCCCCCAAAATAGTTTGGGCGTTGATGAAGAAAGTTGAGGAGTATTACAAGGTAGAGGATGACGCTCTCTGCGTTAAGGCCAGACAGAAAATTGCTAAATCGACTCCATCTGGCGTGGTTCAGCAGATAAGCGTCGTTCCACTAAGGAGCTCTGAACCACAGGGCTAAGCAAAGTGAGACCCTCGGCGGGATTTGCACCGATCAAGTGAACAATGTTCACGCCGTTCGAAGGAGCAATATCAGGTGGATGGCAGGCGCCCCAGACAATTGGACAAAAAATACACAGAATTGGCAGAGTCGATTAGTAAGATCCTACCCAAAATCTAACATCTACTTTTCTTTAAATGGTCGTCCAAGATGATTGGACCCCCTGACACCAAACGCAGAGATTGGCGGTGTGAATATCACAAGGACCATGCCTATGACGCTGACAGCTGTTATGCACTAAAGGACCATCTGGAGGAGTTGGTGCAAGACGGCTAACTAGCACAACACATATGCAAGGGTAACTCATCAAACACGGTAGCCGTACGGCCGAACTCGCCTCCGCTTGGTCTTATTCACATGATATATAGTCTTCCACCCCCAACTTAGGTGCATGCGATTCAGATACAACCTGGCCTATCCAAGTCATTCACACCAGCCAAACGACCTTATGAAATCAGACAAATCAGTTTCGACGACACTGATCTCGAAGGGGTCATGCTTCCCCATAACGATGCCCTTGTCATTGAATTGCGCGTCAGTAGATTCGTCGTCGAGCGTGTTTTGATTGATCAGGGAAGCACCTTAGCGATCATATATTATAAGACATTTCTTAAACTTGATTTTACCAAATCGGACTTGCTGCCGGCCGACTATACCCTGTTCGGCTTCAATACGAACCCCGAGTACCCTTTGGGCAAGATCATTGTGTCAGTATGTGCAGGAACCAGGTCGATCAATGTGGAGTTTCTGGCCGTCAAGATTTTGTCACCATACAATCTCATCATGGGAAGAACTTGGTTGCACGTAATGCAGGCTGTACCAAGTACCTACCATCAGTTACTCCGCTTTCCAACACAACACGACATCGAGAAAATAAGAGGCTCTTAAAGGTCTGCGAAGGCATGTTATCTCATTGCTTCGGCAAAGAAGCCAAAGGAGCTGGAAGTGAATTCAGTTGAAGTCCAAGACTGAGAAAGCCTTAAGGACGTTGGAAAAACCCCCCAACGATAAGGCAACCGAGGATCTTGATGGGGTCGGAATCAATGGGGAGCCTGACAAGTTTTTTATCATTGGTACTTCTTTGGATGCATCTGAGCGACAGAAGCTCGTCGCCTTCTTACTCGGCAACATCGATGTATTCGCCTGGACACCATATGAGATGTCGGGGGTAGATTCGAGTGTAGCCCAACACCGCTTGAACGTTGACCTAAAAGTCAGACCGACCATCCAAAAGAGTCGACGGTCGGCTGCGAAGCACACTTCAGCCATTGTTGACGAAGTCGACAGGCTACTGGACACCGAGGCAATTCACGAAGTTACTTAAAGAACAACTCGGCCACACTATAGAAGTATACATCGACGATATGGTGGTAAAATCTAAGGAAAAGCATGCTCATCTAGCTGACCTAGCCATGACTTTCGGCATTCTCCGACCATAAAAAATGAAGCTCAATGTCTCGAAATGTGCATTCGGCATCGGATCCGGCAAGTTCCTTGGCTATATTGTGAACCATCGTGAAATAGAGGCCAACCCGAGGCAGTTATGGCCATAATGGAACTCAGCTTACCATAGTCAGCCAAAGATGTTCAAAAGCTGATGGGAATGGCGGTCGCCCTTAATAGGTTCATCAGCCATTCCTCAGACCGCTACCGACTGTTTTTTCACACACTTCGGCAGGGCAAAGCATTTCAGTGGACCTCTGATTGCCAGGCCGCACTAGATGGGTTGAAGACATATATTCGTTCTGTGCCACTTTTGGCAACCCCATCACCAGGCAAACCGTTCATCTTGTATCTCACAGTATCCGATAGGGCGGTCAGCGCCATGTTATTGAAGGAGGAAAGCAGCGACCAATTTACTATGTAAGGAAAGCGATGGTTGATGCTGAAACATGATACTTGCCACTGGAAAAGCTTATTCTAGCTCTTGTGGTCCAAGCTCATACTATAGGGATATTAAAGGACTTTCCTTTCCAAGCAGCGTTTCGTAACGCGAAAGCATTAGGGTGAGTATCTAAATGGGCCTTAGAACTCGGCCAATATAATCTCCAATTTCAACCCAGAACGGCTATCAAAGGGCAAATGTTGGCCAACTTTGTCGCCGAGTTTATAGGGTGCCATGCTGACTTCAAGTTTGACCAACTCGCCTGCCAGCCTCAACTAGACTGGAGAATGTACGTTGGAGATATTTGGTAGATGCATTGTGATGGATCGTCTAACCAACGTAGCAGTGGGGCTGGCATAGTAATCATGACTCTTGAAGGGGCAATAATCGAGCAGGCAGTTAAATTGGGTTTTAAAGCATCGAATAACGAGGCCGAATACAAAGCGCTACTAATTGGCCTCCGTAATGCGCTTCATCTGGGTGCCAAATGATTATAGGTTTTTTGTGACTCAAAACTAGTCATCAACCAGTTGAAGAGGGAATATGCGACTAGAAATGACCGAATGGCAACGTATATGAAAACAGTGAATTCCTTGTTCAGAAGTTCGACCATCATGAACTGAATCAGGTAACCCGAGATCAGAACACGCATGCGAATGCCCTTGCCTGTCTGGCTTCTGCAGTTAACTCAGAAATCAAACGAACAATTGAAGTGGGATTTATCCCAGAACCGATTATTAATCCTCTCGAACCCTTTCAGGTTAACACCATTGATGCAGGCCTAAGTTAGATGGATCCCATCGCCACATTCCTTTCCTCAGAGCAGCTGCCAACTGACAAGAAAGAAGCCTATAAGCTACGTAATAAGCCTTTACGATTTTACCTGGATCCCCAGGGAAAACTTTACAAAAAATCTCTTTTCGGGTCATATTTGGAATGTGTGCATCCAGACCGAGTCAAGGACTTTTTGGCTGAGATTCATGAAGGCAGCTGCAGTGTCTACTCTGGGGGACGCTCGTTGGCCCACCGAGCTGTAACCCAGGTATATTATTGGCTGACCATGAGTGCAGATGCGAACTACATTAAGAAGTGCAAACAATGCCAAAAGTTCTCCCTATTAACTCACTTACCCGCCGAAGAGCTGAGCTCCGTCACGAGCCCTTGGCCGTTCGCTCAATGGGGCCTTGACATTGTCGGACCACTACCGCGAGCTGTAGGAAACAAACGATTCTTGATCGTTGCAACAGATTACTTCACGAAGTGGGTCGAAGTAGAGTCGCTAGCTCACATCCGAGACGTCGATGTTGAACGCTTCGTGTGGAAAAGTATTATAACGAGATTTGGAATTCCCAGGGCACTTGTCTCCGACAATGGCACCCAATTCGACTGCGGTGCCTATCGAGATCTATGTAATACAAATGGTATCCGGCCTTGTTTTTCCTCACCGGCTTACCCACAAAGCAATGGTTAGGTCGAGTCCTCAAATAAAGTAATTCTAGATGGAATCAAGAAACGTCTAGAGAAGGCCAACGGCAAGTGGGTTGAAGAGCTGCCCCATGTGTTGTGGGCTCACCGCACCACTCCGAGGCGCGCCATAGGAGAAACTCCGTTCGCCTTGTGCTTTGGGACAAAAGCTATAATCCCTCTTGAAATCGGCCTGCCCACATTGAAATCAAAGGCTTTTGATACAGGGTGTAACGACATGGTGTTGGCCATAGATTTGAATCTAATCAAGGAACGCTGAGACAGGGCTCTTGTTCACATGGCGTGATATCAACAACAGCTCGTCAAGTCATATAATCAGCGTGTGAAGATGTGCCGTTATACTCCTGGAGAATTGGTCCTTAAAAAAGTGTTTCCCACTGCAAAAAGTCCGTCAGACGGAAAATTAAGCTCTAATTGGGACGGCCCCTATCAAATCGATTTAATTGCGAGCACGGGGGCATATCGCCTTTCGGACATGGCTGGTTGAAGTCTTCCACGGCCCTGGGAACTCAACCCACTTGTGTTAATTTTATCATTAAACCAGCTTGTACGAGGTTCCAATTCATTCTTTTTTCTTTTTTTTTTTGTTGCTATGCAAGCATGTATACATCTATGCAAGTTTACTAAATTGCCAACAATATATAGTACTCATTTCTTATATCTTCAAATGGAAGAATAAGCCTTCGAATTGGAGCACCTTTCGTGCATGATCATGATTGGCCATCACAAAGACTCCGAATTTGGAGCGCCCTTCGTGCATGATCACGAATGGCCAAATAAGCCTCCGAATTCGGAGCGCCCTTCGTGCATGATTACGATCAGCCATCACAAAGACTCCAAATTCGGGCCGCCCCTTCGTGCATGGTCATGAATGCGTCCTTCGTGCATGATCACAAATGACCGAATAAGCCTCCGAGTTCGGAGCACCCTTCGTATTTGGCAATAAAGTGGCGTGGGCCCATAAATTTGCAATTATCACACAAGTTCATACAAACATTAAACAAACCAACACAACATGTATTTATTTATTTCATCAAAGATGTACAAATACATGGCTTTTGACAGATTCAAAAGTACAATATCATGTTTCTTGATATCTAAGTCTTCTCCGGCTTGGCACCCTCTTCGTCGTCAGTTTTTTTGACGTCGTAAGCTTCGAAGGGAAACTTGTAACTCTAGAATAGCGGTGACGCCGAATCAACGCCTGCGGCTTGCAGAGCCTTGGTCCATCTATGTTTAAAACCACGATTCTCGCGTCAGCACACATCATCCGCCAACTTCTCCTTGGTTTTTTGGATACTGATCTTTCGGCCATAAAAAAAACCTTCTTCATAAGCCCGTGTTCTTATTGCCTCCTTTGTGAACATGATTGCCATGTCCCGATCGGCTATAGCATGATCAAGTAGGCGCTAGTTTGCCCTCTTCGTTACGACCGGGTTCGTCGCGGGCTCCGTTTGTGTCTCAGCCGCCTTGGCCCTTCTTAGCTCATTCTCGGCCCTCTCCGTGCTGCGTTCCAGACTTCAAATGCACCCATCCTTCTGCTCAATTTCTCTCTACGCAGTGCGAAGGCTCATGCCTATCTCATAGGAACTGCATAATCTCCTGACTCCCATGAATGCCCTCTCTAAAAATTTTGTAGTCACCTTGTCCAATCATCAACTGTTGCACTTCGGGTGGAAAAATTTGCCGAGTAAACTCTACTGCCACATTCGGATCATGGATAATTGAATCTGCTTTGGTCATTGGTCTGTTTCCAACAAACACCACAAAACTTAGTGGGCATGGTGCCCTAGTCGGTTCGTTTCGTGTTGAGACATGTACACTCCCAGTCCTTGAGGTCCCTCGCTATTGCCCTCCCTCCCTGGCCATTTTTTTACCTCGCCCCCTCTTGGGGACCTGCTTCCATGACGGAGGGGCCCGATGCCTCTCCCGTTCCTCCAATGCCACATTAGTCGTTCAGATGGACTCCCCACTAACCCCACAATTCATATCTACTTCCAGTTCAGTTAATGTTTTTCCCTCACCTCTACTGTTGAAGAAAACTCTGCTAGACATATGAGATAATTCACGTCGACACAATGTTTTTTTTTCCTTTTCACACTCATCTAGGTTTGCTGCTGTGTCTATTAAAAGGGGCTATGGGCCACCCACGCGCCTAGCTACCTTGCTTATTAATTACGGGTGCACCAATTACAAAGTGCCCACGGCCGCCATCCTTTCTATATTCGGCCGTTATGTTCAATGGTCAAATGAGGCAAGGGCAGATTTATTAATCTATTCAGCTATTAAATAGTTTTGCCGAATTTAAACAGTGCCCCACTTGACTACATGAACCTTCTTAGTCATTGTATTCGGGCCGTTATGCTCAGTGGTCAAATGGGGTAAGGGCAAATTTATTAATCTATTCGGCTATTAAACAATTTTTCCGAATTTAGAACAGTGCCCCACTTGACCCCATGAACCTGCTTGGCCATTATATTCGACTGTTATGCTTAGTGGTCAAATGGGGCAAGGGTAGATTTATTAATCTATTCGGCTATTAAACAGTCTTGCTGAATTTAGAATAGTGCCCAACTTGACCCCATGAACCTACTTGGTCATTGTATTCGGCCGTTTTGCTCAGTGGTCAAATGGGGAAAGGGTAGATTTATTAATCTATTCGGCTATTAAACAGTTTTGCCAAATTTAAACAGTGCCGCACTTGACTGCATGAACCTGCTTAGTCATTGTATTCAGTCGTTATGCTCAGTGGTCAAATGGGGTAAGGGCAAATTTATTAATCTATTCGGTTATTGAACAGTTTTGCCGAATTTAGAACAGTGCCCCACTTCACCCCATGAACCTGCTTGGTCATCGTATTCGACTGTTATGCTCAATGGTCAAGTGGGGCAAGGGTAGATTTATTAATCTATTCGGCTATTAAACAGTCTTGCCGAATTTAGAATAGTGCCCCACTTGACCCCATGAACTTGCTTGGACATTGTATTCGGCCGTTATGCTCTGGTCAAACGGGGCAATTACTCTATTTGGATTCTTGTAAAAGGACTTTCCTCAAACAAATTGATAAACAAAATGGACATTTTCATTCATAAACTGCACGCATACATTCGATATTTTATACATGAAAATGGCCTTAGTACAAAACCTAACTTATCTAATAAACGGAAACAAAACAAACTAACGAAAAGAAAATATATCTATTACAACGACGACCATTCAAAAGTCAATCCTCTAGGTCTAACTCCAGTGGTTGGACTTTAAGTTGTTCGAAGGGAATCAGCTACTCAAAAGTCACCTTGGCAGCTGCCAACGCTTTGAGCCATCCATGTTTGAACCCTCGATTCTCAAACTTGAAGGCTTCATCAGCGTACAGTTCCTTAGCCTTAACCTCTTCGACATCAAAAGTTTTGCCGGCCTTTGCCTCAGCAAGCTCCCTCACCTTCTTCTCCTCTTTAAGGCTGGACTTCAGTTTTTTCGACTTCTTCTCGTGCCGATTTAAGGGAGCTGTCCAGCAAGTTCACTCCCTCCTTAGTATCCCTACGTAACTGGTCGACATGTTAAGCTTTATCCTGCACAGTAACGGCCCTCGTCTTCTCTTTCTCCACCTATGTGGTTTCAAATTCGGCCTTAGTCGTTACCACAGCCAAATCGACAATTGCAACCACGACCTTTCCCTTCTCAGCTTCAAGCTTCCTCTCAAGGACGCCAAGTCACTCCACGGCGTCGTAGTGATGACGGTCGATCTGGCAATCCTCCCCGCCGCCTGACAAAAGCAATAAAGCCAAGACATATTAGTCGACACTAAAAACAATTTATACGATCCAAGGGGTTGAAACTTACCAATATGGCCGACTGCGCTGCCAGAGCAATAGAGATGACATTCGGTTCGGCGCAGAAAGTGGCCCTATTAGCTGGCAGAGAGAGAGAGTCGAAACCACACTTAAGGCTACAACAGGATCTTTGATAGCCGACCCACTGGCGAGAACTGGTGCATTCTTCATCCGTGGTTGGATGACAAATGGTTTAGATACCTCAGATACCTCATCAGTGGTAGATGCCATCTCAATTCTTGGCCGTTTGTCTGCCCGCACTTCTGTTAGATCGGGGACGATCTCGACAGGTGGTTTCGGCTCTAAAGAATCGACTTCCACGATTTCCTGGCACTCCTCTAAAACATATTCGGCCACTATCATTTCAGGGGCCGTTTCTTCCCTTGGAACTTGGTGTGTGGGAGTGATCTAGCTCCTCCCAGAATCGCTGAGTTGCTTCCTGGTCGCTATCTTCTCGGCATTGCACCCTCTAGCGAATTGAGAGAGGGATTCTCTGCCCATCTCTTCAGCTTCAGATTCGGCCCCAGGAAGATTTTCTAAACTGGTGAAAATGTCGTCCTCTGGAGCTGAGAAGTCTGCTAGGCCAAAGGTGGATGGTTGGTCTGCCTGATCATCAGGGCTGATGCGCTCCAAAGCCAATTTAATTTCTGAGTTCAATTCTTAGTCTTCTGCACTGTTGTCGGACTGCGCGTCTTCGGCGATTTGTTCGTCGGCGTTGGAACTGTCAACACCAATATCCCTTAGGCTTTTGAAACTAGGGAATATAAGTGCAGTCAGATGTTGTTCACCTTTCGACACGGGGATATGGTCAATAGTCGAGAAGGTGGCGTAGGTGGGGTTGTACCTCAACAGAACATGGGTTGCACACGCTTGCCCTTGAAAGTTGGCACAACCTTTGTAGTTAAGAGCAACCTTCATTTGCGTAAGAACGACTTCGTCTGCTGATGTCAACGCCCTTTTTAAATCATTACCTGCATGACAAGCATAGATCAATACAAAATTTACGCCGAATTCACAGTTTACAGAAATAATATCATAACAATCTAGTCAGCCACCTGGCTCTCCTTTTTTGCCTTGGCACCGGGTCTTGGCAATCATTTCCTTTGTCGAATTCCCAATTGCCTTGGACGGCAACCATGACATCATCAACCCTCTTTCCAGAGCTGGCAAGCATGGTCACCAAGTGATGATCTATGTCTTTAGCTCTCAGGAAGCAGTGCCGAATAGTTGGGATTCCTAGGTTAAGTCCTAACTCCCAATTATGGTTCGCCTCAGCCGAATAAGCCTACCTTTATGGCCGAGTAGGCCGTAGATCATACGGCGTAATTGAGGGTCCCAACTGTGAGGGCAGGGTTTCCATAAATGAGAAAGTGGGCCCCAAAAGAGTATTATAAAAAGAGGAGCATCAGCCAGAAGAAAGGTATGTGAGAAAAAGCTAACAACTTGTAATAGAAGAAAACTTGAGAGTATACTGACTTGCCCGTCGGAGTGCTGATTCCGGCACCCCCGACCAGAGTGTTCATTCTTATTTCAAGTATCACCACGAGGCTCAAAGTCATCTTCTTGGATCAGGAGAGTATTATCAAACCACCTAACCACAGTAGTTCTAGGGCAGGATGCAAATCATATGCACAAAAAATATACTTCAAAAGCTGGACTCACACACCTCGCAAAGTCGGCTATTTTGAGAACTCATGATCATGCAAGACATTGCACTAAGTAATAACAAGAAGTCAAACAACGTTTCACGCGGAAAGAACTAAAAACGCGCACTCTAAGCACGCCAAACCAATGAAAAGAGGGGAGAAAAATCACTCAGGGTTGCGTTTCACGTGTCCTGAGATAAAACCGCTCAGGGTCACGTTTTACACGTCCTGAGATACTCTAATCATGCTGAAATCATGAGGAAAGGAGAAAAACCGCTCACGATTGCGTTTCACACTTCCTGAGATACTCTAATCATGCTGAAATCGTGAGAAGATGAGAAAAATCTCTCAGGGTCGCATTTCACGCATCCTTAGATAAAAGCAAAAGGTATGAGATTGTACAATAAATACATAATGTAGTAAAAGTGTGCGATAGATGCACGAGGTGAACATGTGTGATAGATGCACAAAGTGAACAAGTGCGATAGATCCACAAAGTGAACAAGTGTGATAGATGCACAAAGTGAACAAGTGCGATAGATGCACAAAGATGAGTTGGGTGTGATAGATGCACAAAGATGAGTTGGATGTGATAGATGCACAAAGTGAACAAGTGCGATAGATGCACAAAGGTGAGTTGGGAGTGATAGATGCACAAAGTGAACAAGTGCGATAGATGCACAAAGATGAGTTGGGTGCGATAGATGCACAAAAGTGAACAAGATTACAAATCAATACAGTGATAACACATATTCCATGCAAGATAGACAGCCGACGTATGATGTTAATTGAAAGCATGTTCTATGCAAGAAACAAGAGCATATTCTATGCAAAATTGAAAGCATATTCTATGCATGAATCATGAATGATGCAGGGCACGCGTACAACATAAGTGTATGTAAAAATGCACATTCTATGCAACAGAAAAGAACAAATATGTAACTTGACAGAACGAACAAAAGTGATGTTCGGCGACAATCTCTGACTTACCCCTCGGAGACTTTGCAACATGCTCAAAAAGGATACACCCTGTTCATATTGGCAAGTGGAGAACGTTCGCGCGCCAGAACACAATGAGTATTGGGAACGGCGCAATTAGAACATAGTTTCGAGCTCCTTAAAAACCAATCTGGACCCAAAAGCGAACCTCACATACACTGCTAGAGCAAAAGAGGAACAAAACAGCACTAGGCCACAAATGAGGACTGCCGGCCACAAATGAGGCCTGTCGGCCACTAATGCAAAATCGGGGGCAAAATTGGGATTTCGGCATAGGTCTTATAAAATACACCACCACACCTCATTGGCTCACACACCCAAGTCCGAAAACACTCTCCCTCTCTCTAGGTGCTTTCTCTATCTAGATTTGTGCTTTGTACGTGTTTTCTAACGCCCCATGCAAACTTTATTCGTAAACCCTCTTTGATCCTCTACACTTTGAACCGAACAGATTTTGTTTTCGTTGATTTTTTTTGCATTTTCACTACTTCGGACTTGTTTCCCTTGAGTTTCTCTCGGGTTTTACGAACTTTCTCGGGTTTTCACTTTTTCTCCCACTTTCTCTCTCCTAGGGTTGACTTTTTCCAAGTTTTCCCTATTTTTTCTTCATTTTCTACACTTTTTCACTAGTCTTTAGCCATTTTTCAGATGGCAGACGACATTCCTCATGCTGAGGCCTTTCTCGAGGTTCCACTTGCACTTTCACCCCCTGTTGAGGTCGAGGAGCCAGCAGTCACCGAGGCCAGCACGGCGGTGGAAGGCCTTGCGACCGACTTCGAGACAGAGTTAGCTCTAGGAGTCGAGCCTGAGCCACTACCACTAAGGATACGACCCTTTGATCCGGTCATTTATCACCTCACATGCACATGCTAGCGCCTGGCGACATATACGTTTTGATGATTTTGCTGGTGCATGCCAGAGGACGTTTTGCTGAGAGAGATGTACTCCCACCTTTCCTACAGTGCTTCTGAGGTAAAAAATTTATTTTTATGCTTTCTTGCCTTTCATTTGACTGTATTTCTTACACTGCCTTTCATCTTAATGGTCTTTTATCACTATCTTTCATCTGATTCACTCTTTCTTTGCCACAGGGGGACCCCCGTTCTTATAGGGGTTACGAGGTAGTGACAACCAGAGATTGGTATTATGAGCTCCCGCCCGAGGTCTGCGACCTTGTTAATGAGGTTGACTTTGCTTATTCTGCACCGGACTCTCACCACAGATAGCAAGCCTAGCTCTACTTGGAGCATTGGTGGAGAGGTGATGGGACACCACCAACTCTTTTCACTTCTCTTCTATTGGGGAGATGACAATGACTCCCTATGACTTCTCCATGATCACAGGCTTAGGAGTAGGGGGTGATCCAATCCCCTTTGACATAGATATGGGCGAGTAGGAGGCAGCTTAGATCTACCTGCTTGGAGCATGCCCACCTCTACACAAGCCAATGAAGGCGAGATATAGCTGGTTCTCCAAGCACTTCTACGGGAGTGAGCCCAAGACATAGGAGGAGGTAGAGCAGTACGTCCAGGGATTCTTGACGTTCTTACTCGGTACCACCTTATTTGTGAACAGGTGGAACACCGTGGATTTGTACTTACTAGGCACCTTCGTGACCTTGCCATGAGTCTGGTTTTATGACTGGGGTGGAGCTGGCCTCGCCACTCTACGGCTATATAAGTTCCACTTTTCGCATGGAGGGAGAGCAGATAGGAGGCTACTGGAGAGCCTGGGAGGTATGCACCACACCTTTCTGCTTTTGTACTTTCTGTTGACACATTGTGCTTTCTGCTTTACACTTTCTGCTTTGCACTTTATATTTTATACATGTTGACACATTGTGCTTTTTGCTTTGCACTTTCTATTTTATATCTGTTGACATATTGTGCTTTTTACTTTGCACTTTCTGTTTTATATCTGTTTATGCATCGTGCTTTCTACTTTGCACTTTTCTTGTAGTTATGGGTTTATGCTTATTTCCTAGCTCTGGCTCTAGAGCCACTAGACGAGGTCCCTCCCGTCGTGCCTTACTCGGGACGATATGACGGCCAGTGCAAGCGCCGGAGCCATGACAATATGACATTCGCCTTCTACCGCCGATACTTCGATACAGTGGTTGCCTATGAGGTAATCCAAAACTCACAGTCATTTGTACTTTACTAATGTTCTGATTTATACTTCGACAACTAACAGCAACTAACAATCTGTACATTCTCTGTTTGCAGATCATATGGCAGCCCTTGGCAACGATGCCAGCCAGAGTGAGGGACCAGTATGCCGCGACTTGGGCAACATCTCGATTCTGGATTTTGTTGGAGGGCCCACTCTGCCGAGCCTGGTTCTTGGGTGAGCGTTTCATACGCCAAACTCTAGGCTCACCCATCCCAGTCGTTCCTATGCCACCCCCAGCATCTATGAGGATAGCCAATAGCCTCTCGACTGGGGCTATTATTCAGTTTATAGTGGGGCTGGATGCAGCAGGTGCTCCCTTGCCAGGTGAGGCTGCTCAATAGACCGAGGCCGATATTAGGGGAGGCCCTCCCATTGTGCAGGTTGCTAGTTGGCCGGCGATTCCCACTACACTTACATGTTGGCGGCCGATCGGGTCAGCCAATCAGATTCCGATAAAGCCACCCGAGGCAGGGCACGGGTATGTCAGAGCCCGTGGCGCACCTCAGATATGGAACACACTTTACAACTTGTAACTGAACTCTCCCTTTCTAGATATTAATTATTCTCGATACTGATCATTCAAATGCACTTGCAGGCATCGGCTGAGTACACAGAGGGCCTGCTCCAACTGGTTGCTTCTCTGATTAGCATGATTGGCATGGTATTTTTTCCTATTTTTCACATATATTTCACCGCTGCCTCACACTGTTGTGCACCACACTATCACATTCCCACTGGTACATTGATACGCATATTGTAACATTCACACCACCCTACACTACACTGATTCACTACACTGACATGCTATACTCGTACTGTACCGTTTGCACTCATTCTGCATACATACACTGTATCTGATATGTTGTCAATTGTTTTCCAGATCCCATCTGTACTGAGGACACCAGGAAAAGCGGCACCTTCTTCGACAATAGGGAGGAGAGGTAGACAGGCCCTAGCATGCGGTTGAGATAAACCCCGAGGTCAAGGTAGAGGCAAGGGTGCTCGGAGCTAGAGCAGCTAGTCCGAGCCCGTATTGAGCGGGGATGATACCGAGGCTAGTGACTCTGAGGAGGTAATGAGCTAACACTCTGAGTCTGAGAGCGGAGGCGATGATGCTGGCTCAGGGTCAGGGAGCGGAGATGACACCGAGGCTAGCTCTAAAGTAGGGAGCGGAGATGATGAGATCGACTCTAGCTCAGAGTCTGATTCTGATGCCGATCCTGAGAGAGGCAGTGCCCCTGAGTCCCCTCCGAAAAGAGGACGAAGCGGGCCTCTCGAGCTTGAGATGACTGGCGCCGATTTTTGTACTTCTTTACTTAGTTTCTTTTATTATTTCAGCACATGTATACCTTCAGATAGGCTTTTACTTTTGCTTTTGAAAACTTGTACTCTCTTTTGTAAAAACTATAATCGGGGAAAAACCCTGCAGTTTTATGAAAAGAGTTATTGGTTTTGCGCATCATGAGCACTATATTTACAGAATGAAAATGGAGTTGAATTTGAAACCAAAAAATGAAAAGTTGTATTGGCACGATGTTCTTAATCGAGTAATAAGTCAACCAACGACCAAAATACAAAATACAACTCGATAAACAAAGCAAAACAACTCAAACATAGATATGCACACTTGCTAAAACCAAAAGACTCAAAACATGACCTTAAAACACAAAGACTAAGACGAAACCTGACTGCCAAAACTGCCAGGCCCACAAGTGGACGGCAGGCCAGAAAAAGTGGAGGGCCGGCCATTTGTGATGGATCCACCAAACAGCTGACAGCTGGCCTCCACTCATAACCCTATCTTCTATAAAAGGTCTTTCTTCATGATTTCTTCACCAGAACCTCATTTTTGCTGCTGTTTTTTTTTTCACAAATAGAGATATTCCTTACCGAGAAGCCCACGGATTGGATAGCCGCTTTAGACGACACGGAAAAGGTAAATTTCTGAGGTTTCGGCATAAATGCGCTTTTTCTGTTAAGCCCTACTCCACTTTGCTTTTCATTCCTTCATGTTGTGGCCCGATGTTGGGACCCAATTACGCATGTATTTCGCTTTGGAACACAGGAAATGTGCCTGACTCTTGAAGAATTTTGAGCATTAATGGAAACCTGGCGTGATGAAGAAATCATGCCTCATCCCCGTTTTGGCCACAACCAAGCTTTGGGACAAATGTGTGGGCTTACTTTGCATGACGCTCGGTGGTTGGCCCATGACGGAGAGCTAGATATACACATCTTGATTCATCGATTTTCTGACATCGGTAACAGAGGAGACCCTCTCTGGCGAGGTTTTCGGCAACATGCCCTCTGTTTATGCATGCTTGCACATTTTCTTTTTGCCCCTAGTTGCGGCGAAGCCAGCATTCGATTGATCGAAGTGGCCTAATATCTAAAAGAAGGTAAGAGTTGCATCGGTTTGACGCTGGTCGAGACCCTGATGGGCTTAGATGCTTTTCGTCGGCGAGAGACCACCACATTTGCAGGGAGTCCACTACTTCTTCAGGTATTGTTTCCCATCTTTTCTAATGTATGCCTCGTACATCACTCGGCACTCATGCTCTATTTTCTCTCAAAGCCCTTTCTTTATTTTTCTCTCCACGCACATCTCTCTATTTTTTAATCTCTCTTATTTTTCATCCTTTCCCAGGTATGCCTCATAGATAAATTGAAAGTGG
Source organism: Camellia granthamiana (assembly GCA_036172215.1). Taxonomy (NCBI): domain Eukaryota; kingdom Viridiplantae; phylum Streptophyta; class Magnoliopsida; order Ericales; family Theaceae; genus Camellia; species Camellia granthamiana. The sequence goes on along the minus strand of CM069912.1, from coordinate 118,569,693 downwards.
TGGACCCTTGCCCCAAGTATTCAACTCGAGCTTATTTCTTCTGCCAGCGACTAGTGGATTTTCACAATGAGGGATGGTGGTGCAACTGGATGTGTAGCATATCTACAGCTGACATAGCTCGGCATTGCCCCTGGCTCAATCTAACTAAGATAAGTTACAACATGACTTAACAGCTAGGCATACAATTGATTGGCCTTACACACTGCGTGTTCTTCTTTTCCTTCTGATTCAGGCGCCAGTTTGCAGATGATTAGACCAGCCTAGAGGAGGGGGTAGAATATCCGGTTTCATTCCCGATTCGTGCTTCACACTTAATTCGATACCTTATTGCCTGGAGAACAAGAAAGCTTTTGGCCCCTGCCCCTATTTTCAGTGATACCCTTTCTGGCGAGTGCTTGGCTTGGCTTGGCTTGAGGATGAAGCACAAGTCAGGCCCACTTCGGCTATAGAAGCTTTCGCAAGCACGAGCAGAGGACGCAGGAGCACCTGACTCGCCTATGCCCCTAGTTTATTGCTTTGGCCTCTCTTTTCAAGTTTTATGATGTAAAAACAACTTTGGTTTGTATCAGAGAGCTGGAGAATTTATTTGTGTTGAAATCAATGGAATTAAAGTTGTGAGCACTAAAAATTGTCATTTTGGTCCCAAAATGGTCTAAGTTGTAAAGGTAAAATTTTGAACAAAATCAACTTTTATTAAAACTTTCTAAAACCATTTTAAAAAATGATCATTGCCTGACACGCACAGAATCGATCCTCAAGATGTACAATCCCAAATCGCCAAATCATAACTGCCCCTACTTGAATACCACTACTGCTCTGCATTGTAACCAGCTTTTCTTTCCAAAATGAAGATCACAACAAAACTAACAGATGATGAACAAAGATGACCTGATCAAAAAAATGGATAGGACAGTTGAGTTGGAGATAGTTACGGCCGAACTTTAGGATGAAGTTGCCTACATATCCCAAAGATGCGAATCAGGCCTTACGTAGTTCGATTCAGGTTCACTCGAGTATTAACTCTCTCCTTTTGCGCTCTAACTTTTGCCAAAGTTTTTTTTATGGTTTTCAACCTTGCAAGCTCAGTTATTCTTTATTTCTAATTTTTTATGCTCTAAGTTTTGCCTAGGTTGCCCTTCTAGGTTTTCGGCCTAGCGAGCCTCTCAGGGGTAGTATTTCTTTAACTTGTCCATATTGATTGGCTGTGAAAATTTCAAGCCATCTAGGTCCATGAGAATAACCGCTCCTCCTGACCAAATAGATTTGATAATGTAAGGACCAGTCCAATTGGGTCTGAACTTGCCCCTAGGGTCATGGATGGGAGCTCGGTTGTCTTTTAGCACCATGTCTTCCTCATTGAGATTCTGGGACTTAACTTTCTTGTTAAAAGCCCTGACAATTCTACGTTGGTAACCCTGAACATGATCCATTGCCTTTAGCCTCCTCTCATCAAATAACATTAACTCCTCAAATATGCTTTGTTGCCAGTCTGCCTCCATTATCTGATACTCGGCCATAACTCGCAACGACGGCACTTCAATGTCAATTGGCAAAATGGCTTCCATCCCATAGACGAGAGAATAGGGGGTTGCCTCTGTAGATGTCCGGATCGAGGTTCTGTAACCCCAAAGTGCAAATGGTAGTTTATCCGGCCAGTCCTTGTAGGTTTCAACCATCTTCTGCAAGATGTCCTTGACATTCTTATTGGCGGCTTCAATAGCTTTGTTGGTTTGTAGCCTGTATGTGGATGACTTATGAAAAGTCACGTTGTATTTCTCCAACAAGTCTATCACCTCCTTCTTGAAGTGCAAGCCGTTATCTGATATGATCTCATTCGGAACTCCGTACTGACAGATGATATTGTTTCTGATAAATTTGGCCACATGAGATGCCTTCAACACTGTATAGGATTAAGCTTCCACCCACTTCCTAAAATAATCAATCGCCACCAAGATATACTCATGTCCATTATACCATTTTGGCGAGACAGCACCGATAATGTCGATTTCCCAGACTGCAAAAGGCCATGGTGAAGTCATGTTGTAGAGCTTTGACGGTGGAATATTCAAGCGATTGACATGAATTTGACATTTGTGGCATCGCTGTACAAAACCAATACAATCCTCCTCCATGGCGGACCAGTAATAGCCTTGTCTGAGGATCTTTCAAGCTAGCATCACACCATTCATATGCACCCTGCATTCTCCGTCATGGATAGCATCCATAAGGTGCTTCGATTCCTCTTCCTCCACACACAATATATGCATTCCCAGATGGCCTTTTTTGTATGATTTGCCCCGCTGATGATAAATTGGACGGCCAAACGTCGTATTCCCCGTTTGTCTTTGGCATTTGCCCCTGGTGGATACGTCTCATTTTTCAGAAAGTTCCACATATCGTAATACCAGGGGTTTTTGTCTTGCACTTCATCTATAGCGGCAATAGTTTCATAAGCCGGCGTGTATTTCTGCTCGATGATAATCGGACGCATCCGGACCCCAAATGGAATGTCTACCATAGAAGATAGAGTTGCTAAAGCATCAGCGAACCTGTTGTCCTCTCTTAAAAGATGCATGAATGTCAACTTTTTAAATCTCAGAATCAGAACATCCAAGGTCTGATGGTAAGCCTTCATCTTCTCTTTTTTAACTTTCCAGTCTCCGTTTGCTTGAGAAACAACCAAGTTCAAATCCCCGACGAAATCCAACCTTATTGCCCCTAGTTGTAGGGTGGCTTCTAAACTAGCAATACATGCTTCATATTCTGCTTCATTGTTGGACACCTTGAACCAGAGTATGAAGGCTAAAAGTATATGGGAATCGTCGGGTGCTATCAACAACACACCTATCCCATAACCGTATTGATTGGATGCTCTGTCAAAGTACATCGGCCAAGTTTCCTCTTCAACTTGCAGAATGTCTTCATCTAGGAACAAGTATTCCACTACCTCATCTCCTTCCATTAGGTGGTCTGCCAGGAGCTCTGCTACAACTCTTCCTTTAACTGACTTACGAGTGACATACTTGAGATTAAATTCGGAGAGAAGAAGCAACCAACGAGCCAGCCTACCCGTAAGCACTGGTTTCTCAAAGAGATATTTGATGGATCTAATCTCGAAACCAAGATTACCAAGTGAGCTATCAAGTAGTGCCTCAACTTCCTGGTAGCCTATACCAAGGCTCGGCAAGCTTTCTCTAAAGGAGTGTACTGGGTCTCGTAGTCTAGCATTTTCTTGCTCAAGTAGTAGATGGCTTTCTCTGCCCTATTTTCAGATTCCTAAGCGAGTATGTATCCCATGGCCGTATCTGTTATTGATAAGTACATAATCAAAGGCTTCCCCAGCTCTGGCAGCGACAACACTGGCAGATTCTGGAGGTACTGATTAACCCGTTCAAAGGCAAACTGACATCGATCATCCCATCGGAATTTCTTTCCTTTCTTTAGGAAACCAAATTGTGGTTCACAAGTCAAGGTTAATTTGAAAATAAATGTTCTTATGAATTGCACTTTACCTAGAAAGCCACGCACCTCTTTTTCGGTCCTTGGTGGTGGCCTTTCTAAGATGGCCTTGATTTTAGAAGGATCTACTTCAATTCCCCTCTGTGTGATCAGAAAGCCCAGCATTTTTTCTGCCGTTATGCCAAAGGTGCATTTCTGCATGTTTAACCTCAATCTGTATTCCCTGATCGGTTGAAAGAATTTCTCCAGCACGGTGTAATGGCCCTCTCGTTCTTTTGATTTGACAATCAGGTCGTCCACATACATCTCAACCTCATTGTGGATCATGTCATGTAGAATGGTGGTCGCGGCCCTCTGATAGGTAGCTTTAGCATTTCTCAAACCAAATGACATAACCCGATAACAGTAGGTACCCTACGGGGTGGTGAATGCGGTCTTTTCTCTATCCTCAGGTGCCATCAAAATCTGATTGTACCCAGAAATCCCATCCATAAATGATAGCAATGCATGGACCGCAATGAAATCCGCTAACTCATCAATATGCAGCAGAGAAAAGTCATCCTTCAGACTGGCTTTGTTTAAGTTCCAAAAGTCAACACAATCCCAAATTCTACTATCCTTCTTCGGCACTGGGACGATATGGGCCAACCAGGTTGGATACTTGAATACTAACAAGAATCCTGCATCAATCTGCTTAGTGACCTCTTCCTTGATTTTTAGTGCCCAATTCGGACGAATCCTGCGCAACTTCTACTTGACTGGTTGGGCCTCGAGGTCAAGAAGGATCCCGGGCTGTATAATCTTAGGAGCGATTCCAGGCATGTCTTCGTAGGACCACGCGAAAACGTCTTTGAAATCTTTTAATAAAGCGATTAAACACTCGCGCTCCTCCAAAAACAACGTGGACCCGATCTAGACCAGGCACGGATCCTTCTCAGTACCCACATTAATGGCACTGATTTCATCAGTACAGGGTTTAGCAAACCTCTCCTCCTCTCGATTAATCAAGTTTTTCAAAGCCAAAGGAATTTCTTCCGCTTTGTTTTCATTAAAATTTTGAAAATCTTGGTCAATATAATAAACCAGTAGCATAAAAAAGTATACAGAATTTGCAGAGTTTTCATTCAACAGGTCCAGATCTTTGGTTACAGACTCAAAAGAAAAGCTAAATGAAGACCTAGATAGGACTTTGGTATCCGGGTTACCATCCCCAGAAATACAAGACTCAAACTCAGAAGAACTTGAATCTGATCCCAACCCCACAGACTCAGTGGAATTAGATTCTAGCTCATTACCTGATTCAAAACTAGACAGATAGCCTTCCTCCAGCTGCCAGGTAAGAGATCGTGCCCCTAATACATCCAAAATTCCACTGGTTGGGTTCACACCCGGTTCTTCCCCAATCATGGAGACAGTAAAGTTATCCCCCAAGTTCTCTAGGTCGACCGTAAGATCTGTCAGGAGACTAGCCAGTGCTGCCCCTACTCCAGGTCCGGTGTCATCTGAGTCACCTTCCGTGCTCTGTTCAGCTTGGATGCTTAGTTCAACCCTTTCCTTATTATGATTGTCCTGCAGCTAATGGTCAAAGAAGATCTCAAACTCGGGGACACGTTGCTTTAAGGAATTTACCCAAGGCTCAGGAAAGCCACAAAAAGGGAAGTCTTCTCCTTCCCAAACAAAATGGCCATTCAGTGTCCCCTGGATTGGCTGTGGATGAGTTCATAACCTTTTCCGGCTTACTTGGCCTTGGCTCTACCTCTCATTTTTTCCATTTTTCTGATCCAGTCCTCTTTAGTGGGCACATAGCCCAATCTAAAGGCATGTGGATTGTGTGGCACATCTGGCAGTGTTGCAACACCTTTCCAACCACTCCTTCTGAGCCCTATTCCTGGAACGTGTCGCAGTTTGTTCATGAAGTAAATGAACTGGGCACTAACGTACATGCCTTCGTCTACGGTTAGAAAGGTCTGTACTACCCAAGCTTCAGCCAGAGTGAATCTCGAGAGGAATACATCTTCATCGCCATCTTTGATCTCTAGCATTGGCGTGGTCACCCCTGGCGGCGGATGGATGGAGTTCCCAAAAACAATTGCCACTCCTCCCCCATGAGGATACTTCAACATCTAATGGAGAGTAGAGGAAACAGCCTTCACATGGTGTAACCAGGGTCTCCCTAACAACAAATTGAAGGTAGCTGGCATATCCAAGACATGAAACTAGATCTCTTGCTCTGATAGACCCACCTGGACTCTCACTTGCACTGTACCCATAACCTCTCTACTCATGTTATCATACGCTTGTATTACTTGGGCTATGGGAACAAAGTTCGCTGGTTTGAGGCCAATTGCATAGGCGGTACGGGAAGGACAGACATTAATGGCCCAATCGGTATCTACCAACACCACCGGCACCCATTTCTCCCTATATTTCACAGATATATACAATGGTTTGTCGTGAGCCGAGCCCTCTAGCGGCAAGTCTTTGTCAGAGAAAGTAAGCATTGGCCTGGCACCACCTAGAAAGACCAAACCCACAAACTGCTCGGGCGTGGTGTCAATGGACAATTTAGCCTTGTCCATTGCCAACAACACTGCCTGCCGGTGTACTCGTGAGGCCATGAAAAGACCCCAGATGGAGATGTCAGCATGGTTTTTCATGAGTTGATTCAATACTGCCTCTTCTTCTAGTTATTTCTCCTTCTATTTCTTAGTCTCTTTGTCTTTTCCATAAGCCTCTGCTTGGTCCAGGTGCGGCGGCTTAAAATACCGCCCATTTCTTGTCAGATAGTCTATTTCCTCGGCATACCACGTATTGTCCGGAATTCAATCGCCCCAGTTTTCATCAATATGGGCCATATGCAGATCATTATCGTCACACCATTTGCCCTCAACGACCGACAAATAGTTGTCTGGCTCTGCTTGTATCACCTTCACATTATAGGTGTCCCCCACTGGGTGCCGTGAAATTACGGTTTCTCGGCTGTCTTCAATTCTTTCTCGTTCAAACTACCTCAACGCAGCTTCCTGTTCAGTATCCACAGTGTTCACAACACCTCTTTCCTAGGCTGGGTTTTCCACACTAGTGCTCTCCGGTAGCTTTCCTTTCTCATCAATCCTCTCTGCTATTACAGCTATCTCTGCTTCTTTTCCCTCTGGTTTTATTCCAGTTTCTTCTTCTTTATTTGGCTCATCACTCAGCCATCCAGTGTTATTAGTTGATCCGTTCAGGTCGAACCACCCGATCTGTACATCTCCCTAACCCTGCTCATCAAAGAACTGCAGATTATCCAAATCCTCTTCGAGTTCTACTAGATCATCCAACCCCTGGCTTAGTTCATCTTCCCTGACCACATTGATGTCTACCAAGGTTGGCAGCATCAATTCAAGCTTGATTTGACCAGTTGACACAATATAGCAACTTGGATCATACACCCTATCAGATAAGTCCTCAGAACACTCTGGCAACAAACTAGTACATTCCTCCAAGGTCGACTCCCCTTCCATTGTAAGTCTCATCACCACAGGCTTGGGTTGAGGTTTGGACATGTCCATCATGCACAGATCTATGCCATCCGAAATGAACAACGTCGATTTTGGTAGGTGGGAGGGAGTAATATATATGCTAGGGTCGTAAGAGGTGGCCAGTGTATGGATCAGGTTAAGATTTCGAGGTAGGGAGACTTGATTATGGACTGGGAGTGGATTTGTGGTTATGTTTGGTTTATGAGGTGGAGCGATCACCTTGTTGTCAATGAGATCCTGAATCTCATGATGCAATCGAAAGCATTGGTCCGTGTCATGACCATGCTATTGGTGAAACACATAGTATTTTGCAGGGTTGTGTTTAGATGGGAGAGGATCAGGAAGTGGGCAAGGTTCTAAGGGTTTGAGGTGCCCTTTCTTGACTAGCACCTTCATGGCTTGAGAGAGAGTCATGTACAGTTGATTAAAAGTCCTCTAGGGTCGGGTAGGATTGGACGATGTTTGTGAGTTTGTGTTGGCAAAGGGGTCAGCAGTCTTGGTTGTGGTGACAACACTTATGTCTGATGGCCTTGCAGTTGTGCTACCACTGGCAGCATTGGAACTGCGAACAAAGGACCTTTTTGTAGACTCATTCTCATCTATAATAAGCCCTTCCTTCATGGCATCTTCAATTTGCACTCCCATTTCATGAAGTTCTGTAAATGTAAATAATGGGAGCACAATCATTTTATGCAAAAGCTTGCCATGTAGATTCCAGACGACCATCCTGATCTAGTCCTTCTCAGAAGGCCTCGTGGTCATCATTAAGGCTTTAGCTCTCCATCTTGTCACAAATTTAGAGAAACCTTCCTTCGGCTTTTGACATGTTGCCTCGAGATCACAAGTTGTGACCTTAATATGTGTATTGTAAGAATACTGAGCAATAAAGGCCTCGGCCATCACTTTCCAATTCTGTTTGACAGAATCTTCTAACTTAGCATACCATAGGGCTGCTATAACTGATATGTTACAGCCAAAGAGAGATAGCTTTTGTGGTCTAGTTAAGCCCATTACCCTTAAGATATCAGAAAACAAACGCAAGTGGACAATCGGATTCCCAGAGCCGTTGAATCGATCAATGTGCGGCATTTTAAACCGATCTGGCAATGTAACTGCAGAATCAATATACCTGTTCTCTATGTCCGGGATGGAGTTAACCCCTTGTGCTCTCTTGAATAACTTTTCTAGTTTATTGACCTTGAGTGCAGTTGGGTTAACCTCGAACTCGAAAGGAACCTCGGTCTGATAAACAAGGGTTTTGGAGGCTTGTGCTAGGATTGGCTCTACTGGATTGACCTGGTTTTCTTGAACATTAGTAGTATGAGCGGTGGCTCTAGGTGCTGGGATAGTCGCGGTAGGTGCATAAGATGCAGAGGCCGCAGTCGGCTGTGGTTGCTGTTATTGTAGTCGGGCCAGGACCTCAGCCTGACGGGCCATGACCTCGGCCTGACGGGCCGCATCATGCTGTAGGGTCTCAACTGTCTGTTGTAGATGGTGTATCAATTCTTCCACACTGGCTGGGGGATACTGTGCCATTAGAATAGGTGATTGATCTTATGCTGGGCTGGAAGTAGATGACCATTCTCAAATCAGACTGGACACAGGTGAACTGAGAGGTGACTGCTGTAAGAACTCAACAAGTGAACTCTACCTGATTCTCCTCCGTCTTGTAACTGGTGGGAGTGAGGTAAACACAGGTTGTCCTTGAACAAGATCCCCGGCTTTGCAAAGTCTTCCGACTTGGGTCCAGAAAACTTGGGGGATAACCGAACTTTCTGAAGCTATGGTTTCAAACTACGCAGCAAAAGAAATAAATCAAAAGAGCAGTAATCAGAAACCGCACAGCGCCTCAGCTAAGATGTTATCAACATAGACATGATCAAAGCTGTAGGACTGTACTCCACACTGAATTCTGCGCCCAAAATAGATACCAAATTTGTAACTGCTATGCAAATTCCTATATAGTTTCACTATAAAGCACATACCAGTTAAGAGAGAGCCAAAACACCCCATGAAGGGGTAGGGTTACCCTATCCTAGTTTTGTCACGAACTAGGTTTCACTATTTCAATCAAGCAGTTTCACGCAATTCTGCATACAGGAGAGCGTCATGTCCTAGTTTGGAGCAGCCACTATGGCTTTTCTATATGCAACTAAGCCAAATGGTCAAAGGGGGTACCTCAGCAAAACTACCTAATATACCTCTCACACCTAACATCGAGAAGTGAAAGGAGGATCAAATGGTACAACGGTAGTCCAGATCCAAGGGTTGTGTTCCCATCATGGCAGAACCCACGACTGGTCAGCCTTTTGGCAAGCTTTTGGGCAAGCCTCCGGAAAACCGTCCAGGAATAATAGATGGCAAACACAATGACTTAAGCGCACCAATGCAAATGCAAAGCAAAGAACATGTAAGTGTAGATAAAATTTCACATCATGAATTTCAAGTCAAGTTCTCTAAGTTCCAAGCAGAGTCGCCAGAAATTGTAGCTCGACTTTTCGTGCTCCTTTCGGATACGATAGCCCTAAGTTCAGACTCCCGTGGTTCTAAATCTAATCTCACAAATGCAATGTGAAATAGATAAACACAAAAGAGTCCAATCCGGCAAATCTTTGGGAAAATCAATTTTGAATCAAAATTGCCAAAAATGGATTGCTTTACCAGATTACAGAGTCGTCACCTAAATATTTTTGGAAAATTTTAGAAACCTGAGACTTGTGCCAAAGGCCACTTATCCATCGTCACCAAGATTGTCTCGGCTCAGGAACTTAGGTACGAGAGGGGAAGGTTATGAATTGAGCATCCCACTCGCCCGATCAAAGATCGGCCTCTACTAATCATGATGTGATTCTTTTTACATTATATGCTCTTGTTCCAGTTATTATACCAACATTACTATATGTTGCACACATGTCTAGACTAATTTGCAAAAATTTGAACACTTTGATTTCATGTTTGTTTTGAAAATTATTTTGAATATGTACCACTTGAAAAAATGATCTCATATGTACATTACTTAAATTATTCCAATTCAAGCAATTAGCCTTCATCCACAGGCATTTAAGTAGATATAGCACTTAAGCAATTAGCCTCATGGCAAGCATGCTAGACATGGCAACAATCACACGCATGCGATATGCTAAAGCACAAAAATGCTCACCTCGCACTCCAAGGCAAGCCAAATAAAACAAAAAGAGTAAGAAAATATGCATGCTCCTAACTAATGCAATATGCCTAATGCAACACATGCAATATGAAATCAATAGGCTCGGCCATTAATTATGACATGTGAATCAATTTGATAGCATGCGGTTTAAACACGTATTCAACGAAGTAATAAACGGCAATGTTTGTTAGAATAATGAACTGAGCATAATGCATGCAAGACAATGGATGCAAACATGGAAAATGCTAAAAGAAACATGATGTTCTAAACTACCCATTATAAACAAGTAAATAAAAGGGAGAAAGACGTAGGGTTAGAAGACATACACATTATTACAAGTTTTGCCCTCGCGTATGAGGGTTCGAATGAATAAATTAGCTAAGCTACTTAACTAATTATTACAAACCAAATGAAATAAATTAATTGCACTAGCTAATTAACTAATTATTACAATAACAAATTTAACTAACTATTATAGCTAAGTAAATAAGTACAACGCAAAACTAACCAGCTATTCTAACTAATTAGTTACAAGTTCGCTACTCCAAGCACAATCTACTAATATTACAACATCATTTTGATGGATCCCGAGAATCGAGGGATGGCTCATGTATGGATAAGGATTTCCACTCGATAATGCTCTCCATTTTGCTACCGGAATGCCTCTATTGCTCAGTTAGAAAATTGCACTATTTTTTCACCTCAGCCTCTGCTCAGCTCTGCTGGAAAAAGGACACTGTCTGGCTAGAGAAAGTGGCCGGTAACCCAGAAGTGGTGGCCTGGCGTCCAGTAAAAGTGGCCTGTTGGCCACTAATGTTGGTTCTTTCCTGTAGCAACAAAGAACAAACAGAGTACAAACCAGAGTATTCTTAGGGGATGTTTGTCCACCTTGCCTCTCCTTATCAGCAAACAGTGTAAAGGAGGGGTAGGCTTGATTAAAAAGCCATTAGTCAACGCAATTTCATTGCGTGATGACTTATGAACCAAGGGATACAATTTTGATAAATGCACAATAAAAGACTCTCAAAATCCCCTCCCTATCATGGATTGATCAAGGGAAGTGGTTGACATTGATTCTTAAACCGTTTTCATCACTAGCAAGTATGAAACGACTCAAGACTCAATAGGTTTAATTAACGTTCGATTGAACCCAAAACTTGATTTTATTATCTTGCTCCATTTTAAGCCATTGATTACCCTTTTAATTACCTTCCATTCCTTAGTCAATTGAGTCCAATAATGAGCTTTAAGTCCACTAATGGAGAGAAGCACCAAACCAAATGTTGTTTTAGGCATGAGAAGGAGATCATGCCGTTGGTAATGAACCCCCAAAGGGATTAAACCATTAAGTACAATATCACCCCTTCAAGCTTAAACAACACTCCTTTTGGAGCGACTCTCAAAACAAAGAGAAAAAGCCAAGAAAAGAGGTAGGTTGCAGAGATTCTTAGAGGCGAACACAAGTATGGAAAGCAAGAAATAAAGGCTATCAACACAAATAGGTTGGTGGTCAAGGCCTAAACCACCAAGCCTATGAGGACGATTACACTACAAGCATACTATACAAAGCATGAATGAAGCTAACTCACAAAAATAGTCCTAAAACAGTCCAAAAAAGTGCTGGAATTAAGAAAAAAAACAACTACAACAACTAGCTAAAATATTGAGGGATTAAAACTAGTATACAAGCACAAGGAGGGGAGGCTAACCCCTCCACTTTTGGGGCTTTAAAACATGATTTTTGCCTCTAAAAAACCTTTGAAAATCAGTGGTAAAAAGCTCAAAAGAAGTTGATGAAAATGTGGGAAACACAAGGGCAAAGGCCTTACAAGCAAGGTTCAAAGAGTTGTTGTCAACCCCTCTACCTTTAATGGCCTTAAACCACAAGTTTTAGCCCAAAAAGACAGGTAATAAACATCTCAAAAACAACAAGAAAATATGAGAAGAGGATGGTATAAAAGAACTAGAATGTATATCTCTTGAAAAAGAATGATCCCTTGAGTTTCCAAACACTATTTCACACTCTCAAGTGCCTCAAGAGCTAAAATGCAAGCTCAAACCACCTCAGCAAGGAACTCTCTAGGTTTGGTTTTGAGTGTTTAGGCCAAGGTTATGTAAGTTACAAGAGAGAGAGAGAGAGAGAGAGAGAGAGAGAGAGAGATTTTCCAAAATTTTGCTCTCCAAAATTTTCTAAATTCCAAAATTTTTCAAACCTCTCTAACAAAAGAGAGGGTCATCTATAAATAGAAATATATGAGAGACCCATGAAAATATCTATACAAACACAGTTGGAATGGTGCATGCATCTTGTAGCTCGACTTTCCGCGTTCCTTTCGGAAGGTGAATAGCCCTACAGTTCGGACTCCACTTGTGGTTATGAATCTGATTTCACAAGTGCAATGTGAAATAGTGAAAACACAAAAAGTGTCCAAATCCGGCAATTCTTTTTGGAAAATCAATGTTTGAATCAAATGTCAAAAATGGACTGCTTTGCCAGATTACAGAGTTGCCACCTAAATATTTTTGGAAAATTTAGGAAACCCAAGACTCGTGCCAAAGGCCATTAGTCTGTCATCACCAAAGCGTCTCGGCTCAAGAACTTAGGTATGAGAGGGGAAGGTCATGAATTGAGCACCCCACTCGCCCGATCAAAGATCGACCTCTACAAATCATGATGTGATTTTTATCCACATTATATGTTCTTGTTCTGATTATTAGGCTATGTTACTATGTGATGTGTGCACACAAGGTATGGACTAATTTACAAAAGTTGGAATATTTTAATTTCATGTTTGTTTGAAAATTATTTTGTGAATTTGCCACTTGAAAAAAAAAAAAGGTGGGCTAAAATGGGAATTAATCAAATTATCCCAATTCAAGAAACTAGCCTTCATCCACAGACATTCAAACAGTTTATATCATTTAAGCAATTAGCCTCAGGGTGGAAATTCTTGGACACGGTAACACAAAATCACTCACCTAGTACTCCGAGCTAAAACAAAGCAAAATTATTAGAAAAATATGCATGTTCCTAATTAAATGCAATATGACTAATGCAACGCACACATTATGTATTTTTATAGACTCAGCTATGAACATGGCATATGATTTCATTCAAGACATGCGAGAGAGCACGTATTCAAGCAATGAATTTTGAACATTTGATATCGGGTTAGCATGATGAGCCGAACCTTATATGCATGTAAGACAATGGATGCAAATCATAAGAATGCTAATGAAACGTGATGTCCTATACTAACCATCGTAAGCGAGTAAGTAAAAGGGAAAAAAACGTGGGGTTGGAAGACATACACATTATTACAACATTTGATCCCTCACGCAGGAGGGTGCGAATCAATGTTCGAAAGTCCGAATTAAACTAGTTATTACAAAACCAAACCAAATGAATAGAATAGGCTAAGCTAATTAACTAGCTAACTATGCTATCACAACAAGGATAACCAAGCTAAAAAACTAGCTATCTAAGCTAATTAATTACAACAATTACGAATAAATAAAATAATAATTACAACAATTAGTAGTTAACGAGACTAATTACAATGAACAACATTAAATTAAATTAATTACAATGATCATAATGTGAGCAAGGATGCACAAGAATTGCATGCATGCACATGCACAATGTTCAAGAACAACCCTATCTGCCCCAAGCTTGCTCTATTTCACCTTAGCCACTACCCTCTATTTTCTATAAAAATACATTGCTGACCAAACTTTGAGGGCTAGCCGGCCCTCAATGAAGCCTGGCCGAGCCTCAGCTTTGTGGAAAATTCTGTTTTGTGTTCCAAAGTGAAAATAGTGCAAACAGAGTTGTTCAAGCTCTACTTGTCCCTTTTTTCCCTTCTCTATCATGGAAAAGCCTCGAGAGAATGCTAGAATTGTTTCCAAAACCTTCAATGGGAAAATTGATTGCTTGATGATTACGGATACAATTTTGGACAAAAATCAATGAAATGCAATGGATATGACCACTCATCCCTCTTTATCATGGAATGAACTAAAAAAAAAGAAGTAGAGACGCTTCAAGAATCATCAAAATGCCATGAATTAGCATATGATCACTCTTGACTCAATATACTTGGCATAACGTCCGGCCAAGCCCAAGCCCAAGCAATATGACTCATTTTCTTTAAGTGTGTTGGTTGCTTTTAAACTAATTCTTTTAGTCATTTCCATTCTTTAGTTCATCTGTCCGAAGTGATGATTAAGTCCTTTAAAAGGAGAGAAGTATCAAATGGGAAGTAATTCTCAACATGAAAGAGAGATTACGCCGTTAACAATGAATCTCCGTAGAGATTAAGCCATTAAGCGTAAGTCTCTAGTTCATATGTTGAATAACCATCAACCATTTGAAACAACTCTCAAATGGGAGAAAGTAGTAGCAAGTTAATTCTTAAAATGAGGTGATTATCATAGAAATTAAACAAAGAAAAGCTAAGAACAACATGATGCAAGCTATTTACAAAGGCCAATGCTACACCAAATGAACTAATCAAAGCTTGAACCAATTAAATAGAATAAGACAAACCTAAAACAGTCTAAAATAAGCCCTAAACAGTAGCTGAAAATGTAAGAAAAGAGCTCAAAAGCTAAGCAAAAGCAAAGACACTAAAGCTATGTAAACAAAAAAACAAGGAGGGATGGCCAACCCCTCCAATTTGAAGACTTCAAATCTTGTTTTTAGCCTCAGTTCAACCCTGAAAATCAGTTCAAAAACCAAAGAAAAATAATGTAAATGAGCCAAGGGTTGAGCTACAAAAATAGGTGCAAGTGAGGGTGTTAACCTTACCACCTTTGGTAGATTGTCCAAAGCCAAGTTCCAACTCTTAGAATAGGTGTAAAACAGTCCACGGACACAAGAAATAAGCAAAAATGAAGAAATCAAAAGCAAGAACAAAAGTTACAAGCTTATACCTCTCAAAATGGAGTAAGCTTTGGTTGATAATCAAACTCACTCTTGACACACGCTCAAGCGTGAATTATGCTTCTCAAGGGTCAAACAAGGCTCTAAGATGATGACTCAAGGTTTTGTATGGTGTATATAGATGATGCAAGGTTGGTAGGACAACTTAAAGGTAGCTTACAATGGAAGAAGGAGGAAGAAGGAGCTCTCTTTGTGTATAGGCTCTTTCTTAATTGTGTAACCCCCAAAACAAAGGTATATGGTCGTATTTAAAGAATTTGAGCACAAAAGGTGATAAATATTTTCAAAAAAGAACAGCTGGGGGCTCCTGGCTAGAATAGTGTTTATCACTATTGAAGCCTGGCCGACCCTCAATAGCCACGGCCGGGCCTCAATGACTTCCCTGTTTTTTTGTTGCAGCCTCAACAAAGGATGGCACAAGGTGTGAAAATGGATTTCTTGGGTTTTGGGGTTGTTTCGAAGCTTAAACAAGACTTCTTCATTGAGACCTCGAATCACGTATAATACCACTTTCATCATCGAGTGTACTGAGCAAAGCGCTCGAGCCTTGCGGGTGGTCAAAAATGTGGTGTCTACAGTTGCCCCTCTTTGGCAAAGCTCGAAGTCATAAAGTGACGTGAGTGAATCTTAAAGCTCAGAGACGACCCATTTGACAAGGCCGCAAGGTTCGGGCAAGAAATCAAGACATAAATGCGAAAAACGAACTCGGGCAAAATGCAACAATGAAATGCAGCAAATAACTTATGATCTTGCAATGAAACATAATGTAAATGAAGCAATGAAACAACGCAACAATCTAGACAAGAAAGCAACATTCGAAAGACGATGCAAAACAAAGCAAAATAAACCTCACCATGTTTCACATAGAATCAAGTGAATAAACAGGCACGCCTCGCGTGAAAAGCACAAAGAAAGCACAAACCAACCTATGTCTCACGTAGAAAGGATGTAAGAAAGTGCAACCTAACTACGCCTCGTGTAGGAAGGGGAAAAGGTTATGTAACCATGAGTAGTTCAGCTTTCTGCGCTTTTTTCGGAAGGCAAATAGCCCTATAGTTTGGACTCCACTTGTGGTTCTGAATCTGATTTCACAAGTGCAATATGAAACAGTGAAAAACACAAAAAGAGTCCAAATCCGGAAATTCTTTTTGGAAAATCGATGTTTGAATCAAATGCCAAAAATGAACTGCTTTGCCAGATTTCAGAGTCGCCACCTAAATATTTTTGAAAAATTTAGGAAACCCGAGACTCGTGCCAAAGGCCATTAGTCAGTCATCACCAAAGTGTCTCAACTCGGGAACTTAGGTATGAGAGGGGAAGGTCATGAATTGAGCACCCCATTCGCCCGATCAAAGATCGGCCTCTATTAATCATGATATGTTTCTTATTTACATTATATGTTCTCGTTCCGATTTATTAGCTATTTTACTATGTGATGCGCACACAAGGTATAGACTAGTTTCCAAAACTTGGAACAATTTGATTTCATGTTTGGTTTTGAAATTGTTTTGTGAATTTGCCACTTGAATAAAAGCGGGTTTAAAATGGAACATTAAATCAAACTATCCCAATTCAAGCAATTAGCCTTCATCCACAGGCATTCAAACAATTATATCATTTAAGCACTTAGCCTCATGGTATATATGGTAGATATGGTAACATAAACACTTGATGCAAGATGCTAAGACATAAAATTACTCACCTAGTACTCTGAGCCAAAACAAAACAAAATAATTAGAAAAATATGCATGCTCCTAATTAATGCACCATGACTAAATGCAACACACACATTTATACAATTTTAATAAGCTCGCCTATGAGCATGGTATATGATCTGATTCAAGACATGTGATAAATCATGTATTCAAGCAATGACTTTAAACATTTGGTTAGTGTGATGAGCTAAACCTTGGATGCATGCAAGATAAATGGATGCAAAACATGAGAATGCTAATGAAACGTGATGTTCTAAACTAACCATCGTAGGTGATTAAATAAAAGAGAGAAAGACGTGGAGTTGGAAGACATACACATTATTACAACATTTGATCCCTTACGTAGGAGCGTGCGAATCAATGTCTGAAAGTCCGAATTAACTAACTATTACAAAATTGGGCGAATGAATAATAATTAACTTAACTAAGCTAATTAACTATTTTATTACAACAATTTAACTAGCTATACCAATTATCAATAAGCAACGGCAACAACAATACTAATTACAATAAGATTAATTTACAACTATAATAATTATAATACTAATGCAACAATTAATCGCGTTCGACAAAGGCGTAAGTGAAGATGGATGAGGGTTGCATGCACAGCTCCTGAGAGCTACTCTGTCTGTCCAAGCCAACTTTGTTTCACCTTCAGCCACTGCCTCTGTTTTCTATAAAACTGCACTGCTGGCCACACACTGAGGGCCGGCCGTGCATCAGTGATGGCCGGCCGGGTCTACAGATGGTCGGTTGTGCCTCAATTTGGTGCAAAACTCTGTTTTTGTGTTATGAGTTGAACCAGTGCAGACAGAGTGTTCTCAAGCTCTGCTTGTCCCATCTTTCCTTCTCTGTCATGGAGAGGATCGAGAGAATGATGAAGTTGGTCCCAAAACCATCAATGAGCAAGTTGATTGCTTGATGATCTCGGATACAATTTTGGACAAAAATCAATGAATGCAATAAATAAGACCACCCTTCCCTCTTGTCATAGAGTGAGCTCAAAGAGAGAGGTTGCAACGCTTCAAGAATCGTCAAAATGCCATGAATTAGCATGTGGCAACTCTTGACACAAGGAACTTGGCATAACGTCCGGCCAAGTTCAAGTGATTCTAACCATTTTCTTTATATGGGTTGTTCCAGGTTTTAAGCCAATTTTATGAAGCCTTGCCATTCTTTAGTCCATTTGTCCATGGTGATGTTAAAGTCCTTTAAATAAGAAGTAATGTCAAATAAGACGTTCTTCTAAAACATGAGAGAGATACTATACCATTGGCAATGAATCTCTGAAAAGATTAAGCCATTAAGTAGGAGTCTTTCTTACATATTTTGAACAACCTCAATCGGTTAAAATCATTCTGAAGAATGAAAGAGATGGATGGTGGATTGATTGTTAAAATTAGACTTTTAGACATGAAAATAAATTGAAGAAAAGCTTAAAACAATATATAACATCTTATGTATGCAAACTTATGAGACAACAAATGAATTAACCAAAGCTCGAACCAATTAAACAACTTAGGACAGCCCTCAAATAGCCCTTATTAGATAAAAAACAGAGGCTTAAAGTTAATGAAAAGAGCCTAAAAAAACTAAACAACAAAGAGGGGGGAATAAGGCTAGTAAGCAAGAACATGGAGAGGTGGCTAACCCCTCCACTTTTAAAACCTCAAAACATGATTTTTAGCCCTTTTTTAACTTTGAAAATCAATGCAAGGAGCAAAGAAAAGGAGTGTAAAAGAAAGGTTTGAGCTATAGGTAAAGATATAGAAAGAGTGTAAACTCTCTCTACTCTTTTGGTAGCTCTTCAAACCCAATCTTAAACACTTAAAATAGACTCAAAGCAACACGAAACAATAGGAAATGAAAGATATGAAAGGAAGAAGGAAGATAAAAAAAGCTTATACCTTGTAAATAAGTTAGCTTTTGATTATGATCCAAACTTAGTCTCAACCCACTCTCAAGCTTGAATTATGCTTCTCAAAGATCAACCAAGGCTCTAAGATGATGAGACAAGGTTGTGTATGGTGTATGGAGATGACATAAGGGAGCTAAGTTAGCTCAAAGGTTGCTTGCTATGGAAGAAGGAGGAGGGAGGAGCTCTCAAGGTGTATATAGGCTTTCTAAATTTTGTTCAACCCCCAAAACCATAACACAGCTTTGATTTTATAGAATTTGATCTCAAAAGGTGATAAATATCTTCAAAAATTGACAGCTGGTGGCCTCTCGCCCAATATAGTGTTTCTCGCCACTAAGGCCCGGCCGGCCATTCATAGCCACGACCGGCCATCACTGATGCATGGCCGAGCCTGGATGCCCTTCCCTATTTTTTTGGTTCAAACTCAACTCAGGGTGGCAAAAGGTCAAAAAATGAGACTCAAAGGTTCAAACAAGGTAAATGTTGAAGATTTGAGGTTATTTCGAGAGCTTGACTGAATCCGAATCGCTGTGAATTCAAAGCACACAATTCAACTTTCATCATTGAGTGTATCGAACCAAAAGCCTAAGTCTTGTGGGCGGTCAAAATGGGGTGTCTACAGTTGCCTGTCTTTAACAGAGCTCGAGCAATCATGAAATGACATAAGTGAATGTCAAAGCCCAGAGACGACCCAATTGACAAGGCCACAAGGCTTGGGTAAGAAAGAAATACATAAATTAGATTGGTTGTGCTCGCAAGTTGCCTACGTATCCCTTTGCAAGGAATCAAACTAGCGTAGTTCAGGGGCAAAATGCAAACATAAGATGCAAGAATACAACTTATGATCATGCAATGAGGCCATGCAATGAAACACTTGAATGCAAATGCAATGCAAAGACTATACCACATTTAAACAAACTGAAACAGAGTACAACAATTCCAACCATTGACAAGAAGTAAGTAAATAAGCACACCTCGCATGGGAACACGAGCCAAACTACATTTCATGTAGAAGGATATGAGAAAATTATGCAAGCCTAACTACGCGTCGTATAGGAAAGGCGAAGGGCGACGTAACCATCGAGCGCACCCGAGGTCTCAACTGAGATCCTAACGCGTCACACGCGAGAGGAGGAAAGATGGTGTGAACATCGGGCGCACCCAATGTTTTTAACTGAAGGTACAATCCTAACGCGTCACATGCGAGAGGAGGAAAGGTTGGCGTGAACATCGGGTGCACTCGATGTTTTTAACCGATTTGCAATCCTAACGCGTCACAAGTGAGAGAAGGAAAGGTGGTGTGAACATCGGGCACACTCGATGTTTTTAACCGAAGGGTACAATCCTAACGCGTCACACACGAGAGGAGGAAAGGTTGGTGTAAACATCGGGTGCACCCGATGTTTTTAATCGAAGGTACAATCCTAACGCGTCACACGTGAAAGGAGGAAAGGTTGGTGTGAACATCGGGCACACCCGATGTTTTTAACCGATTTGCAATCCTAACGCGTCACACGCGAAAGGAGGAAAGGTTGGTGTGAACATCGGGCGCACCCGATGTTTTTAACTGATTTGCAATCCTAATGCGTCACACGTGAGAGGAGGAAAGATTGGGAATTGACTAAGAACAAACAAATCGTATAAGCAGGAGTCAAAACGTGGATTCTACTCAAAGACACATGAAATCAAAACAATGCCAATGTGTTAAAACAATGGGCTCAATGCACCGCGTTTCAATCCGGTTGTAAAATGGATGATGATTTTAATGTGGCATGAATGATTTTATCTAGAACTCCTCTGTATGAACCGTACAGACAATATCGGGCACTTCTCTGACACTCTCTAAATGAACCATACATACAATATCGAGCACTTCTCTGACACTCTCTGAATGAACCGTACATACAATATCGGGCACTTCTTCGACACTCTCTAAATAAACCGCCCATACAATATCGTTTGGTTACAACATAACAGAACGAACTACAATTCAAGCAAAATAATGATAAAATAACAAAAAAAAGTTTAAAACAAACAAGCTTAAACAAATTAGATCAAAAATCAAATAAATGCGTTCTCTTTTATTTGTTTTCACTTTTCCTCAACTTTTTCTTCTTTTTGTTT
The DNA here is from genome assembly GCA_036172215.1 of Camellia granthamiana. Lineage (NCBI taxonomy): Eukaryota > Viridiplantae > Streptophyta > Magnoliopsida > Ericales > Theaceae > Camellia > Camellia granthamiana. The sequence goes on along the minus strand of CM069912.1, from coordinate 118,548,845 downwards.
TTTTTTTTTTTTTCACTCACTATTCTTTTTTCTTTCTTTTTTCGTTTCCTCTTTTTTTTTTCATTCATTATTATTATTATACACCCAAATTAAAACTCAAACAATACCAGAAATATAATAATAAAATAACATAATAATAACAAAAAAAAAAAAAACTGAATTCACCAAGGGCCGGCCAAGCCTCGCTGATGCACGGTCTGGCTTTGACACAGCCGGCCGACCTTCAACAGTGATAGGGACAATTTCGGGAAAGCCACAACCCGTGGCTGTTTAAAACACAATGCAACCCTCATTTCCTCACACTCCTCCATCCGAAAACACCTCATCCTCTCTCTCTAACCTTCCTCTCTCTCTAGATTTCCATTCCTCTTGAGTTACCCAACAACTTTTGCAAAATTTTTCCTTGAAACCCTCTTGATCCTCCACATTTTGAACCGACTGAATTTTGGTTTGGTGAAGTTTTGAGTTTTTGCTTGGTTTTTCTTAGATCCTCATAGATTTTCCCAAACTTTTCCCCCTTCTCCCTTTGATTTTTTTATCTCCTCTTTATTTTCTCTCTCCTAGGGTTTAAGTTTTGAGATTTCCACCTATCCTCTCTTACCCACTCATTCTCTCTTCTTTTTTTCTGTTTTCTCTCTATGGCAATAGACGAAGTACCTATTCCCAACCCCGCCACAGGTATTGGTGCCGCCCTTGGTGCGGACATGGAGGCGGAGGAGGCTGCTGCATTGCTTCCCCTTGACGAGAGGTCCTTTGATGCGGCTACATACCAGTCGCGTACACATGTGCCACCTCCAAGCGGCATCTTGAGATTTGAGGGTTTCATTCTAGGGATGGATGAGGACACTCTACTGCGAGAGCCCATGGAGCATGTATTTGCCGACGCCTCCACGGTACACAACTTTTCCCCTTATTTTACTTTGCACACATGTTGAAACTGATGAGCAAACCACTTGTCTCTGTTGTACATATACTAATAAAACTTTCAATTGCTAGGTGATAGCCAGGAGGATAGGCGGCTATGGCTCCATATCTAGCCCCTGGCGTTGGTACGAGCGGCTTCTCGTAGAGGTCCGTACTCTAGTTGATGTTGCTGGCTTTGGGCCTTTCTACTCTAGGCTCATATAGATGAGGACCAAGTCATGGCTCTATGGGGCCTTGGTAAAGAGATAGTGGGATACCACCGATTCATTCCACTTCTCCTCGACCGGGGAGATGATACTGACCCTATACGACTTCTCGATGCTAACTGGTTTGCGGGTTAGGGTCAGCAGCCTGGTCCCCTTTGATCTGGATATGACCCAATGGAGAGTTACACAGCTTCAGCTTCTTAGGGCGATCCCAGACACCATCAGCCACGGGATAGTGTGCTACAGCTGGTTCTTGGAGCACTTTTTTGGCACTCAGCCATCTACTACAGATGAGATTGCCCAGTACGGCCGTGGCTTCCTCATATATCTTATCAGTACTACCCTGTTTGCAAATAAGAAAAATACCATGGAGTTATACCTTCTAGGAGCACTGGTCCACCTTCCTCAGGTGGTGGAGTACGACTGGGGTGGTGCAGGCCTGGCCACCTTATACTACTACATGAGCTCTGTCTCCCGCCATAAGGCAGATTCACTCGGCGGCTATTGGAGGGTTTGGGAGGTATACCCTACACTCACTTTTCTAATATGCTTTACATTGTGTTCACTGTTATATTTCTTGTTTATCTGATCTATTTTTTCATGTCTTCTGTTTGCAGCTTTGGGTCTACACATATTTCACTTCCCTGGCTCCAGTCCCAGTGAAGCCAATCGAGTTGTCAGTACCCCGCTCCTAGTACTACAACTCGCAGTTTGAGTGACGCTGCCTTGTAGACCGAACCTTCTTGTACTTCCACCGCTTCTTTGACATGATCACGGTGGATTAGGTAGCAAAATACCCGCCTTTAGCTTTTACCAACTATAAGCATATTGCACTATTTCCCACACTACACAGTCACTCTCATGTTGTTGAATCTGTACTATATTGCCATTCTCATACTATACTGACTTCTAACATTGCACTGATTTTTGACACTGCATTGCCATTCTCATCTGACACTGCACTAACATTTGACACTGCACTACCATCTGACGCTGTACTAACATCTGACACTGCATTGATTTTCTCATACTGCACTGGTCTAACATTGTACTGATTTCATAGGCTGACTGGCACACTTGGGCAGGCATTTCCTAGGTGTCGAGAATGACCTACGTCGTTGCTTGGCATGCCTCTACGATGAGGATTCTGTTCGAGGGCCCCTTTGGCCGGGTGTACTACCTGGGAGAGAGGTTTATCAGCCAGACGCGGGGCGTCGTTGCTCCCAACATTCCACACCTGCCTCCCCCGGCTATAAGGGTAGTGGATGAGTTGCAAGACGGTCCCGAGATCGACCTCCTGATGTTAGGCGAGGATGGCGATCATTATCATGAGCCTGGCAACTTCACTACCTTCTTACACACCCGGGTAATGGCGCCTCTTACCCCAGCCGTGGCTCAAGCTGTGCTAGAGGTTGCTGCTAATGATACGCCTGCTAGAGGTGCCCCTGCCATTGCTCCCATTCCTGGACTTCCTTTGATCCCCACTGAGATCGTGTACATGCGTCCGGATGAAGTGATCAAGCAGGTCCTACTTGAGCACATCGAGGAGCGAGACCGTAGGCTAGTGTTTTCTCCTAGAGTCGAGCAGGTACACATCCCTTTATGCTAGTCCATACTGCACTTTAGCTTGTTTTTTGCCATTTCTATTAATTATTCGATATTACTTCCATCTGTCTTTCTCAGATTTTGTTCTTTTTGCAGATACCCCAGGCGTACGGTGATGACCTTCTTCATACGATCGACCGACTGCTCCTCATGGTACGGAGGAGGTAAACTGCCTTAGTCACCAATGGGATCGAGGTACATTCTATTTACAGTTCACTGTTGTTGCCAGACTATACACTTTTGTTAATTCATACTGATATCTGTCCTCTTTTCAGCTTGAGCCGGTGCCAGCAGTGCCTGCAGGACCTTCTGCAGTTGGGGGGAGAGGGAGACGAGGCCTAGTGAGAGGCCGAGGAGGAGCTGACCGGGGAAGAGGCCGAGTGAGGCAGCACTCGCCTTTCGAGGAGTCTTTTGACGGATCCACGACCCCCGAGGATGAGGGAGAGGAGATTGACTTACAGTCTACTAGCCCCAATGATGACAGTGATGCACCTCCTCCATAGCCAAGGAGGAAGAGAGTTAAGATGGACTACTGATGATGATGATGATTTGTTGTTTTAGTTTGTTTTTGTTCTGCTTTCATTACTGTTTCGTATCGTTTTGCTTTGTAGTTAAAAGACTAGCTTCAAATAGACCCTTTCATTTTTGAAGACTTTTCTTTTGTTTTATGCTTTGTTTTGTAAAATAATGATCAGGGCTGGACCCGCTAGTTTATAAATGTCAAGTTTTTTATTTAATGATCTCTTTGCGCAATGTGATGAATGGCATTTGCACGTGATGAATGGTGTAACCCTTGCACAGTAACCGTTAGAACTATGAATGCTTGTTCTTGAATTGATTCATGAATCGGTTAATGACTTACAACCAGTTAAAATGTAAAATACAACTCGATAATAGAAAAACGAAATGAAAACAACTTGAAAATACTAAAATAACACTTGGTACAAACAAAACAAAACTCAAAAGTACTGTCATGGTCCACCCGAACAAAGGCCAACTTTGGCTACAACTACACTGAACTGAACCAGCACTAAGACCCGGCCAGGCTTCACTGATGCACAGTTGGCCATCACTGATGCACGGCTAGCCATCAATGTAATGTCGGTCAGTGTTGTCCAGGTGTCATGCACAGCTCCTTCTCAAACTCTATAAATAATGCTTCTTCTCAAACTCTATAAATAGTGCTCGCATGCTGTTTTTCTGGCAGAATCACAAGTCTTTAATATTTTTCTCTCAAGATGGAGATGTTACTTGTCAATAGGCTTCGAGATTGGATAACCACTTTGGATGGCTCGAAAAAGGTGAATTTCTGCGGTTTCGGCCTAAACGCCCTTTTTCCTTTAAGCCCCACTTCTCTTTGCTTTCCATTACTCCATGTCGCGGTTTGATGTTGGAACCCTATCACACATGTATTTCAATTTGGATCTCAAGAAATGTGTCTAACACTCAAAGAATTTCAAGCACTGATGGAATCCCGGCGCGACGAAGAAATCATGCCTCAGCCCCGTTTTAGCCATGCCCAGGCTTTGGGACGGCTGTGTGTATTATCATTGCACAAGGCTCAGTCTTTGGTTAATAACGGGGAGCTGGACATCCCCAGTTTAGTTTATCAATTTTCTATTATTGGAGATAGGAGTGACCTTCTCTGGGGCAGCCACCAACAACATGCTCTCTGTTTATGCCTACTTGCGCAACTCCTAATTGCTCCTAGTTTCGACAGAGCTAGTATCCGGTTGATCAAGGTGACCCAAGGCTTCAAGGAGGGTAAGAGCTGCATAGGTTTAGCATTAGCCAAAACTTTGATGGGTTTGGATGCTTTCCGTCAGGTAGAGACTACCCGCTTTGTAGGGAGCCCACTACTTCTTCAGGTATTATTTTCCACCCTTCTAATTTATAATTCTTACATCACTCATCACTCATTCTCTGTTTTTCTCTCAACACCCTTTTCTTACTTTTCCCTCAATGCATACCTCTCTATTCTTTAATCTCTCTTATTTTTCATCCCTCTCCAGGTATGGCTGATGGATAAACTGTAGGTAGTGGGCCCTTCCCCCGAATACTCGGCCAGGGCTTACTTTTTTTTGCCAACGACTAATAGATTTCCCTCGAGAGGGTTTATGGTGTGATTGGATGTGCAGCCGGTTCGCAGCTGATATATCTTGGCATTGCCCCTGGTTTAATTTAGCCAAGATGAGGTACAACATGCCCCGACAGTCAAGTGTAGAGTTGATTGGCCTTACACATTGCATGTTCTATTTTCCTCTCTGATTCCGACACCAATTTGGGCATGATCAGATATGTCCAGATAAGGGAGTGGAATACACAGCTTCATTTCCAATTCATGCCTCGCACCTGCCTCGGTATCTCGCGGCCTGGAGGACGTGAGAGATTCTGGCCCCTGCCATTAGTTTCAGTTACACCATGTCTAAGGAGTGCTTGGCTTGGCTTGAAGAGGAGGCAGAGGTTGGACGATCTTTGGCATAGAGCCACCTGACTCAACTGTGTCCTTAGTTTTACTGCTTTGATATTTTCTTTTCAAGTTTAAGATGTAAAAAGCAACTCTGATCTAAATCAAAGAGTTTGGAGAATGTACTTATGTTGAAATCAATAAAATTAAAGTTGCGAGTACTGAAAATTTTCCTTTCGGTCCCAAAAATGGTCCAAGTTGTAAAAGGGTAAAATTTTGAACAAATCAACTTTTATTAAAACTTTCCAAAACCATTTTCGAAAGCGATCACCACCTGACACGCATAGAATCGATCCTCAAGATGTACAATCCCAAATCAAAAGAAATCATAACTGCCCCTGGCTACATATCATTACTGCTGTTCTGTACTCAACTTTTCTACTTGAAATATGGAGCACAACTGAACTAATAGATGATGAACAATATTGACTTGAAAATGAATAGGACAGTTGAACTGGAGATAGTTATGGCCGAACTTCAGAACATAGTTGCCTACGTATCCCAAAAATGGGAATCAGGCCTTACATAGTTCGGTTCAAGTTCAGTCAAGTATTAACTCTCTCATTTTACATTCTAACTTTTTCCAAAGCCGCCCTTTAGTGTTTTTAACCTTGCGAGCTCAATTTTTCTTTATTTCAAATTTTTGATGCTCTAAATTTTGCCTAGGTCACCCATTCGGGTTTTTGGCCTAGCAAGCCTCTTAGGGGTAATATTTCTTCAACTTGTCCATGTTGATTGGTTGTGTGAACTCTAGACCATCCAAGTTCATAAGAATAACTGCCCCTCTTGACCAGATTGACTTGATGATGTAAGGACCAGTCCAATTAGGTTTGAACTAGCCCCTAGGGTCATTCTTTCAGCACTATGTTCCCTTCCTTGAGATTCTGGGACTTAACCTTCTTGTTAAAAGCCCTAGCAATCCGGCGTTGCTAACCCAAGACATGATAAAATGCTCTTGGTCTTCTCTCATCAAATAACATGAACTCCTCAAACCTATTTTGCTGCCAATCTGCCTCCGTTATCTGACACTCAGCCATAATTCCTAGCGAGGGCACTTCAATTTCAATCGGCAGAACAGCCTTCATCCCGTAGACAAGAGAATAGAGGGTTGCCCCCTGTAGATGTTCGGATCAAGGTTCTGTAGCCCCAGAGCGCAAATGGCAATTTATCTGGCCAATCTCTATAGGTTTCCACCATTCTCTGCAGGATTCTCTTAATATTTTTGTTGGCAGCTTCAATGGCTCCAGTGGTCTACGACCTATAGGTTGATGACTTATGGAAAGCCACAATATATTTTTCGAGCAAATCTATCACCTCTTTCTTGAAGTGTGTTCCATTATCGGAGATAATTTCATTAGGCACCCCATACTGGAAGATGATGTTGTTCTTGATGAACTTAGCCACATGCGATGCTCTCAGTACAGAGTAAGAGTGGGCTTCCACCCATTTTGTGAAGTAATCGATTGCTACCAGAATGAATTCATGCCCGTTTGACCCTTTTATCATAACTGCGTTGATAACATCTATTCCCTAAACAAAGAAGGGCCATGGTGAAGTCATGTTGCAGAGTTTCGACAACAGAATGTTCATACGATTAGCATTAATCTGGCATTTGTGACAGCGCCGAACAAAACCAATACAGTCTTCTTCCATGGTTGACCAGTAGTAGCCTTGTCTAAGGATTTTTCGGGCGAGCATCACACCATTCATATGGGCTCCGCACTCTCCTCCGTGAATGGCCTCCATAAGGTGCTTTGATTCTTCTTTCTATATACATAGCTTATGCATTCCCAGATGGCCTCTTTTGTACAGTTTGCCTTCGCAGATAATGAATTGAACGACTAAACACCGTATTCCCCTTTTGTCCTTGGCATTTGCTCCTGGCGGATATGCCTCATTTTCCAAGAAATTCCAGATATCATAATACCAAGGGTTCTTGTCTGAAGCCTCATCTATCACAGCAATGGTTTCACAAGCCGGCGTGTACCTCTGTTCAATAATGATCGGACGTATCCTGACTCCCAATGGAATGTCTACCATGGAAGATAAAGTTGCTAGTGCATCAGCAAATTGGTTGTTCTCTCTTAGCAAGACTTGATGGTAAACTTTCATTTTCTCTTTGAGACAAAACCAAATTCGAATCCCCGATAACGTCCAACCTTTTTGCCCCTAGTTCCAGGGCAGCTTCTAAACCAGCGATACATGCCTCATACTCTGCTTCGTTGTTGGATACTTTGAATCAGAGTTTGAAGGCTAAGGGTATATGGGAGTCATTAGGTGCTATTAGCAACACACCGACCCATAACCGTATTGGTTGGCTGCTCCGTCAAAGTACATCGTCCACATTTTCTCTTCTATTGCAAAATATTTTTCGTGTGGGAAAAGGTACTCCACCACTTCATCCCCCTCTACTGGGTGATCTGCCAGAAAGTCTGCTATAGCTCTCCCTTTAACAGACTTGCGTGTAACATATGTAAGATCAAATTCTGAGAGAAGAAGCAACCAACGAGCTAGCCTACCCGTAAGCACTGGTTTCTCAAAGAGATATTTGATGGGATCTAATCTCGAAACCAGGATTACGAAGTGAGCTAACAAGTAGTGCCTCAACTTCCAAGTAGCCCATACCAAGGCTAGACAAGATTTCTCAAGGGGAGTGTAACGGGTCTCGTAATCCAACATTTTCTTGCTCAAGTAATAAATGGCTTTCTCAACCTTGGCCTTTAACTCCTGAACTAACATACACCCCATGGTTGAGTTTGTCACCGACAGGTACAAGATCAGTGGTTTTCCCGGTTCTGGCGGTAATAACACAAGTGGATTCTGTAGGTACTGCTTGACCTGTTCAAAAGTGGATTGACAATGATTGTCCCAATGGAACTTCTTTCCTTTCTTCAGAAGACCAAATAGTGGTTCACAAGTCAAGGTTAGTTTTGAAATAAACCGTCTTATGAATTGCACTTTACCCAGAAAGCCGCGCACCTCCTTTTCAGTCCTTGGTGGTGACATTTCTAAGATGGCCTTGATTTTGGAAGGATCTACCTCAATTCCTCTCTGTGTAATTAAGAATCCCAGCATTTTTCCTGTTGTTACACTGAAAGTGCATTTTTGGGGGTTCAACCTCAATCTATACCCTCTGATCCACTGAAAGAATTTCTCCAAGGCGGTGTAGTGGCCCTCTCAATCATTGGACTTGACAATCAAATTGTCCACATACACCTCAACCTCTTTGTGGATCATGTCGTGCAGAATGGTAGTTGCAGCCCTCTGATAAGTGGCCCCAGCATTCTTCAGCCCAAATGGCATGACTCGGTAACAATAGGTGCCCCACGGAGTGGTGAAAGCGGTCTTCTCCCTATCCTTGGGTGGCATTAAAATCTGGTTATACCCAAAAAATCCATCCATATACGAGAGTAATGCATGGCGCGTGGTGAAGTCTACCAACTCATCAATATACGGCAGTGGAAAATCATCCTTCAGACTAGCCTTATTAAGATCCCTGAAGTCGACACAGACTCTGATTTTTCCATCCTTCTTCGAAATTGGAACAATATTGGCCAACCACGTCGGATATTCAGATACAAGCAAAAACCCTACCTCAATCTGTTTGGTGACTTCTTCCTTAATCTTCAAAGCCCAATCTGGGCGAACTCTACATAGTTTTTTCTTAACTGGCCAGGCCTCAGGGTCGAGAGGGATCTGGTGCTGTACAATCTCAGGATCGATTCCAGGCATGTCTTTGTAGGACCATGAGAAAACATCTTTGAAATTTTTTAATAAAGCGATTAAACGCTCACATTCCTCCGAAGACAACGTGGACCCGATCTGGACCAAGCAAGGATCTTTCTCAGTACCCACGTTAATTGATACGATTTCATCTGTACAGGGCTTAACACGCCTCTCGTCCTCATGATCAACTAAATTTTTCAAAACTCGAGGAATTTCTTCGTCTTTGTTTATATCAAAATTTTGAAAATTCAAATCAGTACAACAAACCAAAGGCACAGAGAAGTAGGCAACATTTACAGCATTCCCATTCAAAAAGTCTGGATCCTCAGTTACAGTGGACTCAAAGGAAAAGCTAAAAGATGACCTAGATAGAACTTTGACATTCGGGTTACCACTCCCAGAAGTACTAGACTCGGAGGAACTCGAATCAGACTCCGACTCCACAGACTTAGTGGAATCAGATTCGGACTCATTATCCAATTTAGAACTATTGATGATCCCTTGCTCGCACTTCCAGACCAGGTGTGGAGCCTCATATGCATCCATGATAAGATTGGAGAAATTCCCCGCTGGGGTATCCCCGATCATCGAGATAGTAAAACTATCCCCCAAGTTGGTGGTCTCAACTCCAGTAGTGGAACTCATCAGTAAGTCAGCCAATGTTTTTCCCAACAGCTCCTCTTCTTCAATGCCTAGGTTTGTAGTCTTTCCTTGATCCGTACTAGTGCTTAGGTTTGCCTGTTCATCCTCCTCTTCTGGTAACTGGTGCCCAAAAAAGTTTTCGAACCTTGGATACCTTGTTGTTGTTTCCCAATCATACCAAAGCTCTTGGAATCCACAGAATGGGAAATCTTCCCCTTGGCGGACAAAACGTCCGTTCAGGGTTCTCCTTATAGGTTTGTGGACTAACTCATACTGCTTCCCAGTTCTTTTTGCCTTCAACCTCTCTCTCAACTCTTGTCCTTTCCTCTGTCAATCTGTAGCGGTAGGTTTGTATCCCAGCCCGAAAGCATGGGGGTTATGACTTAGCTTCCTAGCAACAGTACCTCCCTACCTGTCGCTTTGGCCTAGTCCTGATCCGGGCATATGCCCCTGCTTGTTCATCATGTATATGGATTATGCACTCACATAATCTCCATCGCCCTCTGCCATGATGGTTTGAACCAACTAGGCTTCTACCAGAGAAAAATCAGAAAGGAACACGTCATCTTCCCCATGTTTGATCTCTAGCAGTGGTGCAGTGGTGCAGTGGTTCCTTGGGGAGGATGGATTGCAAAGTTACCGCACACAGTGGCAATCTCGCCTTTAAAGGGGTACTTCACTAACTTATGGATTGTTGATGACACGGCATTCATCTGATGGAGCCAGGGCCTTCCTAGTAGTAGGTTGAATGTGGCCGGAACATCCATGACATGGAATTCTACCTCATGTTCAGACAGGCCGATCAGGATATTGCTCTTGAACGTTCCCATGACATCCTGGCTTGTATTATCATAAGCCCAGACAGCTTGGGTCGTAGGTGTAATGTCAATCAGCCTGAAACTGATGGCATAAGTAGTTCTGACTGGGCACACATTGATCGCTGACCCGGTATCTACTAACACCACTGGAATCCACTTGTTTCGACTCTCCAAGGTTACATACAAAGGCCTGTTGTGGTTGGCGCCTTGGGAGGCAATTCTTTATTCGTGAAGGATATTACTATCATAACGTCCCCAGAGGTGACCAATGACACCAATTGGTCAGCGGTGGTGTCAATGGGCAACTTGGTTTGGTTCATTGCTTCGAGCAGGGCTTGCCTATGCTCCCGAGATGCCATTATCAGTCCCTAAATGGATACCGCAGCCTGAATCTTCTTGAGCTGTTTCAAGACCATGTTCTCCTCCACATCCCTCTCTTTTGCTTTCTCGACTTCCTTTCCAGAGGTCTCTGGCTTGTCTAACGCTGTGGGTTTGAAATACCGACCACTCCGGGTCATGTGATTGATCTCATCAGTATACCAGGTGTCATCTGGAGTATCAGCTTTCCATCCTTCGTTCGTGTATGCATGACTCAGGTCGCTGTCTTCCCACCACTCTCCTACAGTCATGGCTGGGCTTGCATCAGGTTTTATTGGAGCATATTAACATCACGCGCCCCGTCATCATACCATTCTTCTTCCACCACAGCTCAAATTTCAACATCTCAGTACTTTCTGAGTTTCCTCAACATCCTTTTTCGGTCATTGGGATCCCATTCGACTTTTCTAGTTATCTAGGCATCACCCACTGTTGTTTCAGGTTTTTCTTTCCCTTTTCCTTTGCCTTGTTCCAGAGCTATCTTCACTTAGATTTCCTCTATCCTTTCTTTTTTTGAAACTGTTCCAGTGCCTGTTCCTTCTTAGTAGGAGGTGCAGCCTCAGCCTTACCCTTAACAGCAATTTCCTCTTCTCATCTGGTCTCTCCTGTTTGTTCCTTCGTATTGGACTCTTCCTCACTCAACCACACATTACTAGTTTCTGGCTGACTCGCATCCCACCATCCCATCTGTACACAACTTGTGTCTTCGTCCTCGAAGAAGTAAAGATCCTCCAGATCCTTCTCTAGGTTTGTTAAGTCATGCAGGCCTTGCTCGGGCCACTCATTCTGATTCTGTGCCATTTGGTCTTCCCCGATAGCATTGATGATGAGAAAGTCCGGCAATATGACCACTGGCTTTGGCTGATCGACGGCCATAATGTATAAGCTGGGATCATACTCCTCTGTAAGCGAGACCCCGTTCTCTATGACACAGGTATCAGGCGACCTTGTCTTCAGTACATTCTTCTTTTTCTCCACTTCTACTGCCACGAGCCTGGGTGGGGTTTATGGTGTTAAATCCATCATGCACATGTCTGTGCCTTCTGGAATGACCACCTCCGGCTTTGGTAGGTGGGATGAGGTAATGTATATGCTGGGGTTGAAGGTGGGTGGTAGTGTATGGATGTGGTTAATGTTTCCGGGAGGGGGGACTTGGTTATGTGCATGAAGCGGATTGGTTGTCACGTTTGGTTTTACAGGTGGGGCAATGATTTTGTTGTCAATGAGATCTTGAATCTCATGACGTAAACGGTAGCACATGTCTGTGGGATGGCCATGTAGTTGGTGGAAGATACAGTACTGGGTAAGGTCATGTTTGGGTGGCAATGGGTCTGGAAGTGGATGAGGATCAAGAGGCTTGAGATGCCCTTTTCACGTCAATAACTTAAGGGCTTGAATTGGACTCATATGAAGGGAGGTAAAGACTCTACGATTTCGGGTGGACCGGTATTTTGTGAAGGTTGTGAGGTTGTGGTAGTAGCAAAAGGATTGGCCATTTTGGCCATTGTGACAACATTGCTGACATCTGCAGGCCACGGAATAATGCTACTGCTAGCATTGGTATTCCGAGATCTTCTTGCGGGTTCGTTGGTTCTGTGGATGATACCCTTTTTAAATGCACTCTTAATCTGGACCCCCAACTCATGTAAGGAAGCAAATGTGGACAACGGTGCCACTATCATTTTTTGTAACATGTCTAGCTCGAGGTTTTAGACCACTAGACGGACTTGTTCTCTTTCAACAAGCCTATTTGTCATTCGGGCTCCTTTGGCTCTTCACCAGGTGACAAAATCAATGAATGATTCTTTAGGGTTCTGGGTTGCAGCCTCCAGCTCACTAATGGTTACTTCTATTTGAGTGTTCTATGAGTACTGATTAACAAATGCCTCAGATAGCTACTCCCAATTCCGTTTTGTAGAATCCTCCAATTTAGCGTACCAGATGGCCGCCACATCAGACAGGGTCATTCCAAACAATGAAAGCTTCTGCGCCCGAGACAAATCCATGGGCCTCAACACATCAGAAAACAATTGGACATGCACAATTGGATCCCCACTCCCATTGAATCTGTCGATGTGGAGCATCTTAAATTTCTCCAGTAATCTAACCGAAGTCTCAGTGTACCCATCTTCGATATCTGGAATAGAGTTGAAGCCCTGGGATTTTTTCAATGCTTTCTTTAATCTGGCGATCTTGACCAAGGCTGGATCAATTTCATTGATATCGAAAGGAAAAATCCCTAGAGGAGGCTGAACCAGAGAACAATAAGCTGAAGTTAGGGGAAACATGTCCTAAGGATCTGGGACTGGCAGATTTTCTGCTGGCAGGGGTAGATCCGGGTTTGGCTGAGCAGTTGGGACCGGATGCACGGTTGATGTTGATGCCCCAGATGTACGCTGCAGATTGATGATGACTTCATCTTATGCAACCATCCTTTGGTTTACAGTGTCCATAGTTCTTTGGGCGGCAATCATCATGGCAGCGAATTCCTCTGCATTTGATGTTATGTTCTGTGCCATTGCTAACCCGGGTAAACTAGATGCTGGTGAGTTGATTGACTGAGAACGAATGGGTGCTTGTGGAGTGCTTTGTACTAATGCTACTGATCGATTGTTCCTTCTCTATCGAGTGACTAGAGGAAGTGAGACTAGCACAGGCTGACCACCAACAAGGTCTCGAGCTTTACACAGCTTGCCGAAGTGAGTCCACACAACTTAGGGAATATCGGGTCTTTTTGAAGCTATGATGGTAAACTACCTAGCAAAAAGAAAGAAAGAAAAGCAAGATCAAAATCGGACAACACTTCGGCCCCAATTCATAACAAATAAGACAGATAGTTGAACTGTAATCCCCACCGAACCCTATTTTCAAACCTCACTGATATGAACCGTCCTGTACAATCTCATTGTAAAAGCACATATCAAGTAAAAGAACCAAAACACCCCTATGAGGGGGTAGGGTTACCCTGTCATAGATTTTTGGCATGATCTAGGCCACTCTATTTCAAACAACGAGTTTCACAACATCCTACAAATGGGCGGCATCATGTCCTAAATTGGAATAGTCACTATAGTTTCACTATATGCAACTAGGTCGAACGGTCAAAAGGGTTACTTGGCAAGATTACCTAATATACCTCTCATACCTAACACCGAGAAGTGAAATTAGGATCAAACGGTACAGCGGTAGTTCAGATCCAAGGGTTGTGTTCCTAACATGGTAGAGCCCATGACCGGTCAGCCTTTTGGCAAGCATTTCGGGCGAGCCTCCGCAAACCGTCCAAGAATAGTAGTCAGCAAACACAGTGACTTTAAGCACACCAATGCAAATGCAAATGTAAAGAAACATATAAGTGTAAATAAAGGTTCACATCATGAGCTTCAAGTCAAGTTCTATAATTCCCCAATAAAGTCGCCAGAAACTGTAGTTCGACTTTCCGCGCTCCTTTCGGAAGGCAAATAGCCCTAATGTTCGAACTCCACTTGTGGTTCTGAATCTGATTTCACAAGTGCAATGTGAAATAGTGAAAAACACAAAAAGAATCCATATCCGGGAATTCTTTTTGGAAAATAGATGTTTGAATCAAATGCCAAAAATGGACTGCTTTGCTAGATTTCAGAGTCGCCACCTAAATATTTTTGGAAAATTTAGGAAACTCGAGACTCATGCCAAAGGCCATTAGTCCGTCATCACCAAAGTGTCTCGGCTTAGGAACTTAGGTACGAAAGAGGAAGGTCATGAATTGAACACCCCAATCGCCGGATTAAAGATCGGCCTCTACTAATCATGATGTGTTTCTTATTTACATTATATGCTCTTATTTCAATTTATTAGCTATTTTACTATGTGATGCGCACACAAGGTATTAGACTAGTTTCCAAAAATTGGAACAATTTGATTTCATGTTTGGTTTTGAAATTGTTTTGTGAATTTGCCACTTGAATAAAAGCGGGCTTAAAATGGAACATTAAATCAAACTATCCCAATTCAAGCAATTAGCCTTCATCCACAGGCATTCAAACAATTATATCATTTAAGCACTTAGCCTCATGGTATTTATGGTAGATACGGCAACACAAACATTCCATGCAAGATGCTAAGACGTAAAATTACTCACCTAGTACTCCGACCCAAAACAAAGAAAAATAATTAGAAAAATATGCATACTCCTAATTAATGCACCATGACTAAATGCAACGCACACATTTATACAATTTTAATAAGCTCGGCTATGAGCATTGGTATGTGGTCCGATTCAACACATGTGATAAATCATGTATTCAAGCAATGAATTTAAACATTTGGTTAGTATGATGAGCCGAACCTTGGACGCATGCAAGACTAATGAATGCAAAACATGAGAATGCTAATGAAACGTAATGTTCTAAACTAACCATCGTAAGCGATTAAATAAAAAGGAGAAAGATGTGGGGTTGAAAGACATACACATTATTACAACATTTGATCCCTCACGCAGGAGGGTGCGAATCAATGTCTGAAAGTCCGAATTAACTAACTATTACAAAATTGGGCGAATGAATAATAATTAACTTAACTAAGCTAATTAACTACTTTATTATAACAATTTAACTAGCTATACTAATTAGCTAAGCCAATTAACTACTTTATACAAAAATTTAAATAACTATACCAATTATCAATAAGCAATGGCTACAACAATACTAATTACAATAAGATTAATTTACAACTATGATAATTACAATACTAATGCAACAATTAATCGTGTTTGACAAAGGCGTAAGTGAAGATGGATGAGAGTTGCATGCACAGCGCCTGAGAGCTGCTCTATCTGTCCAAGCCAACTCTATTTCACCTTCAGCTACTGCCTATGTTTTCTACAAGACTGCACTGCTGGCCACACACTGAGGGCCAGCCGTGCATCAGTGATGGCCGGCCGGGTCTACAGATGGCCGGCTGTGCCTCAATTTGGTGCAAAACTTTGTTTTTGTGTTCTGAGGTGAACCAATGCACAATGTGTTCTCAAGCTATATTTGTCCTATCTTTCCTTCTCTGTCATGGAGAAGGTTGAGAGAAGGATGAAGTTAGTCCCAAAACCATCAACGAGCAAGTTGATTGCTTGATGATCTCGGATACAATTTTGGACAAAAATCAATGAATGCAATAAATAAGATCACCATTCCCTCTTGTCATAGAGTGAGCTCAAAGAGAGAGGGTGCAACGCTTCAAGAATCATCAAAATGCCATGAATTAGCATGTGACAACTCTTGACACAAGGAACTTGGCATAACGTCCGGCCAAGTTCAAGTGATTCTAACCATTTTCTTTATATGGGTTGTTCTAGGTTTTAAGCCAATTTTATGAAGCCTTACCATTCTTTAGTCCATTTGTCCATGGTGATGTTAAAGTCCTCTAAACAAGAAGTAATGTCAAACACGACGTTCTTCTAAAACATGAGAGAGATACTATACCGTTGGCAATGAATCTCTGAAAAGATTAAGCCATTAAGTAGGAGTCTTTCTTACATATTTTGAACAACCTCAATCGGTTAAAATCATTATGAAGAATGAAAGAGATAGATGGTGGATTGATTGTTAAAATTAGACTTTTAAACATGAAAATAAATTGAAGAAAAGCTTAAAACAATATATAACATCTTATGTATGCAAACTTACGAGACAACAAATGAATTAACCAAAGCTCAAACCAATTAAACAACTTAGGACAACCCTCAAATAGCCCTTATTAGATGAAAAACAGAGGCTTAAAGTTAATGAAAAGAGCCTAAAAAAACTACACAACAAAGAGGGGGGGAATAAGGCTAGTAAGCAATAACAAGGTGGGGTGGCTAACCCCTCCACTTTTGAAACCTCAAAACATGATTTTTAGCCTTTTTTTAACTTTGAAAATCAATGCAAGGAGCAAAGGAAAGGAGTGTAAAAGAAAGGTTTGAGCTATAGGTAAAGATATAGAAAGAGTGTAAACTCTCTCTACTCTTTTGGTAGCTCTTCAAACCCAATCTTAAACACTTAGAATAGACTCAAAGCAACACGAAACAATAGGAAATGAAAGATATTAAAGGAAGAAGGAAGATAAAAAAGCTTATACCTTGCAAATAAGTTAGCTTTTGATTATGATCCAAGCTTAGTCTCAACCCACTCTCAAGCTTGAATTATGCTTCTCAAAGATCAACCAAGGCTCTAAGATGATGAAACAAGGTTGTGTATGGTGTATGGAGATGACACAAGGGAGCTAGGTTAGCTCAAAGGTTGCTTGCTATGGAAGAAGGAGGATGGAGGTGCTCTCAAGGTGTATATAGGCTTTCTAAATTTTGTTCAACCCCCAAAACCATAACACAGCTTCGTTTTTATAGAATTTGAGCTCAAAAGGTGATAAATATCTTCAAAAATGGACAGCTGGCGGCCTCCCGCCCAAAATAGTGTTTCTCACCACTAAAGCTCGGCTGGCCATTCATAGCCACTGCCGGCCATCACGGATGCACGGCCGGGCCTTGATGCCGTCCCTTATTTTTTTGGTTCAAACTCAGCTCAAGGTAGCAAAAGGTCCGAAAATTAGACTCAAAGGTTCAAACAAGGCAAATGTTGAAGATTTGAGGTTATTTCGAGAGCCGGACTGAATCCGAATCACTGTGAATTCAAAGCACACAATTCAACTTTCATCATCAAGTGTATTAAACCCAGCGCCTAAGTCTTACAGGCGGTCAAAATGGGGTGTCTACACCATCGAGCACACCCGAGGTCTCAATCGAGATCCTAATACGTCTCATGCGATAGGAGGAAGGGTGGTGTGAACAAATAGGCGCACCTGATGTTTTTAACCGGGGAGACAATCGTAACACGTCGCACACGAGAGGAGGAAAGGCAGGTGTGAACACCGGGTGCACCCGAATGTTTTTAACCTGAGGTATAATCCTAACGCGTCACACACGAGAAGAGGAAAAGCGATGTGAACACCGGGCGCACCCGAATGTTTTTAACTGGAGGTACAATCCTAATGCGTCACACGTGAGAGGAGGAAAGGTGGTGTGAACACCGAGCGCACCCAAATGTTTTTAACCGGAGGTGCAATCCTAACGCGTCACACGTGAAAGAAGGAAAGGTGGTGTGAACATCGGGCGCACCCGAATGTTTTTAATTGGAGGTACAATCCTAATGCGTCACACGCGAGAGAAGGAAAGGCAATGTGAAAACCGGGCGCACCCGAATGTTTTTAACAGGAGGTACAATCCTAACACGTCACACGCGAGAGGAGGAAATGGTGGAATGAACACCGGGTGCACCAGAATGTTTTTAACCGAAGGTACAATCCTAACGCGTCACACGCGAGAAGTGGAAAGGTTGGTGTGAACATCGGGCACACCCAATGTTTTTAACCAGAGGTATAATCCTAACGCGTCACACGTGAGAGGAGAAAAGGTGGTGTGAACACTGGGTTCACCCGAATGTTTTTAACAGGTGGTATAATCCTAACGCGTCACACACGAGAGGAGGAAAGGTGGTGTGAACACCAGGCACACCCGAATGTTTTTAACCGGAGGTATAATCCTAACGCGTCACACGCGAGAGGAGGAAAGGTTTGAATTGACAAAGAACAAGCAAATCGCATAAGTAGGAATCGAAAACATGGATTCTACTCAAAGATACGTAAGATCAAAACAATGCCAATGTGTTAGAACAATGGGCTCAATGCACCGCGTTTCAATCCGGTTATAAAAAGGATAATGATTTTAATGTGGCACGAATGATTTTATCTGGAACTCCTCTGTATGAACCGTACATACAATATCAGGCACTTCTCCGACACTCTTTAAATGAACCGTACATACAATATCGTTTGGTTCGTTTGGTTACAACATAACAAAACGAACTACGATTCAAGCAAAATAATGATAAATTAACAAAAAAAAAGTTTAAAACAACAAGCTTAAACAAATTAGATCAAGAATCAAACAAATGTGTTTTCTTTTGTTTGTTTTCACTTTTCCTCAATTTTTCTTCCCTTTTCTTTTTTTGCTCTTCTTCTTTTGGTTTCCTTTTTTTTTTTGTGTGTGTGTTTCTATCAGTCCCTAATACCAGAAATAAAGTAAAGCAAAGAAATAAAATAAAGCAAAGAAAACCAAAAGTTGAACTGGGTTTTCACTGAGAGCCGATTAGGCCTAAGCAAAGCACGGTCGGGCATTACGACAGCCAGCCGGGCTTCAATAGCGGCAGGGGCAGATTCGGTCTTTTCTTGCGATTCACTTATTTAAAACAAAACAAAACCCTATTCCCGCACTTCCTCACCTCTAATACTCCCTTCTTTCCCTCTCTACACTCTCTGTCTCTCCCTAGATTTCCTCTTTTACTTGAGTTTCCCAACAAACCTCACCACTTTTTCTTCAAAACCCTTCCTCTTCTATACATTTTGAGCCGATTGGAATTCGATTTGGTCAAATTTTTGAGTTTCTCATTATTTTTTTTTGTTTTTCACGAATTTTCTTGGCTTTTTGAGGACTCACTTTCGCGTTTTTCATTTTCTACTCTCATTTTCTCTCTTCTAGGGTTTAACCCCCCACATTTTCTCACTTTCTCTTTATTTCCCCCATTTTTCTCCATGGCTAGCAGCGAAGTTCCCACTCAAGATGCCACCATTGGCATCGGGGCCCCCTTAGGCACGGATATAGAGGCTGAGGATCCCCCTACATTGCTTCCTCCCAGCGACAGGCCATTCAATGCGGCCACTTATCAGCCACGTACACACGTTCCACCTCCAGGTGGCATTTTGAGATTTGAGGGCCTCATTCCCGGGATAGACGAGGACGTCTTGCTGTGAGAGCCTATGGAGCACTTGTCCGCCGATGCCTCCATGGTAAACCATTTTCCTTTGTTCTTGTACTCCTTGAATTTCACTTGAACTTGAATTTCATAAGTAGATCACCAATTGCTAGAAGGATTAGTGGCTACGGATCCATATCCAGCTGTAGACGCGCCCTTGGGCCTCACTCTACAGTTCGGACTCGATTTTGTTTGTGGCTCTAAATCTGAACCAAAAAGTCCAAATCTGGCAAATCGTTTTGAGAAAACAGATTTTTGAAAAGAAGTGCCAAACATGGACTGCTTTGCTAGATACAGAGTCGCCACCTAAATATTTTATTTTGGGAAATTTAGGAAACCCTGACTCGGTGCCAAAGGCCACGTGTCCGTCATTACCAAAGTTGCCTCGGCTCGGGAGCTTGGGTACGATTGGGGAAGGTCAACTATGAGCACCCCCTCTCGCCCGATCCGAAGATCGGCCTCTACTAACCGTGATATCTTGTTTTGAAAACGTTATGTGTTCTTATTCCGGTTATTAGCCTAGAATTACTATGTTATGCGCACAGCAAACAAATATAGACCAAATCGCCTAAATTTGAACAAAACATTTTATGTTTGTTTTGAGAATGGTTTGCTACTCGCAAGTAGGCTAAAATGCAGGTTTTGCCACCCTCAAGTGGGCTTTAGAAAAGATGGTTTTGCCACTATCTAGTGGGCTTAAAACTCACAGTTTTAATGTATTATCCCAATTTAGGTAATTCGACCTCCATCCACAGGCATTCAAGCAGTTTATCACATAAGCATCTAGCCACATGGTAAGCATGCTGTCATGTTAACACTCACACGCATGTGGTATGCTAAAGCATGAAAATACTTACATCGTACTCCGTGCCAAAACAGTAAACTAGTTAGCAAACGTGCATGGTCCTAGTTCATGTCAAATTGACTAATGCAACACATACAGGATGCAATTAGGGTAGGCTCGGCTATCCTAAACATGACATGTGAAATGCAATCAATCGATGCACGTATTCAATTTAGAATTGAAGTACGAATGCAGTTAGCATGATGTACCGAGCCTGGTGCATGCAAGACTGATGGATGATGCACGCATGCATAGCATAAGGTATGCTAAATTAAATATGCCCTAATACTAACCATCAAAGCAGGTAAGTAAAAGGGAGAAAGAAGTGGGGGTTGGAAGACATACACACACTCACCCACACTTATTACAGATTCGCCCTCGCTCGGAGGGACCAAAAGAATATACAGATAATTAACCTACAAGCTAATTAAAATATTACAGTCTATCTAATTAGTTAACAAATTAACTATGCCAGAAGAAACAGTAAACCGCCTCATGAAGAGAGCCCAATGCAACGCATGCTCGATCTTGCTCGGAAGTGCACTGCCATGCACAATCTGCCTCTGTTTTCCCTGCTATACTCCTCTGAAGACTGCCAAAATCTCAGGATGTGCTCACTGGATGTTGGGGAGTGCCGTCGGCTGGAAGGAATCATCACCGGCTGTGATTTGGTGTCCATCGGCACATAATGGATCCATCGGCCATAGATTGTTTGCCGGTCGGCACTCTGTGAAGTCGATCGGCAAAAGGTTCTTGCAGAATCTATTTGACAGCAGCAGAGGACAGAACTTTGCATGGCAATGCAATCCAAACCATATATGCACCAATCATGTCCCTTATCATGTGTATGACTCAAAGGGGCATGGTCCTCGGTTCTCGGACCATCAATCGCGCATTTCAATGCGTGATGGCCCAAGAGAACCAAGTGTGCATTTTTCATTTCAAATGAAATGCAAACCAACAAATAAAGGCCCAATCCCTATCACTAGATCAAGGGACAAGACATGCATGCTTATGTAATGCAATCCTAGGCATGTTAGCTATTATGCAACATGGCATAAAAGGGAGCATGGAAACATGTAATGCCCATTAGGTTCACAACCCAAGCAACAAAACAAGCAAGCACGCCATAACTACGCAAACTACTAGAGCATACAAGATGCAATCTAATCATGCAACAAGGTAGCAATTTGACCAAGGGAATACATGGCACATGCAAGTGACTTCGAGCATGCAATACATGCAACTAAAGCATGCAAACATGGGATAATGTAGCAACACTTGAATGGCATGCAAGGGATGGACTTACACTAATTGGACAGCCCTAAGTTAGGTCCAAAACAGTGGCCCAATGCCATGGGAAAGAAGGCCAAAATGCATACAAAGATGCAAGCACACATGATCCAACACCTAGGCATATCAAAGTAACTTTTAAGCACACTTAAAGGGGACAAATATGGATATATAATCAACATGCTAGACACTGAAAACATGCTAGAAGAGGTGCCCAAACAAACAAATCATGCAAGTGAGGCATGCTAGAAGAGTCAAAGCTTAAGGCATACAAGAGGGATCACATGGTGGCTATACAAAGCAGGGCATGGATGACTCCAACGACTTAAAATAGTCCCTTAGCACACTAAATCATGCAAATAAGCTTCACAAAGCTTGGCCAAAACACAAAAGCATGATAGTCTAAATGCTATGCATGTATTGAGGCAAATCATGGCATTACAAGGTAGGTATGCTAAGCAAGCATGGTGTACCAAGACCAACACACAACAATGTTATATCATGGCATAATAAGCATAAAAAGAAGCTATGGCATGATCAACAAACACTCAAACATGATACTCCCTCAAGAGGCCAAAAAGTGCCCTTTTCAAGGACAACAAAGAGAGGGGGTGACCCTCTCCTTCTTGGGACTTCAAGGCACCATCCTTACCACTGAAATCCATCAAGATTTCAGTGGTGAGGAGGCCCAAACACCAAAGTCTCGGAACTCACTCAAAATGGCACAAAATAGGGCCTCTCAAGGCTTAAGAGGGGTCAAACACCTCCAAACCACAAAACACCCTAAACAAACTATTTAGAGGGCCCAAAAACAGAACTTTTTTATGTTATACACTAAGCTCAAAAACAATTTCAAGATAGGAAAAAATAGGATGCAAAAATGGGGAAAAAGGAGTGAGTTTCTTACCCTTGAAGTCCTCTTTCAAAGATGGTGGACCAGCTGATTCTTCAAGCTCAAAACCACCTAAGAACCTCAAGAACAACCCTCTAGAACCTCAGTAGCCAAGGGAAGGTGTAATGGTAGGTGTTTATGTGCTAAAGTAAGACTAAACACACACAAAGAATACAAGATAGGGAGATATAGAAATGGAATAGATACACTACTCAAACCCTAATACCAGAGCTCTCTCTGATTTTTCTCTAACCCTAATGCCAAGAGAGGAAGCCTCTTCTTATAGGCAACTCCATCTTTTAAGGCTTACAAGACAAGCCATCCAAGAGGGAAATCCCTCCATACACGTGTATGGAGGGGAACAGAGTGGGTGCCAGCTATCACAGCTGGCACAAAATATCTACTAAAAGTAGATGAACAGTGATAGGCCATTCAAAATTGTCATTTTGACAAAATAAATGGCCGACCGGCAACAAAGAGTGCCGACCGGCAAAATATATTGCCGATGGCACAAAATCACTGGCCGGTGGCCTCAAGCCATGGCCGATGATGTGTGGGGATGCCTCAAAAGGCATTCCCTGCCCCTTCAAGGCAAAACACAAGTGTTTGGTGCAAAACCAGACACAAAACAGTCGAGTCGAGAGATCCTGAGGCAAGGCGCGCAACCGAGACCTCCGAGAACTCAAGACGAACACAAACATGGATGATCACCGAGTGTTCAATCAGTGACATCCAAGTCTTGAGGACGGTCAAAAATGGGGTGTCTACACCAGCCCCCTGCGCTAGTACGAGAGATTACCCGCAGAGGTCCGCGCATCGGTCGATGCAGCTGGCTTTGGGCCCTTCTGCTCAGGGCTCATAAAAATGAGGGTCGAGTCATTTTTGTACGGAGCTCTGGTCGAGAGATGGTGGGACACCACTGATTCATTCCACTTCTCATCGACTAGGGAGATGACCCTAACTCCGTATGATTTTTCAATGCTCACCGGCCCGCGAGTTGGAGTTGGTGGTCCGATCCCGTATGATCCAAACATGACGCAGTGGAGAGCCGCACAGCGTCAGCTTCTTAGAGTGATCCCGGACACTACTAGCCACAAGATGGTGAGGTATAACTGGTTCTTCAAGTACTTCTCTGATTTTTAGCCCACCACTCCAGATGAGGTCACCTAGTACACCCGCGGCTTCCTTATGTATCTCCTCGGTACTACCCTATTTGCAAACAGGGAAAATACCGTGGGGTTATATCTTCTGGGGGCACTAGTGGACCTCTCCCAGGTGGTATAGTATGATTGAGGTGGCGCTGGTCTGGCCACCCTATACTGCTATATGAGCTTCGTCTCCCGCTACAAGGTGGATTCACTCGGTGACTATTGGAGGGTTTGGGAGGTACGTCCCACATTTATCCTTTCTATGTATTCTGTTCATTCTGCATCTTCTGCTCATTTGTTTTGCATTTTATTTTCTGCTTATTTACTTCATCCATCTTTATGTTTGCAGCTCTGGGTTTACACATACTTCACGTCCCTGGCTCCGGTCTCGGTGAGGCCGATCCAGTTGTCAATACCCTGCTCCCAGTACTACAACTCCCAATTTGAGTGACGACGCTGCGTAGACTGAGATTTCCCCTACTTTTGATGTTTCTTTGACACAATCATTGTGGACCAAATAACAAAATACCACCCTTTAACTGTTCCATACTGTAAGCAGACTGCACTATTTCCCATACTACATAGTCATTCTCATACTGTTGCTTCTATACCGCACTGTCATTCTCATACTGCTCTAATTTCTGACATCTGACATCTGCTTCCACAGGTTGACTGACATCCTTGGGTGGGCATTCCTCAGGTATCGAGGATGATCTATGCCGCTGCATGGCATGCCTCTACGATAAGGATTCTATTCGAGGGCCCCTTTGGCCGAGCTTATTACCTGAGGGAGAGGTTCATCAGCCAAACACGAGGCGTCGTTGCCCCCGACATTCCATATCCCCCTCCTCCAGTCATGAGGATAGGCAATCATCATCATGAGCCTGGCGACTTCACTACCTTCTTACACACCCAGGTGATGGCACCTTTTACTCCAAGCGTGGCTCGAGCTGTGCCAAAGGTTACTGCTGCTGCTAATGATGCGCCTACTAAAGGTGCCTCTGCCGTTGCTCCTATTCCTGGACTTCCTGTGATCCCCACTGAGATCATGTACATGCATCCGGATGGAGTGATCGAGCAGATCCCACTTGAGCACATCGAGGAGAGGGACCGCAGTCTAGTGTTTGCTCTTAGCGTCGAGTAGGTACACATTCCTTTATGCTAGTCCACACTGCACTTTAGCCTGTTTTCTACCATTTCTATTCATTGTTCTCTATTACTTCTGTTCATCTTTTCTCAGATTCTGTTCTTTTTGCAGATACCCCAGGAGTATGGTGATGACCCCATTCGTACGATCGACCGACTGCTCCTCATGGTACGGAGGAGGCAAACTGCCTTAGTCACTCATGGGATCGAAGTACATTCTATTTGCGGTTTACTGTTGTTGACATACTGTACACTTTGTTAATTAATATTGATATCTATCCTCTTTTTAGCTTGAGTCGGAGCCAGTAGTGCCTACAAGACCTTCCGCAGCCAGTAGACAAAGACAGGGCCGAGGGAGGGGCCATAGAGGAGCCGATCGGGGGAGAGGTCTAGTAAGGTAGCGCTCACCTTCCGAGGAGTCTTTTGACGGGTCCATGACCCCTAAGGACAAGGGAGAGGAGGCTAACTTGCGGTCGAGCAGCCCTAGCAACGACAGTGATACACCTCCTCCGCAGCCGAGGAGGAAGAGGGCGAGGATGGGTTTTAATGAGGATGATGATTTTTTTTTTTTTTTCTTTTTTGCTTTCGTTTTGCTATGTAGTTAAAGACTAGCTCTGGATAGACCTTTTGTTTTATTATGAAAAATTTTATTTTGTTTTGTTGCCCTGTAAAACAATGACCGGGGTTGGACCCACTAGTTTATAAAAGACAAGTTTTTATTGAATGATCTCTTTGCACAATGTAATGAATGGCATTTGCATGTGATGAATGGCATAACCCTTGCATTGTAACCTTTAGAACTGTGAATGCTTGTTCTTGAATTGATTCATGAATCAAATATTGACTTACAAGAGGTCAAAATGTAAAATACAACTCGATAATAGAAAAACGAAATGAAGACAACCCGAAAATGCTAAAAAACACTTGATACAAACAAAACAAAACTTAAAACAAAGTTGTGGTGCATCCAGATAGAAACCAGCTTTTTCTGCAATTGCACTGGTCTGAGTCATCATCAAGACCCGGCCGGGCCTAAATATGCACGGCCGGGCTTCACTGAGGCACGGCTAGGCCTTAGTGTGAGGTCGGTTAGTGTTGTCCAGTTGTCATGCACTGCTCCTGCTCATCTTCTATAAATGGTGCTTCCCTACTGTTTTTCTGGTAGAACAACAGATCTTTGATATTTTGCTCTTAAGATGGAGGCATTATGCCACAATAGGCTCCGAGACTGGATAGCCACTTTGGACGGCTTGGAAAAGATGAATTTCTACGGTTTCGACCTAAATACCCTTTTTCCTCTAAGCCGCACTTCCCTTTGTTTTCCATTCCTACATGCCGTTGTTCGATGTTAGAACCCGGTCACACGTGTTTCAATTCGGATCACAAGAGATGTGTGCAACATTCGAAGAATTTCGAGCTTTAATGGAGTACCGGCACGACAAAGAAATCATACCGAATCCCCGTTTTGGCCATACCCAAGCTTTGGGACGGATGTGTGGGTTAACATCAAATGAGGCTCGATCCTTGGCATATGATGGGGAGCTTGACATCCTTGGTTTAGTTCATCGATTTTCCATTGTTGGAGACAAGAGTGACCTTTGGCGAAGCCGCCGGCAACATGCTCTCTGCTTATGCCTTCTTGCACAATTCCTCCTTGCCCCTAGTTTTGACGGAGCTAGTATCTGATTAATTGAAGTGGCCCTCGGCTTGAGAGAGGGAAAGAGATGCATAGGTTTAGCATTGGCCAAAACTTTGATGGGTTTGGATGCTTTCCGTCGGGGAGAGACTACCCGCTTTGCAGGGAGCCACTATTTATCTAGGTATTATTTTCCACCCTTCTAACTTATGATTCTTACATCACTCATCACTCATTCTCTATTTTTTTTTTTCTATCAAAACCTCTTCCTTACTTTTCCCTCAACGCACACCTCTCTATTCTTTAATGTCTCTTATTTTTCATCCCTCTCCAGGTATGGTTGATGAATAAACTGCAGGTAGTGGGCCCCTACCCTAAATACTCGTCCAGGGCTTGTTTCTTTCACCAAGGGCTAATAGATTTCCCTCAAAGGGTTTATGGTGTGATTGGATGTGCAGCCGATCCGCAGCTGATATATCTTGATGTTACCCCTGGTTTAATTTAGTCGAGATGAGCTACAGCATGTCCCGACAGTCGGGTGTAGAGTTAATCGGCCTTACATATTGCGTGTTTTATTTTGCTCTCCAGTTTCGACGCCAGTTTGGGCATGATTAGATACGTCCAGATAAGGGAGTGGAATGCACAGCTTTATTCTTGGTTAATGCCTCGCATCTGCCCCGGTATCTCACGGCCTGGAGGACAAGAGAGATTCTGGCCCCTGCCATTAGTTTCAGTTACACCTTATCTGAGGTGTGTTTGGCTTGGCTTGAAGAGGAGGCCGAGATTGGGCCGTCTTTGGCATAGAGCCACCTGACTTAGCTATGCCCCTAGTTTTACTGCTTTGATCTTTTCTTTTCAAGTTTAAGATATAAAAAGCAACTTTGATCTGAATCAAAGAGGGAGAATGTACTTATGTTGAAATCAATAAAATTAAAGTTGCGAGTACTAAAAATTTTCCTTTCGGTCCCAAAAATGGTCCAAATTGTAAAAGGGTAAAATTTTGAACAAAATCAACTTTTATTAAAATTTTCCAAAACAATTTCGGAAGCAATCACCGCCTGACACGTATAGAATCTATCCTCAAGATGTACAATCCCGAATCAAAAGAAATCGTAACTGCCCCTGGCTACGTATCATTTCTGATGTTCTGTACTCAGCTTTTCTGCCCGAAATATGTAGCACAACCAAACTAATAGATGATGAACAAGGATGACTTAATCAAGAAAACGAATAGGACAGTTAAACTGGAGATAGTTTCGGCCGAATCTCAGGATGAAGTTGCCTACGTATCCCAAAAATGGGAATAAGGCCTCACGTAGTTCGATTCAGTTCACTCAAGTATTAACTCTCTCTTTTTGCGTTCTAACTTTTGCCAAAGTCGCCCTCTAGGGTTTTCAACCTTGCGAACTCAAATTTTCTTTATTTCTAATTTTTCATGCTCTAAATTTTGCCTAGGTTGCCCTTTCGAGTTTTTGGCCTAGCGAGTCTCTCAGGGATAATATTTCTTCAACTTGTCCATGTTGATTGGTTGCGAGAACTCCAGGCCATTCAAGTCCATAAGAATAACTGCCCCTCCTGACTAGATTGACTTGATGATGTAGGGACCGGTCCAGTTGGGTCTGAACTTGCCCCTAGGGTCATGAATGGGAGCTTGGTTGTCTTTCAACACCATGTCCCCTTCTTGAAGATTCTGGGACTTAACTTTCTTGTTAAAAGCCCTAGCAATTCGACGTTGGTAGCCCTGGACATGATACAATGCTCTTAGTCTTCTCTCATCAAACAACATCAATTCCTCGAATCTGCTATGTTGCCAATCTGCCTCTGTTATTTGACACTCAGCCATAACTCGTAGTGAGGGCACTTCAATTTCGATTGGCAAGACAGCCTCCATCCCCGTAGACGAGAGAATAAGGGGTCGCCCCCATAGATATTCGAATTGAGGTTCTGTAACCCCAGAGTGCAAACGGCAGTTTCTCCGACCAGTCCTTATAAGTTTCCACCATCTTTTGCAAAAATTTCTTGATATTTTTGTTGGCAGCCTCAATGACTCCATTAGTCTGCGGCCTGTAGGTTGACGATTTATGGAAAGCCACGTTATATTTTTCGAGAAAATCTATCACTTCTTTCTTGAAGTATGACCCATTATCAGAGATAATCTCATTGGGTACCCCATACCGGCATATGATGTTGTTCTTGATGAACTTAGCCATGTGCGCTACTTTCAATACAGAGTAAGACTGGGCCTCTACCTATTTCGTGAAGTAGTCAATTGCTACCAAAATGAACTCATGCCCGTTTAACCCCTTTGGCGTAACTGCACCAATAACGTCTATTCCCCAGACAGAGAATGGCCATGGTAAATTCATGTTGTAGAGATTTGACGGCGGAATGATCATGCGATTGGCATGAATCTGGCATTTGTGGCATCACCGAACAAAACCAATACAATCTTCTTCCATGGTTGACCAGTAATAGCCTTGTCTAAGGATTTTTTGGGCGAGCATCACACCGTTCATGTAGGCTCCACACTCTCCTCTGTGAATAGCCTCCATAAGATGCTTTGATTCCTTTTCCTCAACACATAGCTTATACATTCCCAGATGGCCTCTTTTGTACAACTTGCCTCCACAGATGATAAATTAAACAGCCAGACACCGTATTCCCCTTTTGTCCTTGGTATTTGCTCCTAGTGAATACACCTCCTTTTCTAGGAAATTCCAAATATCGTAATAGCAGGGATTCTTATCTGAAGCCTCATCTATCACGACAATGGTTTCATAGGCTGATGTGTACTTCTGTTCAATAATGATTGGATGCATCTTGACTCCTAATGGAATGTCTACCATAGAAGATAGAGTTGCTAGTGCATCAGTGAATCGGTTGTTCTCCCTTAGCAGATGGGAAAACGTCAACTTTTCAAATCTCAGAATTAGTATGTCCAAGACCTGATGGTAAACTTTCATTTTCTCCTCTTTAACCCGCCAATCTCCGTTGTCCTGAGACACAACCAAATTCTAATCCTCGATGACATCTAACCTTTTTGCCCCTAGTTCCAGGGCGGCTTCTAAACCAACGATACACACCTCATACTCTGCTTCATTGTTGGATACTTTGAACCAGAGTTCGAAGGCTAAGGTATATGGGAGTCATCAGGTGCTATTAGTAACACACCGATCCCATAACCGTATTGATTGGTTGCTCCGTCAAAGTA
This sequence comes from Camellia granthamiana, assembly GCA_036172215.1. Classification (NCBI taxonomy): domain Eukaryota; kingdom Viridiplantae; phylum Streptophyta; class Magnoliopsida; order Ericales; family Theaceae; genus Camellia; species Camellia granthamiana. Next base: position 118,519,096 of record CM069912.1, on the reverse strand, counting down.
CATCGTCCACGTTCTCTCTTTTATTTGCAGAATATCTTCATCTGGGAAAAGGTACTCCACTACTTCATCGCCTTCTACTGGGTGAACTGGTAGAAATTCCGCTACAACTCTCCCTTTAATAGACTTGTGTGTAACATATGTAAGATCAAATTCGGAGAAAAGAAGCAATCAACGGGCTAGCCTACCTATAAGCGCTGGTTTCTCAAAGAGATGTTTGATGGGATCTAATCTCGAAACCAGGATTACGGAATGAGCTAATAGGTAGTGTCTCAACTTCCGAGTAGCCCATACCAAAGCTAGACAAGATTTTCCAAGGGGAGTGTAAGGTGTCTCATAATCCAGCATTTTCTTGCTCAAGTAGTAAACGGCTTTCTCCACTTTGGCCCTCAACTCTTGAGCTAACATACACCCCATAGTTGAGTTTGTCACCGACAGGTGCAAGATCAGCAATTTTCCCGATTCTAGCGGTGATAACACAGGTGGATTCTGCAGGTACTACTTGACCTATTCAAAAGCGAACTGACAGCGATCATCCCACTGGAACTTCTTTCCTTTCTTCAGGAGACCAAATAGTGGTTCACAAGTCAAGGTTAATTTTGAAATAAACCACCTTATGAATTGCACTTTACCCAGAGAGCCACGCAGCTCCTTTTCAGTCCTTGGTGGTGGCATTTCTAAGATGGCCTTGATTTTGGAAAGATCTACCTCAATTCCTCTCTGTGTGATCAAGAATCCCAGCATTTTTCCCGTGGTTACACCGAAGGTGCATTTTTGCGAGTTCAACCTTAATCTATACTCTCTGATCCACTGAAAGAATTTCTCCAAGGTGGTGTAGTGGCCCTCTCGATCTTTGGACTTGACAATCATATCGTCCACATACACCTCAACCTCTTTGTGGATCATGTCATACAGAATGATAGTTGCAGCCCTCTGATAAGTGGCCTCAGCATTCTTCAACCCAAACGGCATGACTTGGTAACAATAGGTGCCCCACGGAGTGGTCAAAGCGTCTTCTCCCTATCCTTGGGTGCCATCAAGATTTGGTTAAACCTGGAAAGCCCATCCATGAACGAGAGCAATGCATGGCCCGCGATGAAGTCTACCAACTCATCAATATGCGGCAGGGGAAAATCATCCTTCGGACTAGCCTTTCTCAGATCCCTGAAGTCGACACAAACTCTAATTCTGTCGTCCTTCTTCGGAACTAGAACAATATTGGCCAACCATGTTGGATACTCAGATACAAGCAAGAACCATGCCTCAATCTATTTGGTAACTTCTTCCTTTATCTTCAAAGCCCAACCTGGACAAACTCTACGCAGCTTTTATTTAGCTGGCCGGGCCTCAGGGTCGAGAGGGATCCGGTGTTGTACAATCTTAGGATCGATTCCAGGCATGTCTTCGTAGGACCACACAAAAACATCTTTGAAATTTTTTAATAAAGCAATTAAACGCTCGCTTTCCTCCGAAGACAATGTGGACCCGATCTGGACCAAGCAAGGATCTTTCTCAGTACCCACGTTAATTGATATGATTTCATCTGTACAGAGCTTAACACGCCTCTCCTCCTCATAATCAACCAAATTTTTCAAAACCCAAGGAATTTCTTCCTCTTCGTTTATGTCAAAATTTTGAAAATTAAGATTAGTACAACAAACCAAAGGCATAGAGAAGTAGGCAACATTCGCAGCATTCCCATTCAAAAAGTCTGGATCTTTGATTATAGTGGACTTAAAGGAAAAGCTAAAAGACGACCTGGACAGGACTTTGGCATCCGGGTTACCACTACCAGAAATACCAGACTCAGAGGAACTCGACTCTGACCCCGACTCCATAGACTCAGTGAAATCAGATCTGGACTCATTATCTAATTCAAAATCGTCGATGACGCCTTGCTCGAACTTCCAAACCAGGCATGGAGCCTTAGATGCATCCACGATCAAATTGGAGAAATCAACTACTGGGGTATCCCCAATCATTGAGATAGTAAAACTATCCCCCAAGTTGCTGGTCTCAGCTCTCGTAGTGGAACTCATCAGTAAGTCAGCCAGTGTTTTTTGCCAACAGCTCCTCTTCTTCAATGCCTGGGTTTGCAGTCCTTCCTTGATCCATATCAGTGCTCAGGTTTGCCTGTTCATCCTCCCCTTCAGGTAACTAGTGCCCGAAAAAGATCTCAAACCCCAGATACCTAGTCTTTGTTTCCCAATCATACCAGGGCTCTGGGAATCCACAAAATAGGAAATCTTGCCCTTGGCGGACAAAGCGACCGTTCAAGGTTCCCCATATAGGTTTGTGGACTAACTCATATTGCTTCCCAGTCCTCTTTACCTTCAGCCTCTCTCAACTGCTCCCCTTTCCTTTGCCAATCTGCGGCGGTAGGTTTATATCCCAGTCCGAAGGCATGGGGGTTATGACTCAGCTTCTTAGCAATAGTACCTCCCTGTCTGCCACTTTGGCCTAGTCCTGACCCAGGCATATGCCCCTGTTTGTTCATCATGTATATGGATTGCGCACTCACATAATCTCCATCGCCCTCTGCCATGATGGTTTGGACCAATCGGGCTTCTACTAGAGAGAAGCCGAAAAGGAACATGTCCTCTTCCCCATGTATGATCTCCAGTAGTAGTGTAGTAGTTTCTTGGGGATGACGGATTGCAAAGTTACCATACAGAGTGGCGATCCCGCCTTTGAAGGGGTACTCTACTAACTGATGAACCGTTGATGACACCGCCTTCATCTGATGTAGCCAGGGCCTTCCCAGTAACAGGTTGAATGTGGCCGAAACATCCATGACATGGAACTCTACTTCATGTTCAGATGGGCCGATTAGGATATAACTCTTGAACGTTCCCATAACGTCCTGGCTTGTATTGTCATAAGCCCAAATAGCTTGGGTTGTGGGTGTAAAGTCAATCGGCCTTAAACTGATGGCCTAGGCAGTTCTCAATGGGCACACATTGATTACCGATTCGGTATCTATTAATACCACTAAAATCCATTTCTTCTGACTTCCCAAGGTTACATACAAAGGCCTGTTGTGGTTGGCACCCTGGGGAGGCAATTCTTTATTCCGTAAAGGATATCAGTGGTGTAACATCCCCAGAAGTGGCCAATGACACCAATTGGTCAGCGGTGGTCTCAATGGGCAGTTTGGTTCGGTTCATTGCTTTGAACAGGGCTTGTCTATGTTCCCGAGACGCCATTATCAGTCCCCAAATGGATATGTCGGCCTGAATCTTCTTGAGCTGTTTCAAGACCATGTTCTCCTCCACATCCCTCTTTTTTGCTTTCTCAGCCTCCTTTCTAGAGGTCTCCGGCTGGTCTAACGATGTGGGTTTGAAGTACTGACCACTCCGAGTCATATGATTGATCTCATCAGTATACCAAGTGTCATCTGGGATATCAACTTTCTAACCTTCGTCGGTGTATGTGTGACTTATGTCGTTGTCTTCCCAGCACTCTCCTGTATCAGGTTCTATCTGGAGCATATTGACATCACGGGCCCTGTCATCATACCATTCTTCCTCCACTATAGCTCGGGTTTCGGCATCCTGGTAGTTTCTGAGCTTTCTCAACATCCTCTTCTGGTCCTTGGGATCCCATTCTATTTTCTTAGTGTTTTGAACAATGCTGGTTGTGGACTCAGCTTCTTCTTTCCCTTTTTCTTTGCCTCGTTCCAAAGCTATCTTCGCTTGGATTTCCTCTATCCTTTCCTTTTAAAACTGTTCCAGTGCCTGTTCCTTCTCAATAAGACATGTAGCCTCAACCTTACCCTTAACAGCAATTTTCTCTTCTTCCCCGGTCTCTCCTGTCTGTTCCTTCACATCAGACTCTTCCTCACTTAACCACCTATTGCTAGTTTCTGGCTGGCTTGGGTCCCACCATCCCATCTGTACACAGCTTGTATTGTAACACCCGCATCCTTTAATCCTTTGGAGCGTGTATTTAGTTCCCTTATTTTCATTTTTGGGAGTCTTTGGGGTTGTTGAATGTTGGTTTTGGAGGAGTATAATCTGATTTAATCTTGTTAGGATTGTTTCTTCACGCTTGTTTACGTTGAAAAGTTGTTTGGGAGCATGAAAATCTTATTCTGGGGTCGACACCAATCTTGGAGGTGTCAACACTTGCCTTTTGTTGTTGGCCCCAAGGTTCGTCACCAGTCCGGAAGGGTCGACCTTTGTATGTTACTGAATCTAGAAGTTGCTTGCTGAAATTTAGTTTCGGCCCTTCCTGTCTAAGGGTCGACACCTTGCCTGTTACACAGATTGCTTTTCTTCCTGAAAGGTCGACACCTGTGCCCAAAAGGTCAACACCTGCATGTAATTTTCAGCTTTTTGGGCTGGTTTGGGCCCTACTTTTTGGGGGTTTTTGACTTGTTCTTTTCATTTGACTTTGGGGCTATTATTCTATTATTACCTTGCTACTATAAATAGGCTCCAAAAATATTTTTATTTCACTTTTTCTCCTCTTTCCTCTCTCTCAAACCGTGAGTTCTCTTCTCTCTCTAAAACTCAAACTTTTTCACTTAAATCTCTAGATCTACTCACCTAGAGTGATCTTTTCACCTTGGTCCTTTGAGAAAGAGTGTAGATCTCGTCAAGGGCTTTATTTTGATCCGAATAGTTCGTGGTTTCATCACCAATGATTTTTGGGTTGTCATCTCTTTGCTCCAAGAGGTAGGGGTTTCTAGTTCTCTTTCAATACCCTCAGTTATAGATAGATTTGTGGTATTTTCTTTATATAAATACAAAAGTTCACATTTTTATGTATATTTGTAGACTCGACTTTTTCGCGCCCCCTTTCGGAGAGCTCGAATTGGTCCTATAGTCCGGACTCCTATCACGGTTCTGAATCTAATCTCACAAAGTGCAATGTGAGACTAATAAACACCGCCAATTCGGCAAATCATTTTGGAAAATTAGATTTTGAATCAAATAATGCCAAAATTGGACTGCTTTGCCAGATTACAGAGTCGCCACCTAAATATTTTATTTTGAAAAATTTAGGAAATCCTAGCTCGTGCCAAAGACCACGTGTCCGTTATCACCAAAGTTGCCTCGACTTGGGAACTTGGGTACAAGAGGGGAAGGTCCTGAAATGAGCACCCCCGCTCGCCCGATCAATTATCGGCCTCTACTAAGCATGATATGTTGTTTTATAAACACATGTGTTCTTATTCTGATTATTAGCTAACTTTACTATGTGACACACACAAGCAAGTATAGACTAAAATCACAAGAATTGGAACGAATTCAACTCATGTGTGTTTTCGAAAATAGTTTGAAATTGCCACCCTCACGTAGGCTAAAACGCACATTTGCCATCAAACATGATGGGCTTAAAACATGATTTGCCACTTCGCAAAGTGGGCTTAAAACACACATTTGTTGAACTGTTCCAATTCAAGCAACAAAGCCTTCATCCATAGGCATTCATGCAGTTAATCGCTTAAGCAAATAGCCTCATGGCAAGCATGAGAAACATGGCAATATGGCAATCACACTCATGCAAGCATGCTAAAGCATAAAACTCACCGAGTACTCCAAGCCAAAACAAAAACTAGTTAGAAATATGCATGATCCTAACTATACAAGATGCCTAATGTAACACATACAATATGCAATTAATAGGCTTGACTACTAAGATGGCATATGAATGTAACGATTTGATACACGTATTCAAAGAAGTATTGAAATACAATGCAGTTTGAATGATGCGCTGAGCCTCGGTGCATGTAAGACAAATGAATGATGCAATCATGCAAGCATAAGGTATGCTAATCAAAACATGACCCTAATCTAACCATCAAAAGCGGTTAAATAAAAGGGAGAAAGACATGGGGTTGGAAGACATGCACACATGCACGCACACTTATTTCAACATTGTGCCTTCACGAAGGAGGGTCCGAATGAATAAGCTAAGCTAATTATTACAAAACGAAACTAATTAACTATTCTAGTTAACTAATTATTATAACAAAACTGAATAACTAGTTAAGCTAAGCTAATTAAAATATTACAAAACAAATTGAATGATTAGCTACATTAACTAACTAGTAAAGCAATTTAAACGACCTCGAGGGACATGGATGCATGCATGCTCGGTTGCTTCCCCCCGAAAATGCTCTTGCCTTGCCATCGGATGCCTCTGTTTGCACTTATTTCATCTTGGAAAATTGCACCAACTTCCAAATTGCCTCTGCTCCAACATAGGAACACACTTGTACAAAAATTCATTGGTGGCCAATCGGTTACAAAAAGTGGCTGTCGGCCACCTTAACTGGCCGGTTGGCTAGCTTAAGTAGCCGGTCGGCTACTTCAGGTGGCCGATCGGCCACCCCTTTTTCCAGACTTCTATTTTTGCTGCAACAGAGGCAAAACAATGCATTTTTTAAGAAATGTGTGTACTACCACCCTCCTTATCATTTCTCAAGCTCAAAGGAGTGTAGCACTTGGCTCTCAAGCCATCAACTAAGCATTTTCAATGCATGATGGCTAGAAAACCAAGCTTGTACAAGCTTAATGAATGCACAAACAAGACCAAAACAACCACCACCCTATCATGCATGATCAACAGTGACGGTGACCAAGAGAAATGACATGTTTCATCACTTTGAGTATGAAACGTTCCATTTTTCTTGTGTTTGGATTAACGTCCGATCCAAACACATGCAATGCAACACAAATATACTTATCTTGCTCAAAATATACTTATCTTGCTCAAGTTTTACTTGGTTCATTTGTTTACACACTTTACATTACCGATTAGTCCTTTAACCGATTAAGTCCAAAGTGAGAGTCCTCTAATTGGAAAGAGGGCTTAAGCCACAAGTACCTTGAGCATGAAAGAGACCGCATGCTGTTGGTTAGTAGAAACCCTCAAGAGAGGATTAAAACCATTAGGCATGAGAGTCTCAATTCCACACTCAAGCCAACAAGGGGCTCAAGGCCACTTTCAAAACAAAGTAAAAAGTGAAGAATAGAGGGAGGTTGCAGACATTTCAGTGCTGAAATGGCATGCAAAAAGACACTAAATCATGCAAGCAACTCATGCACAACATGTTTAAAAGCCAAAAGCATCAAACTAGTGAAGATCACAACACTATAAGCATGCAACACAAAGCTCAACTGACCAAACTAGCTCTGGACAGAGTTAAAACATGCCAAAACAATGGCTAAAACATGCTGAGATTGAAGCATAAAAGGCCAGAAAAACATGCTTCACATGTTAGCTTGTAAACAAGACTCAAGACACAACTCTCAAAAGCAATGAAAGAGTGAAATAAATGAGCATGTGTAAGAGCTACACACACTGAAATTACATGCAAAATGATGTTACAACATGCAAGCAACTCAAACACTTCATGCTCAAAGCCTCAAAACAATGGACTAGTGAAGACCGTTACATTATAGCCATGCAAAACAAGCCTCGAAGGACTTAACTGACCCAAAACAGAGTTAAATTAGGTCAAAATAATAGCTAAAACAAGCTAAAGCTAAGTTAACACAAGCTAAAATAATAGGCTAACTCATTAGGCATGCTAGACTAGTAAGCACAATTGCACTACAAGTACAAAAAGCAAGCAACAAGTGCACCAACCAACCCAAAATAGAGTTGAAACATGTCAAAATAGAGCCTAAAACATGCTAAGATTAAGCTAAGTTAAGCCACAAAATCATGCTACTATGTAATGCTAACTAGGCATGGAAGAGAGACACAATGAGGGGAGGCTATCCCCTCCATTTTTGGACTTCAAAATATACTTTTTACCACTGAAATAACTCTGAATTTCAGTGGTTTAAAGGGCCAAAAGGTTTGACTTTAACATGCTAAAAGATGATGCAAAGGCTCATATAAATATGCAACAAAAAGGAGGAGACAAGCCCTTAGCACAAAATGGCTTCAAACTAACATATTTGGGGCCAAAAATTAGAACTTTTTGTAGTTGAAAACTAGGCTCAAAATAGCCTAAAAAGATGGCAAGACAAGCATACACAAAGAGCTTAAATGAGGTAAGTCTAATACCTTTCAAGCATAGCACTTAAACAGCCACTTTCTAGACTCAAATGACACTTTCAACAGCCCAAAATAAGTCCCAAGATGCCTCAGCTCCAAGGTTGTCCAATTTCGTTAAGGGTTGTATGCAAATATATAGAGAATTCCCACTTTCAAGCACAAAATAGGGAGGGGGAGAGAGAGAGAGAGAGAGAGGGAATTTGCTCACAAAAATATCTAACCCCTCAAATGGGGGAGAGACCCCTCATTATATAGAAATACAAGCCAAAGGCTTGCATTCATCCCTCCATACACATGTATGGAGATGGCATTCAGTGATCAACAGCTGACACAGCTAGTAAAGAAAATATCTAAAAAATGATAAAAATGGCCGTCGGCCACTTTAGGCGGCCGGCCGGCCACCTCCCTTAGCCGACCGACCACTTCAAGTGGTCGACAAGGGGGAAAAGTGGCCGACAAGGCCCTTCTCCCCTCCAGGCAAGAGGCACCAAGGTTTGGTCCAAAAACAAGCACAAAACAAAGAGGGTTTAGAGGCTCAAAGACAAGGCGTTCCGTCGAGAACTTCGGGCACTCAAAACGAGCACAAACAAGCACAATCATCAAGTGCACAAACGATGACGTCTAAGTCTTGAGGTCGGTCAAAAATGGGGTGTCTACAATATTGTGATGAATCATGAGATTGGGGATTAGGGTTTGAAAAGAGTTGGATTTATTTGTTGGGTTATGATCTTAGGTCATGAGTTTGGGTGTAAAAGTAATAAAAGGGTTAGAATAAAATGTGTTTTTGTGAAAAGCTTTAATTTCTCTTAAAAATCCTAGGTTAGCTCATGAAGATGGTTAATGGTTTTGCTTCAATTGATGGTAGAATCATGAAATTGAGGTGTTAAATTACACACGTAAAAGTTTAATTGAAATGTTAAAGAGTTTGAAAAAAATTAGGTAAAAGTTGCGATTGAACTCTTAATGTTGATGTTTTAAATTATATTATAATTTGAAATCAAACTTGGGGGAAAAGAAATTACTAATGGTATGGATAATATGAGCTTTGTGTTGAAATGGTTCTGTATTATATGAATTGTATTGAGTTATGTTGTGTTGAGTTGAGTTGGGTTGTGTTGAGTTTGGTTGAGTTGTGTTGTGTGGAGTTGAGTTGTGTTGGGTTGTGTTGTGGTTGGTACCCTCGTGAGGAGTCAAAAAATGGTTTTTCGGTGCCCATGATTGTTCGTATAATAGCCAATAAATGTAGGGGATGGTTTTAAAAATTGAAAAATGGTTTTTCGGTGCCCACAACCGTCCGTATAATAGCCGGTAAATGTAGGGGTGGTTTGAATTCAAGGTGCCCAATTGCCCTATATAGGCTTATCACTGGACGAATGAGGGAAAAATGTTTTTGGGTGTCCACACAGTCCTGCCGTATTGTTGCCGACAAAAGTGGAAAATGGACGGTTTTCAAAAATGTTTTGGGTGCCCACGTCCTACCGTATAATAGCTGACAAATATGGGGGATGGTTTTAAAAAGTTGAAAATGGTTTTCGAAAAAAGACATGGTTTTTGAGAAAATGATTTTTGGGAGTTCACTTCCCGCCGTATAATAGACGACAAAAGGTGGAATGTGCTATGAATTGAGTGCCCGCTATCCCACCGTATCAAGTCGGCAAAAGGTGAAATGTGTTGTAACGTGTGTTGAGGTCGGTAATGATATGTGTGACTTGTGATGAACTTTTGAAATTACCATTTGGTGTGTAATTTGATATGGAAGGGGAATGTATATAAAAATTATTTGAAAAGAATGGATAATGAAATGGTAATTGGATAAGGGGTTAGTGATAAAGAACTCACCAAGTTGTTTGTATTTATAAGGAAAGATTAAGAGTTTTGCTTTATGATTAATTGAGAAATTGAATTAAAAAGGGTTTATTATTCTTGTGATGTGTTGAGTTATAATTGATAATACAAATGTGGATGTGATGTAATTGTTCTTAGATTTCTATGTTAAAGAGTTATAGCAATAAAGGATTGACAGATGGAAATAGAGTGTATGAGGGTTGTTTTGAGTATGAAGGGAACATGAACTTGAAGTTATGGAGTTTTAATAAATGCAATTAGTAAAAGGGGAGAATGAGGAATATTTTGGAATGGGTTAATAAATTTAAAATGATGTTGTTCCTTAAACATATTCGTTTTCAAAAAGGATTTATGGTTTTCTGATAAAAATGGATAGTTTTGATGGTTGAAGGTTTTCTTTAAATGTTCAAATAAATTTTGAGAAAAAAGGTACTCTACGTATGATATTTTGAAATTACAAAACATTACTTTACTATGTGGTATCACCCTGAATGCATGATCATTTCTATCTATAGGATGGTTATTGTTTTAAAATTATGAGATTCCTACTGGGCAATTGTGCTCACCCCTTGTTGTTTCATTTTTACAGGAAGAGAATTCAAATTGATTGGTTGAAGGATTAGGAAGTTCATGTATATCTTGTGTGTAATCTCATTGTACTTTGATATTTGTAATTATTTATTTGTAACTTCGTAATGGGAGCTTGGCATGTATTGTTATTATTGTTGTATTCATCATGAGAGAGAACATGTACTATTATGTTTCTATTACTCAAGGGTAATAGATATTTTTAATTAATAAAAAAAAATGGACCCTAATTTCAAGCTCTTGGTAATGTTTTCGAGTAATTAAAATTTGGGCCATGACATGTATCTTCTTCCTCGAAGAAGTAAAGATCCTCCAGATCCTCTTCTAATTCTTCCAGATCCTCCTCTAGGTTTGCTAAGTCATGCAGGCCTCGCTCGGGCCATTCATTCTGATTCTATGCCATTTGGTCTTCCCTGATAGCATTGATGTTGAGAAAATTCGACAGTATGACCACTGCCTTTGGCTGATCGATGGCCACAATGTATAAGCTGGGATCATACTCCTCCGTAAGTGAGACCCCCTTCTCTATGACACGAGTATCAGGCGACCCTGTCTTCAGTGCATTCTTCTCTTTCTCCATTTTTACTGCCTCAAGTTCGGATTGGGTTTGTGGTGTTAGATCCATCATGCACATGTTTGTGCTTTCTGGAATAACCACCTCCGGTTTTGGTAAGTGGGATGAAGTAATGTATGTGATAGGGTTGAAGGTGGGGTGGTATTGTATGGATGTGGTTAATGTTTCTGGGTGGGAGGACTTGGTTGTGTGTAAGAACTGGATTGGTTGTTATGTTTGGTTTTGCGGATGGGGCGATGACTTTGTTGTTGATGAGATCCTGAATCTCATGACATAGGCGGTAGCACATGTCAGTGGGATGGCCATGTTGTTGGTGGAAGATACAATATTGGGTAGGGTCATGTTTGGGTGGCAATGGGTCTAGAAGTGGACAAGGATCGAGAGGCTTGAGATGCCCTTTTCGCATCAATAACTTGAGGGCTTGAGTTGGGCTCATATCGAGGGGAGTAAAAACTTTTTGATTTCGGGGTGGACCGATACTTTGTGAAGATTATGAAGTTGTGGCAATAGTAAAGGGATCAGCCATCTTGGCCGTCGAAACCACAGTACTGACATCCGCAGGCTGTGGAATAGTGCTATTACTAGCATTGGTACTCCGAAAGAACGAGCTTATTGCGGGTTCACTTGTTCTATGGATGATACCCTTTTTGAATGCACTCTCAATCTGGACCCCCAGCTCATGTAAGGAAGCGAATGTGGACAACGGCACCATATCATTCTCGGCAACATGTCTGGCTCGAGGTTTTGGACCACTAGTCAGACTTGTTCTCTTTTAGCAAGCCTATTTGTCATTCAGGCTATTTTGGCTCTCCACCGAGCGACAAAATCGATAAATGATTCTTTGGGATTCTAGGTTGTAGCCTCCAACTCACTAATGGTTACTTCTATCTGGGTGTTATATGAGTACTGATTGACAAATGCCTCAGATAACTCCTCTCAATTCCGTTTTGTAGAGTCCTCCAATTTAGCATACCAGATGGCCGCTATATCAGACAAGGTCCTTCCAAACAGCGAAAGCTTCTGCGCCTGAGACAAACCCATGGGCCTCAATACATCCGAAAACAATCGAACATGTACGATTGGATCCCCATTCCCATCGAATCTATTGATGTATGGCATTTTAAATTTCTCCGGTAATCTGACCAAAGCCTCAATGTACCCATCTTCAATATCTGGAATGGAGTTGAAGCCCTGAGATTTCTTCAATGCTTTCTCCAATCTGGAAATCTTGACCAAGGCTGGATCAATTTCATTAATATCGAAAGGAAAAATCCCTGGAGGAGGTTGAACCGGAGGACGATAAGCTGGAGCTGGGGGAAATATGTTTTGAGGATCTGGGACTGGTAGATTTTCTACTGGTGGGGGTAAATCTGGGTTTGGCTGAGCAGTAGGGATCGGGTGCACAGTTGACGCTGATGCCCCAGATGTACGCTGTAGATCGGCAATGACTTCATCTTGTGTAGCCATCCTCTGGTTTAAAGTATCCATAGTTCTTTGGACGGCAATCATCATGGCAGCAAATTCCTCTGTGCTGGGTGTTGTGTTCTGTGCCACTGTTAATCCAGGTGAACTAGATGCTGGTCAATTGATTGACTGAGAGTGGGTGGGTGTTAGTGAGGTACTTCGTACTAATGCTACTGACTGTCTATTTCTTCTCTATCGAGTGACTGGAGGAAGCGACACTAGCACAGGCTAACCACCAACAAGGTCTCGAGCTTTGCACAACCTACCAAAATGAGTCCACACAACTTGGGGAATATCAGGTCTTTTTGAAGTTATGATGGTAAACTACCTAGCAAAAAGAAAGAAAGAAAAACAAAATCAAAATCAAACAGCACTTCGGCCCCAATCCATAACAGTCAAGACACATAGCTGAACTGTAATCCCCACTAAACTCTGTTTTCAAACCTTATTGATATGAACCATCTTGTACAATCTCACTGTAAAAGCGTGCATCAAGTAAAAAGAACCAAAACACCCCTATGAGGAGGTAGGGTTACCCTGTCCTAGATTTTTTGCATGATTTACCCTGTCCTAGATTTTTTGCATGATCTAGGTTACGCTATTTCACACAACAAGTTTCATAACATCCTACACATGGGTGGCACCCTGCCCTGATTTGGAATAGTCACTATAGCTTCACTATATGCAACTAGGTCGAATGGTCAAAAGGGTACCTTAGCAAGATTACCTAATATACCTCTCACACCTAACACCGAAAAGTGAAAGGTGGATCAAGCGGTACAACAATGATCCAAATCCAAGGGTTGTGTTTCTAACATGGCAGAGCCCATGACCGGTCAGCCTTTTGGCAAGCCTTTTGGGCAAGCCTCCGGCAAACTGTCCAAGAATAGCAGATGGAAAACACAGTGACTTACCATAACCATGCAAATGCTATGCAAAGAACATATAAATGTAGATAAAAATTTACATCATGAGTTTCAAGTCAAGTTCTCTACTTCCCTAGCAGAGTCGCCAGAAACTATAGCTCGACTTTCTGCACTCCTTTCAGAAGGCGAATAGCCCTACAGTTCGAACTCCACTCGTGGTTCTTAATCTGATTTCACAAGTGCAATGTGAAATAGTGAAAACACAAAAAAAGTCCAAATCCGGCAATGCTTTTTGGAAAATCAATGTTTGAATCAAATTCCAAAAATGGACTGCTTTTCCAGATTACAGAGTCGCCACCTAAATATTTTAGGGAAATTTAGGAAACTCGAGACTCAAGTCAAAGGCCATTAGTCCGTCATCACCAAAGTGTCTCGACTCGGGAACTTAGGTACAAGAGGGGAAGGTCGTGAATTGAGCACCCCACTCACCCAATCAAAGATCAGCCTCTACTAATCATGATGTGATTTTTATCCACATTATATGTTCTTGTTCTGATTATTAGCCTATATTACTATCACAAGGTATAGACTAATTTACAAAAGTAGGAATATTTTGATTTCATGTTTGTTTGAAAATTGTTTTGTGAATTTGCCACTTGAAAAAAAAAAAAAAAAAGGTGGGCTAAAATGGAAATTAATCAAACTATCCCAATTCAAGCAACTAGCCTTCATCCATAGGCATTCAAACAGTTTATATCATTTAAGCAATTAGCCACATGGAGGACATGCTTGGACACAGTAACGCAAACATTTGATGCAAGATGCTAAAACACAAAAACACTCACCTAGTACTCCAAGCTAAAACAAAGAAAATTATTAGAAAAATATGCATGTTCCTAATTAAATGCAATATGACTAATGCAACACACATATTATGTATTTTTATAGGCTTGGCTATGCACATGGCATATGATTTCATTCAAGACATGCAAGAGAGCACGTATTCAAGCAATGAATTTTGAACATTTGATATCAGGTTAGCATGATAAGTCGAACCTTATATGCATGCAAGACAATGGATGCAAATCATAAGAATGTTAATGAAATGTGATGTCCTATACTAACTATTGTAAGCGAGTAAATAAAAGGGAGAAAGACGTGGGGTTGGAAGACATACACATTATTACAACATTTTGATCCCTCACGCAGGAAAGTGCGAATCGATGTCCAAAAGTCCGAATTAAACTAGTTATTACAGAACCGAACCAAATGAATAGAATAGGCTAAGCTAATTAACTAGCTAACTATGCTATCACAACAAGGGTAACCAAGCTAAAAAACTAGCTATCTAAGCTAATTAATTACAACAATTACAAATAAATAAAATAATAATTACAACAATTAGTAGTTAACGAGACTAATTACAATGAACAACATTAAATTAAATTAATTACAATGATCATAACGTGAGCAAGGATGCGCAAGAATTGCATGGATGCACATGCACATGCACAATGTTCAAGAACAGCCCTGTCTGCCCCAAGCTTGCTCTATTTCACCTCAGCCACTGCCCTCTGTTTTCTGCAAAAATACACTGCTGACCAAACTTTGAGGGCCAGCTGGCCCTCAATGAAGCCCGGTCGGGCATAAAGAAGGCCGGTCATGCCTCCTCTTTGTGTAAAACTCTGTTTTGTATTTCGAAGTGAAAATAGTGCAGACAGAGTTGTTCGAGCTCTGTTTGTCCTTTTCTTTCCTTCTCTGTCATAGAAAAACCTCAAGAGAATGCTAGAATTGTTTCTAAAACCATCAATGGAAAAATTGATTACTTGATGATTCCGGATACAATTTTGGACAAAAATCAATGAAATGTAATGGATATGACCACTCCTCCCACTTTATCATGGAATGAACTCAAAAAAAAGGAAGTAGGGACACTTCAAGAATCATCAAAACGCCATGAATTAGCATATGATCACTCTTGACTCGATAAACTTGGCATAATATGCCAAGCCCAAGCAATATGACTCATTTTCTTTAAGTGTGTTGGTTGCTTTTAAACCAATTCTTTTAGTCATTTCCATTCTTTAGTCCATTTGTCCGAAGTGATGATTAAGTCCTCTAAAAGGAGAGAAGCATCAAATGGGAAGTAATTCTCAACATGAAAGAGAGATTACGCCATTAACAATGAATCTCTGTAGATATTAAGCCATTAAGTGTAAGTCTCTAGTTCATATGTTGAATAACCATCAACCATTTGAAACAACTCTCAAGTGGGAGAAAGTAGTGGCAAGTTAATTCTTAAAATGAGATTATTATCATATAAATTAAACAAAGAAAAGCTAAGAACAACGTGATGCAAGCTATATACAAAGACCAATGCTACACCAAATGAACTAATCAAAGCTTGAACCAATTAAATAGAATAAGACAGACATAAAATAGTCCAAAATAAGCCCAAAATAGTGGCTGAAAATGTAAGAAAATAGCTCAAAAGCTAAGCAAAAGCAAAGACACTAAAGCTATGTAAACAAAAGAACAAGGAGGGATAGCCAACCCCTCCAATTTCAAGACTTCAAATCATGTTTTTGGCCTCAGTTCAACCCTAAAAATCAGTTCAAAAACCAAAGAAAAAGAGTGTAAAAGAACCAAGGGTTGAGCTACAAAAATAGGCGCAAGTGAGGGTGTTAACCTTACCACCTTTGGTAGCTTGTCCAAACCCAAGTTCCAACTTTTAGAATAGGTGTAAAATAGTCCAAAGACACAAGAAATAAGTAGAAATAAAGAAATCAAAAGCAAGAACAAAAGTTACAAGCTTATACCTTTCAAAATGAAGTAAGCTTTGGTTGATGTTCAAACTCACTCTGGACACACTCTCAAGCTTGAATTATGCCTCTCAGGGGTCAAACAAGGCTCTAAGATGATGAGTCAAGGTTTTGCATGGTGTATATAGATGATGCAAGGTTGGTAGGTCAACTCAAAGGTAGCTTGCAATGGAAGAAGGAGCTCTCTCTATGTGTATAGGCTCTTTCTTAATTGTGTAACCCCCAAAACAAAGGTATATGGTCGTATTTATAGAATATGAGCACAAAAGGTGATAAATATCTTCAAAAAAGAACAGTTGGCGTGGTCTCGGCCAGAACAATGTTTATCGCTATTGAAGCCCGACTGGCCCTCAATAGCCACAGCTGGCCTTAATTGAGGCACGGTCGGGCCTTAATGACTTCCCTTGTTTTTCTGTTGCAGCCTCAACAAAGGGTGGCACAAGGTGTGAAAATGGATTTCTTGGGTGTAATCATTGGGAATAGGGAAGGTTTGGGGTTGTTTCGAAGCTTAAACAAGACTCCTTCGTTAAGACCTCGAATCACGCATAATACCACTTTCATCATCGAGTGTATCGAGCAAAGCGCTCAAGCCTTGTGGGCGATCAAAAATGGGGTGTCTACACATCTGTGGAGACAGCTGGTAAAAAATGTCTGGTTTTTTGCACTAGTGGTTGGCAAGCCACATTAGTGGGCGGCATGCCACACTAGTGGGTCTGCAGGTCCCTAGATGCTTAGACCTGAAAAATCACTGTTTTGGTCCAAAACAAGGCACAAAGTTTGTAGGTTCAACACTGAGGTAACCTATTGAGGAAGTCAAGCATTTGACAAGCGTACACATTCATCATTGAGTGATCAATCAGTGGCACCCAAGTCTTAAGGGCCATCAAAAATGGGATGTCTACAAGAACACGCAGTGTGTGAGGCCAATCAACTATATACCCGGTTGACGGGACATGCTGTAGCTCATCTCAGTCAAATTAAGCTAGGGAAAATGCCAAGCAATGTCAACTGCAGATCTGCTGCACATCCAATCACACTACAACCCCTCGCAAGGGAAATCCACTAGCTGTTGGTGAAAAAAGTAAGCTCGGGCTGAGTACTCAGGGCAAGGGTCCACCACTTTTAGCTTATCTATCAACCATACCGGAAAAGGGATAAAAAAATAAGAGAGATTAAATAATAGAGAAATGTACGTTGAAAGAAAAGTGAGGAAAGGGCTAGAGAGGAAAATAGAGAATTAGTGTTGAGTGGTGTAAGGATCATAAATAAGAGGGGTACGAAGCGATACCTGGAGAAGCAGCGAGCTCCCTACAAAATGAGTAGTTTCTCACCGACAGCAAACATCAAGGCCCATGAAAGTTTTGGCCAGTGACAAGCCTATGCAGCTTTTGCCCTCTTTCAGACACTCGACCACTTCGATCAACTGGATGCCGGCTATGCTGACACTATGGGCAAGAAGGAATTGCGCAAGTAGGCACAAACAGAGAGCATGTTGCTGGTAGCCTCGCCAGAGAAGGTCACTCCTGTCTCTAATAGCGGAAAACCGATGAACTAAACCAAGAATGTCTAACTCCCCGTCATGTGCCAAGGACTGAGCCTCGCATAATGGAAGCCCGCACATGTGTCCAAGTGCCCGAGCATGGCCGAAACGGGGTTGCAGCATGATTTCTTCGTCGTGCCGGGATTCCGTTAATGCTTGAAATTCTTCGAGCGTTGGACATATTTCTTGTGATCTGAAGCGAAACACATGCATAATTGGGTTCCAACACCAGACTGCGGCATGGAGGAATGGAAAACAAAGTGGGGTGCGACTCAAAGAAAAAAGAGCATTTAGGCTAAAGTCGTGAAAATTCACCTTTTCCGAGCCATCTAAAGTGGTTATCTAGTCTCGGAGCCTATTGTTGAGAAGGATTTCCATTTTGAGAAAAAAATACCAAATACTTGCTATTCTACTAAGAAAACAGCTTGGGAGCACCTTTTATAGACTTTGGAGCACCTTTTATAGACTTTGAGAAGAAACAGTGCATAACAGCTGGATTCCACTGGGCGACATCACTTTTAGAGCCAGCCGACTCTCATTGGAGCCCGGTCGTGCCTATTTGGAGTCGGTTGGCTCTCAATGACTACCCAGATTAGAGCAGTCACAAAGAAGGCAAGTTCTCACTTTGGCGTACCAGAGCTGTGTTTTGAGTTTTGTCTTGTTTGCAGCAAGTGTTGTTTAGTATTTTTAGGTTGTTTTCATTTTGTTTTTCCATCATTGAGTTGTATTTTGTATTTTGACCGGTTGTAAGTTGTTATCCGATTCAAGAATCAATTCAAGTGCAAGCATTCACAGTTGTTAAAAGTCTTGTACAAGATTATTATGCGAGCGCCATTCATTCATCACATATCACGTCATATAAGAGGACTCGTGCAAAATATTCTTTTCATAACTGGAGGGTCCAACCCCAATCATTGTTTTACAAAGCCAAAATAAAAGAAAAACCTTCAAAAATAAAATACAAGGGTCTATTTGAAGCTAGTTCTTAACTACAAAGCAAAGAAAAGAAAAGGAAGCAAAATCATCACTCCATCCTCGCCCTCTTCCTCCTCGGCTGGGGAGAAGGTGCATCACTATCATCACTAGGGCTACTGGACTACATGTCGACCTCATCCCCCTCATCCTCAGGGGTCGTGTACCCGTCAAAGGACTTCTCAGAAGGCGAGCGCTACCTTGCTCTACCTCTCCCTCAATCGGCCCATCCCCTGCCTCTCACTAGGCCCGTCTCCTTCTTCTCCCAGTTAAAGAAGGTCTTGCAAGTGCAACTAGCACTGGCTCCAGCTGAAATAGCACTGAAATCAGAATGGAGTCAACAGAATTATGGACAAGATTGCAACAATAGTAAACCATGGATAGAGTATACCTCAATCTCGTGAGTAGCCAGAGCAGTCTGTCTCCTCCTTACCATGAGGAGTAGTCGGTCAATCGTTCAGAGGAGATCATCAGCATACGTCACGGGTACTTGCAAAAGGAAGAGAATTTGAGCACAGTGGATAGAAATAACATAGAACAGTGAACAGAAATAACAATGGACAGAAATTACAAGGTACAATAAACAAAAATAACAAAGGACAGAAAAAAATAAAGTGTAGTAGGTAGAAGTATAAAGAAACATATGCCTGCTCAATGCCGGGAGAAATCACCAGTCTACGATGCCTCTCCTCGATATGCTCAAGGGGGATCTACTCAATCACCCTGTCTAGTAGCATGTATACGACCTCGGTAGGAATCGCATGAAGCCCTAGAATGGGAGCGGTAACGGGGGCACCTCCAGTAACAGTTGCAGCAACCTCAAGAAGTACGTGGGCTATACCCTGGTAAGAGGCGCCATCACTCGGGTCTGTAAGAATGCAATGAAATCACAGGCCTCGTGGTATCTGTCACCGTCCTCTCCCTGTATCAAGTGATCGATCAGAGGCCCGTCGTGAAGATCATCGGCAATCCTCATACCGGGAGAATGAGGATATTGAACATCGGGATCAGCCTGGCCTCGGGTCTAGTGGATGAATCGCTCCCCCAAATAATATGCCCTGCCGAAAGGGCCCTCGAAAAGGAACCGCATGGTGGAGGCCTCCCATGCAGCAACATAAATCACCCTCGAAGCCTGAAGGATGCCCGTCCAAGGGTGCCAGTCAACCTGTGAACAGAATATGCAAAGCAAGTGGCCGATGTCAAAGGTCTAAGCAATATGGAAACAGTGTAGTGTGGGATAACAGTATGGAAATAGTGCAGTGTGTGATAACAGTATGGAAACAGTGCAGTGTGGGACAACAGTATGGAAACAGTGCAGTGTGGGCCAACAGTATGGAAACAATGTAGTATGGGACAATAGTATGGAAACAGTGTAGTATGCACACTATATGTAAAAGTTAAAGGCTAGTATTGTTACCCAATATGCGGTGACAGTATTGAAGAAACGACAGAAATAAGGGAGATCTCGATCTACGCGTCGATGATGCTCGAATCGAGAGTTGTAGTATCGAGAGCGGGGTACTGACAACTCAAGTGGCCATACTGGGACCGGAGCAAGGGAGGTGAAATATGTGTACACCCATAGCTACAAGAAAGTAGATAAGAAGTTATGAACAGAGCAGATAAGCAAATATAAACAGGAAATGTAAAGCAACACAGGAAAAGGAAGCGTGAAGTGTACCTCCCTTGCGGCGGGATGCGGAACTCATGTAGCAGTACAGGATGGCCAGGCCGGTGCCACCCCAGTCATACTCTCTCACCCACTGCAGATACACCAATGCTGCTAACAGATATAGTCCCACAGTATTTTCCCTATTCGTAAATAGGGTAGTACCGAAGAGATACATGAGGAACTAGCTAGTGTACTAGGCGACCGCCTCTGGAGTAACTGGCTAAAGATCAGAGAAGTGCTCCAGGAGCCAGCTGTATCTCACCATCCTAGAACCGACAGCGTCTAGGACCACTCCAAGGAGATGGAGCTGTGCAGCTCTCCATTGAGCCATGGATGGATCAAAATAGATTAGGCCTCCGACCCTGACCCATAGGCCACTGAGCATCGAGCAATCATACGAGGTCAGAGTCATCTCCATATCAATGAAAAGTGAAATGAGCCTATGGTGTCCCACCATCACTCCACCAGGGCCCCATGAAATAATGGGTTAGCCCTTATCTGCACCAATCCTAAGCAGAAAGGCCCGAAGCCAGCCACGTCGACTAATGCACAGACCTCCACAGGGAGCCCTCGTACCAGTGCCTGGGGCAAGAAATAGATCCATAACCTCTCATCCTCCTAGCCATCACCTGTAGTGTGGGACTATTGTCAGTATTCGCAGTGCATTGAAAGGAATTCAAATAGGTTCAAACAAAGAGAAGACATTGCTTACCGTTGAGGCATCGGCAGACAAGTGCTCCACAGGTTCTCGTAGTAGAATGTCCTCATCAATCCCAAGGATAAGACCCTCAAATCGCAGGATACCGCCTGGGGTCAGAGCGTGTGTACGTGGATGGTAGGTGGCCACATCAAACGGTCCATCAGCAAGGGGAGGCATCTTTGGCTCAGGAATGGGAGGAAGGACATCCTCGGCCTCTATATCCTCACCTAGGACTGCACCAATACCCATGACGGGGTCGAGGATGGGAACCTCATTGCTATCCATAGTGAGAAAAGTGGAAAAGAGTGAGTAGGTCGATGAGTTTGAGTGGAAAAACCACAAAATCCCAAACCCTAGGAGAGAGAAAATAAAGAAAAAAATAAAAATCAAAGAGGAAGAGGGGAAAGTGTGGGTAAAGATGTGAGAAAACAAGAAAAACCAAGGGAAAATCCCAAAACTCAACCAAATCACTTTTTGTTCGGTTCAAAATGTAGACGGTGAGAAGGGTTTTATGAAAAAAATTGCAAGGTTTGTTGGGTTTAGTGAAAAGAGGGAAAATCTAGAGAGAGAGAGAAAGCCTAGGGAGAGGGGAAAGGGAATTTTGGGTGAGGGTGTGTGCAAAATCAGGGTTGGATTTTGTTTTAAACAACCACGATGGATGATTTTACTGAATTGCCCCATTGCTGCCATCGCGAGCCGGCCGTCTCTATTTGAGCCCAGCCGTACTTCATTAAGAGTCGACCAGCTCCAAATGTAAACCTAATCTTGGTTTTTGTTTATTTCAGTGTTGGGTTTCAATTTGGTTTGGGGAAAGTGTAAAATAAAAAGTGGGGAGCAGAAACAGTGAAGAGGATATTGAAGAAGAAAAAGAAAGTACAAGGAAGGTGAAGAAAAAGAAAATAAAAACAAAGAGGAGAAGAATCGAGAAAATATATATGAAAAGGAAAAAGATTGCGTAAAAATAAAAAATTTAAAAAAAAAAGAAGAGGAACAAAAAAATGAAAAGAAAGGAAAAGTTTTTGTACTTTGCCCGGTTTTAATCAATTCAATTTGTTTAATCCATAGTTGTTTAAGATTTATAGTTTGTTTAATTCATAGTTTATTAATTTGTAGTTGGGTAATTTCTTAATTAGTTTGAGCTCATAATGTGTGTTTTGTCTACAGTTGTTCCGAAGTCATAATTATTTCGTTACTCGCTTCGTTAATTCATGCTTTGGTCCATTATCTTGTTGTTTTGAGAATTTGTAATGTGTTCCATTATTCAAGCTAAGTCTATTTTCAAGATTGGCAAACTTGCTCGCTAATTTGAGCTTGGTTTTGGATTTGTGCATTTCTTTTTGAATTGTGGAAACTCATGTTTTATGCTTTGCACTGTTATCTCCATGGACTTCGTGGCTTTGTTTTTCGAGGCCTTCCTAGGGATGAGATAATCTCGCTCTATTCTGAATTTGTCTGCTTTTCCGTTGATTTGACCTCTTCCTTTTGTGTTAAACGCGTTAGGGTTATTGTTTTCCTCGATGTTCACACCTCCCCTCCTTGCACATGAGATGCGTTAGGATTGTTCAAATCGGTTAAAAATAGTAGGTGCACCTGTTTGTTCGCACCACCTTTCCTCCTCTCGCATGAGGCGCGTTAGGATTGTTCAACGTGGTTAAAAACAGTAGGTGCGCCTGTTTGTTCACACCATCCCTCCTCCTTTCACGTGAGACGCATTATGATTGCTTTTCTTGGTTAAAAACATCAGGTGTGCCCGGTGTTCACCGCCTTTCCTCCTCTCGCGTGAGACGCATTAGGATTGTTCAACACGGTTAAAAATAGCAAGTGCGCATGTTTGTTCACACCACCTTTCCTTCTTTCGCGTGAGACGCGTTAGGATATTGCATTTGGTTAAAAAAAGTAGGTGTGCCTGTTTGTTCACACCATCTTGCTCCTTTGGCATGAAATGCATTCAAATTGTTGTTTACCTTGGTTAAAAACATCAGGTGTGCCCGATGTTCACACCATCTTCCTCCATTCGCATGAGACGCGTTGGGAATGTTGTTTTCCTCAATTAAAAACATGGGGTGTGCCCGGTGTTCACACCATCCTCCTCCTTTCGCATGAGACGCGTTAAGACCTCGTTTTCACTTTGTTAAAAACAACATGTGCGCCTGTTTGTTCACACCACCTTTCCTCCTTTTGCGTGAGACACGTTAGGATCTCAAGTTCCTCAGTTAAAACCTTGGGTGCGCCCAGTGTTTACATCACCCCCCACCTTTCCTGTGTGAGACGTAGTTAGGCTGGCGTCTTTCTTGCATGGGACATGGTTTGGTTCACACTCTCTTTGTCCCCGTGTTTGTTTATTCACCTCTTTCCATGTGAGACGCGGCTTGAGTTGTTTTGCTTTCGTTCAGATGTTGCATACCTATTTTTGCTTATAGCATTGTTTTGTCGCTTGTTATTTACATTCTTGTTTCATTGCATTGTTTTATTGCATGATCATTAGTTATGTTTCCTACATATCATTTTGCATTCTGCCCTTGAACTATGCAGGTTTAATTCCTTGCAAAGGGGATACATAGGCAACCTTCGGGCTCAACCTTTGGCAATTGTATTTTAATTTGCTTTCTTGCCCGAGTCTTACGGCCTCATCAAATGGGTCATCTTTGGGCTTTGACATTCGCTCACATCATTTCATGACTTCGAGCTCTGTCAAAGAGAGGTAACTGTAGACAGCCTATTTTTGACCACCTTCAAGACTTGGATGCTTTGTCCTGCACACTCGATGATGAAATTTGCGTTGAGTGTGGTTCGAGTTCTCAACGAGGGATTTAAGTTCAAGCACCAAAACCAATCCCAAACCTATCTTATTCATACTGTTCTTACCCCAGAAATTCATTTTTGAACATTGTACTACCCTACACTGAGTTTGAAACAGAGGAATAGGGAAATACATTGGGAGCTGGCCGTACCACATTGGGAGCCAGTCGTGGCCATTGGAAGCCGGCCGGCTCTCTTTAGCAAGAAACACTGTTCTGGACGGGAATCAGCTAGCTGTCCATTTTTTAAGATATTTTCAACCTATTTTGCTCAAATTCTATAAATACGAGCATATATCTCAGTGTTAGAGGTGGGGAAAATTTCAAAGAAGCAAAAACATAGTTGAGAGCCCCTTCTTCTTGTGCAAGCTAATTTTAAGATATTTGATCATCCATACACCATATCTATACACTACATACAACCTTGGAGCCATAACTTAGAACCTTGGTTGAGCTTTGTGAATCACAATTCAAACTTGAGAGTGTGCTTGGACCAAGTTTGGTTCACAAACAAGAGCTTACCTTGTTCAAGAGGTATAAGCTTACCACCTTTCTATTGCTTTAATTTCTATCCCTTTCTATCTGTTTTGGGTGTTTTTGTGTTGTTTTGATCTTATTTCAAGTGTTGGAATTTGGGTGAATAGCTACCAAAGGGTAGAGAGGGTTAACACCCTTTCTTGCACTCTACTTCATAGCTCACACCCTTGTTTTACACTCTTTTCTTTGCCTTTTAAACTAATTTTCAGAGTTTGAAAAAGGCTAAAAAAACATGGTTTGAGGTCTCAAAAATGGAGAGGTTAGCTACCTCTCCTGGCTCTTGTTCGCTAGCCTTGCATTTCCTTGCTCTTTCCTACTTTTTTTTATTCTCTTTAACATGATTTTTGGCCACTGTTTTTAGCATATTATGGGCTATTTTAGGGATTTCCTAATATATTTAATTAGTGTATCCTTTGAATATCAAGCTTGTTATTTTGTAAGTCCTCATATCTAGCTTGTTGTGTCATGTTACCCATGCTTTGATAGCTTTTCTTTGGTTAATTTTCATGTCAAGAGTCTCATCCTAATAATCAAATTTCATGTGATCATTTCTGCCACCTCCTCTTTTCTTCTTTTCTTCTTTTTTTTTCTTTCATTTGAGAGTTATTTCAAATGATTGATGGTTATTCAAGGCATGGGAAAGAGACCTATGCTCAATGGCTTAATTTCTATAGAGGTTCATCGTCAAGACATAGGCTCTCTTTCATGATAAGAATCACTTCTCGTTTGATATTTCTTCTCATTTAGTGGACTCAACCATCACTTTGGACAAATTGATTAAAGAATGGAAAGGACTAATAAAATTGGCTTAAAATGAGCTAAACCAACATAAAGAAAATTTTTAGAGTTGGTTGGATTTGGCCAGACGTTATGCCGAGTCCATCATTTCGAGAATTGTCAAGTATCAATCCATGATGTGTTGATAAGACTTGGTGCGTGTCTACTTTTCTCTGTGAGCCTTCATGGTAGGAGGGAAGGGTGGTTTTCCATTGTATTTATTAAATTTTGTCCAAACATGTTTGAAATCATCAAGCCATCAAATTGTGCTTATTGGTGATTTTGGATTCGAACTCACTATTCTCTTAAGTTCCCCATGACAGAGAGGGGCAGAAGGGACAAATAGGGCCTAGAAAGGCTCTGTCTGAACTGTTCTCACCTCAAAGTACAAAACATTTTTTGGCATAAAATTAGGGCACAGCCAGCACTTTTTTGGCCCAGTCGGGTCTCATTTGGGGCCGGCCAGCTCCCAATGTTTGGCAAGCAATGAGTTTTTTGCAAAAACAAAGGGCAATGGCTAAAGGTGAGGCAGAGCAGTCTGGGCAAATAGAGCAGCTTCTAGACACTGTGCATGTAATCATTGTGCCTTATTATTACTTGTATTTGTATTATTATCTTATTATTGTAATTATTGTTGTTGTTGTAAATATTACTTGTTGTTGCAATTGCATTGGATATTATTGTCATGTAATTAATGTTGATATAATATCTTTGTTATAATAAATTAGGTAGTTAGCTTAGTGTCCCTTGAATTTGTACATAAGTAGTTAATTAGCTTAGCTAGTTAGTTATTTAAATTCATTTATTCGAATTTGTAATAATTAGTTTAATCCGGACACTTGGACACTCATTCGAACCCTCTTGTACGAGGGCAAATATGTAATAATGGTGTATGTTTTCTGACCTCCATTTCTTTCTCCATTTTATGTACCCACTTATAATGGTAGCATTATATTTACTTAGCATTCCCCTATTTGCGTACACTCGTCTCATGTACATTTAGGTTCGGCTCATCATACTAACCAATGTCAATTTCAACTTCATTGTTTGAAAACATGATTTATCACATGTCTTAAATTGAATCACATACCATGCTCATAGCCGAGCCTATTAAAAATTACAGAATGTGTACGTCACATTAGTCATATTGCATTGTTTAAAAGCATGCATGTTTGCTAATTATTTTGCTTTGTTTGGCTTGCAGTGGAGTACTAGGTGAGCACTTATCGTTTTAGCATATCACATCGTATGTTTGTGTTACCATGTCGAGCATGCTTTCCATGAGACCAAATGCTTAAGTGATATACTTGTTTAAATGTCGATGGATAAAGGTTAATTGCCAAAATTGGGATAAAGTGATTAATGTACATACAAACTCACCTTTTTAAGTGACGAGTATCAAAAACAATTTTCAAACAAACATGAAATCAAAGCGTTCCAACTTTTGCAAATTACTCTATACTTGTGTGCATCACTCAGTAATGTTAGCTAATAAATTGGAACAAAAGAATATAATGTAAATAAGAATCACATCATAATTAGTAGAGGCTAATCTTTGATCGGGTGAGAGGAGTACTCAATTCATGACCTTTCCCTCTCATACCTAAGTTCCCGAGCTGAGACACTTTGGTGATGACGGATAAGTGGCCTTTGGCACGACTCACGAGTTTCCTAAATTTTTCAAAAATATTTAGGTGGCGACTCTGTAATCTGGCAAAGTAGTCCATTTTTAGCAATTGATTCAAAAATCGATTTTTCAAAAGAATTACCGAATTTGGACTCATTTGTGATTATCTATTTTACGTTGCACTTGTGAAATCAGATTCAAAACCATGTGAGTCCAAATTGTAGGGCTAGTCGTATCCGAAAGGAGCATGAAAAGCAAGCTACAGCAGCATGTGTTGAATGAAGGCTTTCGTCCGCACAACGGTCTGGGCTACGGCACTTGGCAAGGCCGTGGCCTGGCTATTAAACCCTCAACCAAAGCCGTGTCCAAGGCTGCGCATGCGGCCTAGCTTGAATGCCTGCGGTCAAGGCTATAGCACTTGGCATGGTCACGACCTCACTTGCATGTGTGCGGCCTGGCATGCATGCGCTCGGCCTGGGCTGCGGCACTCAACAAGGTGTTACGGTGCACCTATCCAAAGGGTCAACACTTTGATACCACACACATTTGTGGCATTCGGAGAGCCAAAGACATGCCTAAGAAGTTATTCATGCAAATGCAAGCAAAGGCCCCAGTCATAGTGCAAGAACAACCCACGGCATTCAAAGAGATAACACATGCCAGGCCGCAGCTAGCAGTAGCCCAGGCCACAACCCATGCCGAAGCTAAGGCAAAAGCCCAGGCCACAGCACAGGTCATAGCCAAGGCAGTAGCATTGGCCGCAGCACAGGCCACAGCCAAGGCAGCAGCATTGGCCGCAGCACTGGCCGCAACAAAGGCCGTAGCCATGGCAGTAGCACTGGCCACAACATAGGCCACAGCCAAGGTAGCAGCCCAGGCCACAACCAAGGTCGCAGCACTAGCCGCAGCCAAGGCAGTAACGCAGGCCACAGTCAAGGCAGTAGCACTGGCCGCAGCTAAGGCAACAACCCAGGCCACAGCCAAGGCGGCAGCACAGGCCACAACCAAGGCAGCAGCATAGGCCACAGCCATGGCAGTAGGCCAGGTCGCAGCCAAGGCAGCACCACTGGTTGCAGCACTGGTCGTAGCCAAGGAAGCACCATTGGCCGTATCGCAGTCCGCAGCTAAGTCAGCAACCCAGGCCGTAGCCAAGGCAGCACAATTGGTCGTAGCACAGTTCGCAGCTAAGTCAGCAGCCTAGGCCACAACTAAGTCAGCAGCCAAGGCAGCACCATTGGTCGCAGCCAAGGCAGCACCGGCCGCAACACAGGCCGCAGCCAAGGCAGCAGCACTGGTCGCATCCAAGGCAACCATGCCAGCAGCCCAAGTCATAGACAAGGTAGCCAAGGGAGCAGCACTAGCTGCAGCCAAGGCAACACCATTGGCCACAGCTAAGTCAGCAGCCAAGGCAGCACAAGTCGCAGCACTGGCCACAGCCAAGGCAGCAGCACGGGCCACAACACAGGCCGCAGCCTTGGCCAGCCAGCCGCAGCTATAGACATCCCATTTTTGACCGCCTGCAAGACTTAGACACTTGGTTCAATGAACTCAATGATGAAAGTTGAATTATGAATTCGTAGTGATTCGGAATCAATTAGGCTTCCGAAATAGCCTCACATCTTTAACATTTACCTTGTTTGAACCCATGGGTTTCATTTTTGGACCATTTCTCAGCCTAAGCTGAGTTTGAACCAAAAAATAGGGGAGGCCATCAAGGCTCGGCCGTGCATTAGTGATGGCCGGCCGTGGCTATGAATGGCTGGCCGGCCGGCCTTCGATGTCGATAAACACTGTTCTGGACGGGAGGAAGCCAGTTGTCCATTTTTGAAGATATTTATCACCTTTTGAGGTCGAATTCTATAAAACCGAAGCTCTAGGATTGTTTTAAGGGTTGAACAAAATTCTAGAAGTGATATATACACCTTGAAAGCTCTTGACTCCTCTTTCTTCCATTGCAAGGCATCTTTGAGCTAACCTAGCTTGCTTACACCACCTATATACATCATATACAACCTTCTCTTACCACCCCAAAGCCTTGGTTGATCTTAGAGAAGTGTAATTCAAGCTAGAGAATGCATTGAAACCAAGTTTGAAGCATCCATAACAAGCTTACTTCTTGAAAGGTATGAGCTTGTCTTCTCTTTTCTTGCCTTCATTTCTATCATTTACTTCATACTTCTTACTATTTTGGATTGTTTTGAGCTTGCTTGAAGTGATTGGAGTTGAGTTTGAAGAGTTACCGAAAGGGTAGAGAGAGCTTGCTCTTTCTATACCTTTATTCACAACTCAAACCTTCTCCTTTTCACTCTTTTCCTTTGGTATTTACATTGATTTTCAGAGGTTTGAAAAGGCTAAAACCATGTTTTGAAGCTTCAAAAGTGGAGGGGTTAGTCACCCCTCCTTATCTTTCTTTACTAGCCTTAATTCTCATCTTTATTGTCTAGCTTTTCAACCCCTTTTCATGCATGTTTTACCTGTGATTTTCATGTATTTAGGGCTGTTTTGAGGTTGTCTAGGTCTTTTCAATTGGTTCATGCCTTGTTTAATGCACTTGTGGTGTCATAAGTTGGCATTGTTACTTGTTATGCTTTCTTTGTTCATTTTCCATGTTTGGAGCCTAAGTTTACTAATCAATCAATCATTCCATATCTTTCATTCTTAAGAATGGTTTCAACCAATTGAGGTTGTTCAATGCATGTAAAGGAGACCTACACTTAATGGCTTAATCTATTCGGAGAATCATTGTCAATAGTGTTGTCTCCTTCTCATGTTTTAGAAGGACCTCTTGTTTGACATCACTTCTTGTTTAGAGGACTTAATCATCATTTTGGACAAATGGACTAATGAATGGCAATGACTAAAACAATTGGTTTAAAACTTGGATCAACACACTTAAAGAAAATGGCTTAATAGCTTGAACTTGGCCGGACGTTATGCCAAGTTTCTTGTGTCAAGGGTCATCAAGCATCAATTCATGGTGTTTTTGATGTCCTTGAAGCATCTCAACTTCCTTTTTTGAGTTCATTCCATGACAAAAAGGGAGGGGTGGTCCATTTCAATTACATTCATTGATTTTTGGTCCAAAATGATATCTGAGATCATCAAGCAATCAGATCACTCATTGATGGTTTTAGAGTCAATCCCAACCTTCTCTTAAGGCTTTCCTATGACAGAGAAGGAAAGAAGGACAAACAGAGCTTGAAAATGCTCTATCTGCACTAATTTCACCTCAGAGCACAGAAACAGAGTTTTGCACCAAATCAATGCACGACCAGCCCTCTGTAGGCCCGGTCGGCCATCAGTAATGCATGGCTGGCCCTTGGTGTGTGGCCAGTAGTGCAATTTTGCAGAAACAGAGGCAATGGCTGAAAGTGAAACAAAGATGGCTTGGGTAGACAGAGTAGCTTTCAGGCGATGCGCATGCAGCCTCCACCTGTCTTCCTTGGTGCTCATACCGAATGCATTTGATCGTTTAATTGTTTCATTAGCATAATGAATTGAGTTGTAATATTTAATTAGTCTAACTAGTTGTAGCTAATTATTCGGTGTTGTAATATTTAATTAACTTGGCCTAGTTAATTTCTTTTAATTAATTAGCTTAGATGGTCAGTTAATTATTCATTTCAAGTGTTGTAATAAGTAGTTAATTAGTTTAGCTTTTTATTCAAGTTTTGTAATAATTAGCTTAATTAGCTTAGCTTAGCTTAATTAGTTAGTTAGTTTATTCATTCGGACTCTCCTTCGTGAGAGCGTAATGTAATAATGTGTATGTCCTCCAACCCCACGTCTGTCTCCCTTTTATTTACCCGCTTTTGATGGTTAGATTAGGGACATGTTTTGATTAGCATATCTTATACTTTATGCTTGCATCCATTCATTCATCTTGAATGCATCGAGACTCGGCATATTATTCAAACTGCATTGTCATTTCATTACTTCTTTGAATACGTGTTTAACCGCATGTTATCAAATCAATTCATATGCCATATTAGTAGCTGAGCCTATTAATTGCATTATTTGTATGTGCTGTAGTAGACATTTAACATAGTTAGGAATCATGCATTTTTTTTCTAACTCTTTTGTTTTGTCTTAGCTTGGAGTACTAGGTGAGTTTTTTATGCTTTAGCATATTTCCATGAGTGTGAGTGATTTCCATGATTAGCATGATTGTCATGAGGCTAAATGCTTAATTGATAAACTGCTTGAATGCATGTGGATGAAGGCTTGTTGCTTGAATTGGAACGATTCAACGAATGTATGTTTAAACCCACTATGTCTAGTGGCAAATTCACAGTTTTAAGCCCACTTTGTTGGATGGCAAATTCGCAAACTTTAAGCCCACTTGAGGTGGCAAATTCAAACCCTTCTCACAAAACAAACATGAAATTGAATTGTTTCAATTTGAGCAAACTAGTCTATACTTGCTTGTGCGCATCACATAGTAAAGCTAGCCTAACAACTGAAACAAGAACGCATAATGTTTATAAAAAATCGTATCATGATTAATAGAGGCCGATCTTTGATCGGGCGAAGAGGGGTGCTCAATTCATGACCTTCCCCTCTCATACCAAAGTTCCCGAGCCGAGGCAACTTTGGTGATGATGGACACGTGGCTTTGGCACGAGTCATCAATTTCCTAGATTTTCTAAAAATATTTAGGTGGCGACTCTGTATCTAGCAAATCAGTCCAATTTTGGCAATTTTGATCCAAAAATCAATTTTCCAAACGATTTGCCGGATTTGGACTCTTTGGTATTTATCAATTTCACATTGTACTTGTGAGATTAGATTCAGAACCGCGGGAGTCCGAACTGTAGGGATTTCTTTCAAACCTTCCGAAAAGGGGGCGCAAAAAAGACGAGCTACAGCAGCACAGGCCGTAACCTTGGCCAGCAACACAAGCTGTAGCCTTGGCCAGCATGCTATAGCACAGGACAAAACCTTGGCCAGCATGCCGCAGCACAGACCGCAGCACAGGCCGCAGCCTTGCCCAGCATGCCACAGCCATGCCCAGCAGCATAGGTCGCAACCTTGGCCAACATGCCCCAGCCTTGGCCAGGAGCACAGCCTGCAGCCTTGGCCAGCATGCCACTTCCTTTTCCAGCATACTATAACACAAGCTGTAGCCTTGGCCAGCATGCTACAGCACAAGCTGCACCTTTGGCCAACATGCCACAGCCTCGGCTAGGAAGCTATAGCACAGGCCGCAACCTTAGCCAGCATACAGCAACACAGTCCGCAGCCTTCGCCAGCAACACAGGCAACAACCTTGGTCAGTAGGACTGGCCGAAGCCTTGGCCAGTAACACAAGCTGCAGCCTTGGCCAGCATGCTATAGCACATGCCACAGCCTTGGCCAATAGCATAGGCCACTCTTGGCCAGCAAGCCACAGTACTGGCCACAGCCTTGGCCGGCTTGCCACAGCCTTGGCTAGCATGCTGCAGCACAGGCCGCAGCCTTGGCCAGCATACTGCAGTACAAGCCGTAACCTTGGTTGGCAGCACAGGCTGCAACCTTGGCCAGCATGCTGTAACAAAGGCCGCAGCCTTGGCCAGCAACACAGGCCGCATCCTTAGCCAACAACACAAGCCATAGCCGATACAGCAGCACAGGCTGCAGCCTTGGCCAGCATGCAACAACACAAGCCCCAGCCTTGGCAGGCAGCATAAGTCGCAGCCTTGCCCAGCATGTCGCAACCTTAGCCAGCATGCAGCAGCACAAGCCGTAGCCATGGCCAACACCACAGGCCACAGCCATGACCAGCATGCCGCAGCCTTGGCGAGCATACTGCAGCACAAGTCGTAGCCTTGGAGAGTATGCTGTAGCACAGGCCGCAGCCTTAGCTAGCATGCTGCAGCACAGACTGCAGCTTTGGCCAACAGCACAAGCCGCAACCTTGGCCCGTAGCCTTGGCCAGCATACTGCAGCACAAGCCGCAACCTTGGCCAACTGCATAGGCTACTATAGACACCCCATTTTTTACTGCCCTTACGACTTGGACGTTACCACTTGCACACCCAATGATGAATGTGTGTATGCTTTTCAAGTGCTCGAAGCCCTCAGCAGAATGCCACAACTTTGAGCCTTCAAACCCTATACACCTCTTGCCTTGTTTTGGACCACAACCATAATTCTTCAATCTTGAAAAATCTTGGAACCTGCGGGCCACCACTATTAGCTGTCGGCACTGATCTTGGCTGCCGGCGACTTATGCGGCCTGTCGGCCACAAGTGTGTTTTGCAGATATTTTCTGCTAGCTGTTGTCACTGATGCATGCACTTGCTTACACGTGTATGTATTGATATTTCTAAGGGAGTTTGATGTTTGTCTATATATAGAGGACCTCCCCTCTTGCTTTCAAGGTTAGAAAATTTTAGAGCAAATTATTTTCTCTCTCTCTCTACAATTCTTTCTCTCTCTCTCTTGATAGTTATTGAACCTTTGCCTATACATTCTAACCCAAACCTTGCCATCTTTGAGCTGAGCTACTTTTGAGCCTACTTTGAGCTCTTAAGGGTGTGTATGTGTTGAATTGTTGCTTAGAAGTGTTCTCCTTTTCAAGAGGTATAAAGCTTGATTTGTTTCCTTGCTTTAATTGCTATTTTCCTACTGTTTTTCTACTATTTTTGGACTATATAAACTCTGTAATTTTGGGCTGAAACTTGTGGTTTAAGGCCTTAAAGGGTGAAGGGGTGGTTCACCTTTCTTTCCACCTTGCTTCTCTAGCCTTTACTCTTGTGTTTCCCACCTTTACACTATCTTTTTTTCTTTTTTTTTAAGCTTTTAAACACTAATTCTCAGAGTTTTTTTCAGTGGCTAAAATATTGTTTTGAAGTCCAAAAATAGAGGAGGTAGCCTCCCCTCCTTATACTTTGTTTACTAGCTTACATAGCTCCATGTTTTGGCTTATGTTTCTAGCTATTTTTGTCTTAATTCTAACATGTATTATGACTGATTTAGCACTATTTTAGGACTTTTTTTAGTTGTTCATTGCATTTGAGCCTTGTATTGTATGCTTGTGGTGTAATAGTCCTCATAGGTTTGGTCGTTTAGGCCTTAACCACCAACCTAGTTGAGTTGATAGCATTTGTTTATGGCTTTCCATACTCGTTTTCACCCTTAATCACTTCTACAACCTCCCTCCTTTCTTGGTTTTTGCTTTGCTTTAAAAGTTAGATAAAACTAATTGCATGTTTAAAGTATGAGATTGAGGTCTTGTGCTTAATGGTTTAATCCCTTCGGGGGTTCATTACCAACAGCATGACACTTCTCTCATGCCTAAAACAACTCTTGGTTTGATGCTTCTTTCCCTTAGAGGACTTAAAGCTCACCTTTGGACTTAATTTACTAAGGAATGGTTGGTAATTAAAATGGAGTAATAAAATAAGAATTAAAAATGATGCAAGATAATAACTTGGTTTGGGGTTCAATCAGACGTTAATTGAACCGATTGAGGCTTGAATCATTTCATACTTGTTAGTGATGAAAACAGTTCAAGAGTCATTGTCAACCACTTCCCTTGATCAATCCATGATAGGAAGGGGGTTTGAGAGTCTTTATTTGTTGCATTTATTGAACTTGCACACTTTGGTTCATAGGCCATCATGCAATGAAATTGCATCGATTGATGGTTTGTGAAACAAATTTACCACTCCTTTGAGCTGTTTGATGATAAGGAGGGGTAAGTTGTGCAAACAACCCTTAAGAATACCTTAGTTGTGCTCTGTTTGCACTCTGTTGCAGTGGGAAGAACCAAGTATCAGTGGTCGGTAGGCCACTTTTTGTAGACGGCAAACCATCTTTTGTGGACGGCAGGCCACCACTTTTAGCCTGTCGACCACCTTTGCAAAACCTAGCAGTGGTTTTTGAAATGGAATAGAGTTGTTTTTGAGGTGAAAAACAGTGCAAGTGTTCTAAATGTGCAACAAAGGCTTCCTGGCGACAGAATAGTGGCTTTTTCGGTGGAAATCCGCGCGCATGCATGAGCACTCCTCACTTCCTAGGGCTGTTTAATCTAATTACTTAGCTTAAATATTTATTGTAATTTATTAGTTGTAGCTAGTTAATTTTGTAAAGTGTTGTAAATAGTTAATTAGCTAGAATAATTAATTAATTTGTTGTTGTAATAATTAGTTAAGTAGCTTAGCTAATTTATTCATTTCGTTTTGTAATAGTTAGTTAATTTATAGTAATTAGCTTTCCTAGTTAGTTTATTCCGAGCGGTTTCTCGTTTCTCAAGACGCATGAAACGCGGCCCTGGGCGGGTTTTACCTTGGGATGTGTGAAACATGACCCCGATTATTTTTTCTTCTATCTCAGGACACGTGAAACGCAGCCTTACGTGTGTTTGCTCTTAGGACGCATGAAACGCAATCCCAAGCAATTTTGTTTCTATCTTAGGACGCGTGAAGTGTGAGCCTAAGCTATTTTGCTTTCATCTCGGGATGTGTGCAACATGACCCTGAGCGGTTTTCATCTTCTTGTTTCTCAAGATGCGTGAAACACAGCCCTGAGTGGTATTTTCTTTCCTCGTCCTGTGTTTTGGCGTGTGTAAAGTGTGTTTTGGATCATTTCTCTTGAAGCTTGAAACTGCTCATTCATGTGTTGTTATTTCATTATCTTACGTATTGTACTTATTATTGCTCATTGCATCATCTTGCATGATTATAAGTTTTCAAAATAGCTGACTCGCGAAGCGTGTCGGTCCGTCTTTCAAAGTTGCATCGTGCATATCATTCGCATCTTGCCCCTGAACTACGCTGGTTTGATTCCTTTCAAAGGGATACGTAGACAGCTTGCGAGCACAACCAATTTAATTTATGTCTTGCTTGCCTAAGTCTTGTGGCCTTGTTAAAAGGGTCGTGTCTGGGCTTTGACATTCACTCATGTCATTTCATGACTTCGAGCTCCGTCAAAGAGGGGCAACTGTAGACACCCCATTTTTGACCGCCCACAAGACTTAGGCGCTTGGTTCAATACACTCGATGATGAAAGTTGAATTATGTGCTTTGAATTCACAGTGATTTGAATTCTGTCAGGCTCTCGAAATAACCTCAAATTTTCAATATTTACCTTGTTTGAACCTCTAAGTCTTATTTTTGGACCTTTTATTACCCTGAGCTCAGTTTGAACCAAAAAAACAGGGGAGGGCATCAAAGCCCGGCTATGCATCAGTGATGGCCGGCCGTGGCTATGAATGGTCGGCCAACCCTTGGTGGCGAAAAACACTATTTTGGGTGGAAGGCCGCCAGTTGTCCATTTTTGAAGATATTTATCACCTTTTGAGCTCAAATTCTATAAAAATGAAGTTGTTTTATTGTTTTGAGGGTTGAACAAAATTTAGAAAGCCTATATACACCTTGAGAGCTCCTCCCTCCTCCTTCTTCCTTAGCAAGCAATCTTTGAGCTAACCTAGCTTCCTTGTGTCATCTCCATACACCATACACAGCCTTGTCTCACTATCTTAGAGCCTTAGTTGATCTTTGAGAAGCATAATTCAAGCTTGAGAGTAGGTTGAGACTAAGTTTGGATCACAAACAAAAAAGCTTACCCCTTGAAAGGTATAAGCCTGTTTTCTTCTCTCTTGTTTTCATTTCTTTCATTTACTACATAATTCTTATTGTTTTGAATTGTTTTAATCCTATTTAAAATGTTTAAGATTGAGTTTGAATAGCTACCAAAAGAGTAGAGAGAGTTTACACGCTTTCTATATCTTTACTTATAGCTCAAACCTGTCTTTTCCACTCTTTTTCTTTGATATCTATACTGATTTTCAGAGTTTAAGAAGGGCTAAAAATCATGTTTTGAGGTTTCGAAAGTGGAGGGGTTGTTCTTGCTTCCTAGCCTTGTTTCATCTTTTTGTTATTTAGCTTTTTAGGCTCTTTTCATATATTTTTAACCTCTGTTTTTCATGTGTTGAGGACTGTTTTAGGGCTATCCAAGCCTTTTAAATTGATTCATGCTTTGTTTAGTTCATTTGTTGTCTCATAAGTTGGCATACATCACTTGTTGCATGTTGTTATATAGCTTTTCTTTATTCATTTCCAGGTCTAAAAGTCTAATTTTAACAATCAATCCACCATCCATCTCTTTCACTCTTGAGAATGATTTCAACCGATTGAGGTTGCTCAAAACATGTAAGAAAGACTCCTACTTAATGGCTTAATCTTTTCGAAAATTCATTGCCAACGGTATAGTCTTTCTCTCATGCTTTAGCAAAACCTCTCATTTGACATTACTTCTTGTTTAGAGGACTTTAACATCACCATGGACAAATGGACTAAAGAATGGCAAGGCTTCATAAAATTGGCTTAAAACTTGGATTAACACACATGAAGAAAATTGTTGGAATTGCTTGAACTTGGCCGGACGTTATGCCGAGTTCCTTGTGTCAAGAGTCGTCACATTCTAATTCATGGCATTTTGATGATTCTTGAAATGTTGCAACCTCCCTCTTTGAGTTCATTCCATGACAA
Organism: Camellia granthamiana; assembly: GCA_036172215.1. NCBI lineage: Eukaryota > Viridiplantae > Streptophyta > Magnoliopsida > Ericales > Theaceae > Camellia > Camellia granthamiana. Next base: position 118,481,823 of record CM069912.1, on the reverse strand, counting down.
GAGAGAGGGGTGGTCTTATTCATTGCATTTTATTGATTTTTGTCCAAAATTGCATCCAAGACCATCAACAAATCAATTTGCTCATTGACGGCTTTGGAATCAATTCCAACCTTCTCTCGAGGCTTTCCTATGACAGAGGAGGAAAAAAGAGACAAGCAGAGCTTGAGGGCACTCTGTCTGCACTAGTTCACCTCAGAACACAAAAATAGAGTTTTACACCAAATTGATGCGCGGCCGGCCATCTGTAGGCCAGGCCAGCCATCACTGATGCACAGCCGGCCCTCAGTGTGTGCCCAGCAGTGCAGTTTTGTAGGAAAGTAGAGACAGTGGCTGAAGGTGAAACAGAGTTGGCTTGGGCAGAAAGAGTAGCTCTCAAGCGCAGTGCATGCAACCTTCATCCATCTTTACTTACGCATTTTGTCGAATGTAATCAATTGTTTAGTTAGTGTTATAATTATCATAGTTGTAAATTAATCTTATTGTAATTTAGATTGTTATAGCAATTAGTTTATTGATAATTGGTATAGCTAGTTAAATTGTTGTAATAAAGTAGTTAATTAGCTTAGTTAAGGTTAATTATTATTCATTCATTCGGTTTTGTAATAGTTAGTTTAATTTGGACTTTCGGACAATGATTCGCATCCTCCTGCGTGAGTGATCAAATGTTGTAATAATGTGTATGTCTTCCAACTCCATGTCTTTCTCCCTTTTATTTAACTGTTTACAATGGTTAGCTTTAGGGACATCACGTTTTGTTTAGCAACTTCATGTTTGCATCCATTTGTATTGCATACACCGAGGCTCGATTCATCATTCTAACCTGTATTATTAGTTTAAAATATTTCTTTGAATACATGCTTAGACCGCATGATATTTAAGTGATTCATATGTCATATTAGTAGCCAAGCCAATTAATTGCATATTGCATGCATTGCATTAGTCATATCGCATAGTTAGGGATCACGCATTTTTTTAACTCTTTTGTTTGTTTTGACTTGGAGTACTAGGTGAGCCCTTACTCACTTTAGCATAATTGCATGAATATGAGTGTTACCATGGCTAGCATGCTTGCCATGAGGCTAAGTGCTTAAATGATAAACTGCTTATATGCTTGTGTGTGAAGGCTTGTTGCTTGAATTAGAATAATTTGAGTAATGTTCATATGCGATCACTTTTTCAAGTGGTACATATTTTGAAACAATTTTCAAAAACCAAACATGAACTCGATATGTTTCAATTCTTGTGATTTAGTCCATACTTGTGTGTGTGCGCATCACATAGTAATACTAGCCTAATGATCGGAACAAGAGCATATAATGTTGATAAAAATCATATCATGATTAGTAGAGGCCGATAAAAATTATATCAAATAGTTTTGGAAAATTGATTTTGAATCAAAAAGTGCCAAAATTGGACTGTTTTGCCAGATGCAGAGTCGCCACCTAAATATTTTTATTTTTTGGGGAAATTTAGGAAACCCTGACTCGTGCCAAAGGCCACGTGTCCGTCATCACCAAAGTTGCCTCGGCTCGAGAACTTGGGTACGAGGGGGAAAGGTCATGAATTGAGCACCCCCGCTCACCCGATCAAAGATCGGCCTCTACTAATCATGATATGATTTTTTATAAACATTATGCTTTCTTGTTCCGGTTATTAATCTAACCTTACTATGTGATGCGCACGCATATAAGTATAGACTTCATCACGAGAATTGGAACATTTCAAGTCATGTTTACTTGCGAAAATGGTTTGAATTTGTCAAACTCAAGTGGGCTTAAAGATGCGGATTTGCCATCAAAAATAGTGGGCTTAAAACATGATTTGCCACTCAACAAAGTGGGCTTAAAACATACATTCGTTGAATCATTCCAATTCAAACAATAAGCCTTCATCCGCAGGTATTCATGCAGTTTAGCATTTAAGCACATAGCCTCATGGCAAGCATGCTAATCATGGCAATACTCACACTCATGCAAGTATGCTAAAGCATAAAAGCTTACTGAGTACGCCAAACCAAAACAAAAACTAGTTAGAAAGATGCATGATCCCTAACTATACAAGATGCCTAATGCAACACATGCAATATACAATTAATAGGCTCGACTACTAATATAGCATATGATTCGACTTGATAACATGCGGTTAAACATGTATTCAAATAAGGTATTGAAATGACAATGTGGTTTGAATGATGTGCCGAGCCTCAGTGCATGCAAGACAAATGAATAGATGCAAACATGCAAGCATAAGGTATGCTAATTGAAAACGTCCCTAATCCAACCATCAAAAGCAATTAAATAAAAGGGAGAAAGACGTGGGGTTGGAGGACATACACACACGCACGCACACTTATTACAAAATTACGCCCTCACGAAGGAGGGTCTGAATAAATAAGCTAAGCTACACCAAGCTAAGCTAACTATTACAACACAATATTTAACTAACTACTCTAAGCTAATTAAATATTACAAATAAACTAATTAGCTAGGTACTTAACTAATTAATTACAAAACAACTAAGTTAATTAATTACAACATAAATTAATCAACTAATCTACTTAAATATTTACAACATTTGCAAGCATCAGCTACAACTAATTAACTCGGCAAGTTAACTAAATGGCCTCAGGAAACAAGGGATACATGCATGCTTGGTTTCTCCACCCGAAAAGCCACCGTTTTGCTGTGCGAGCCTCTGTTTGCACATCTGAACACCAAAGAAGTTGTCCACTTCCAGAACACCTCTGCTCCACCTCAGGAACACACTGTGCAAATTTCATTGGTGGCCGATAGGGGGCCTATCGGCTACCAATGGTGGCCGGTCGGCTACCACTAGTGGCCGATCTGCCACTGATGACATGAACTCTTTTTGCTGCAACAGAGAGCAGATAGAGCAAAACAGTGTATTCTCACAGATTATTTGCACACTTTGCCTCTCCTTTTCATGGGGAGATCAAGGGATGGACAAAATTTGGGTTTACGATTAATCAATCAAGCAATTTCATTGCATGATGGTTTGTGAAACCAATTGTGCAAGTTCAATAAATGCAAAATGAGATCAGAGGACCATCACCCTATCATGCATGTTCAAGGGCAATGGAGACCAGGGAAAATAGCACATTTCATCACTTTTGAGTATGAAATGTCTCATTTCCCTTGTGTTCAAACTAACATCCGATTTGAACACATGCAATGCAACATAAAAGATGCTTATCTTGCCTCTTTTACTTGTCCAATTTTGTTTACTCATTTTAATTACCAAAGCCATTCTTTAATCCACTAAGTCCATTAGTGAGTGTCCTCTAATGGAAAGATGACTCAAACAACAAGTTGCTTTGGGCATGAAAGAGGCATTACACTGTTGGTAATGAACCCCCTAAGGGATTAAACCATTAGGTACAACACCTCGATTTCACACTTAGGAAAACAAGTGGTTTGAAACCACTTTCAAAGCAAACAAAAGAGTGAAGAATGGAGGGAGATTGCAGAGATTTTAAGTGCTGAAACGAAGTGCAAAACAACACTAAAACATGCTATTAACTCAAAACAATGATGATTAAAGCATTAAAACATCAAGCTAGTGAAGGAAATTACACTACAACTATGCAATACAAGACTCAAATGAATTAATCAGCCTAAAACAGAGCCAAAACAGGTCAAAACAAAGCTTAAAACATGCTGGACTTGAGCCACAAAAAGCTAAAATAATAAGATAAAATGTGAGGCTAACTAGGCATGCAAACAAGACACAAGGAGGGGAGGCTAACCCCTCCAATTTTTGACTTCAAAACAAGGTTTTTACCACTGAAAAACCTTTGAAATTCAGTGGTTAAAAGGCCCAAAAAAGTTTATTTGAAAGTGATGAAAAATGGTACAAAAGCTTAACAAACAAAGGAGCAAGAAGGATGGACCACCCCCTAACTCAAAGAGACCTCAAACCGACACTTCTAAGTCACAAAAACAGAGTTTTTGACAGGTCAAAATCAGCCCAAAAACAGTTGAAATAGATGGCAAAACCAAGATACAAAACAAGTATAAATAAGGTAATTGCTATACCTTTGAAGCAAAGCACAAAATAGCCTATAATCCAAGCTCAAACCACCTTCTAGAGCTCAAACAAGACTCCAAGTAATCTCAGCCCAAAGGTGAGAGTATTTGGTTAAGGGTTGGTATGCAAAAGCTAAGGACTTGTGAGCAAATGTGTACAAAATATCAAGAGAGAGAGAGAGAGAGAAAGCTAGAGACAGAGAGATATATTTTTCTAACCCTCCAAAATGGAGGAGGAACCCCCCTATTTATAGAAAAACACCCCTTGAGCTTAGAAACATCTCACCATACACATGTATGGAGATGCAGCTCAGTGTGCGACAGTTGGCACAGCTATCAATAAATATCTGGAAAAAGACACTGGTGGCCGTCGGCCACCACTGGCGGCTGACCGACCACATCCATGGCTGACAGCCTTGTGTAGTGGCCGACAAGTCACCAAGAGGTCTAGACACCAAGTTTAGAGGCTCAAAGGCAAGGCGTTCTGCCGAGGACTTCAGGCGCTCAAAATGAACACAAACAAACACAATCATCGAGTGCCCAAACGATGACGTCTAAGTCTTGAGGACGGTCAAAAATGGGGTGTCTACAGTTGCCCCTCTTTGACAGAACTCAGAAGTCATGAAATGATGGGAGTGAATATCAAAGCCCAGAGACAATCCATTTTTTACAAGGCCGAAGACATGGACAAACAAACAAGCAAAACAAAGAACGATTGTGCCTGTAGGCTGCCTACGTATCCCTTTGCAAGGAATCAAACCAACGTAGTTCTGGGGCAAGATGCAAGTGATATGCATAATGCAAAAACATAACTTATGATCATGCAATGACGCTGCAATGAAACATTTAAATGCAAATGCTATGCAATGAAAATGCCATATTCATAAAAACCAAAACAAGGTACAGAAATCTCATACACAAAAAGAAGTAAGTAAATAAACACGCCACGCATGGGAATCAAAAGCCAAACCACATTTCATGCAAAAAGGATATAAGAAAATTATGCAAGCTTAACTACGTGATGCGCAGGAAAGATGAAGAGCAACACCACCATTGAGTGCACCCAAGGTCTCAAGCAAGATTCCAACGCATTGCACGCAAAAGGAGAAAAGAGAGGCATGAACACCGGGATGCACCCGAATGTTTCTAACCGAAGCGTCCTAACGCGCCGCACGCGAGAGGAGAAAGTGAGGTGAACACTAGGACGCACCGGCACATTCGAAACCAAAGCGTCCTAACGCGCCGCACGCGAGAGGAGAAAGCAAGGTGAACACTGGGACGCACCCGCGTGTTCGAAACCAAAGAGTCCTAACACACCGCACGCTAGAGGAGAAAAGGATGATGAGAACACCGAGACGCACCCAAATGTCTCTAACCGAAGCGAGTAATTCGAAGGACAGGAATGATTTCACCTAGAACTCCTCTGAATGAACCGTACATACAATATCGTGCCTACATAAGAAAGAGACTTAACAGGTACAATATAGTAAGGGTGCATATTTTATGCACAATAAACAAAAAATGTTCTATGCAAATGTAGTGACAGCATGTTCTATGCATGATAATTGGAAGCACGTTCTACGCTATAATGGAGAAGTGCATGTTCTATGCAACAAATCATGAAAGATATGTTCTATGCATATTTTATGCAACAATGGAGAAATGCATATTCTATGCAACAATGGAGAAATGCATATTCTATGCAACAATGGATTGAATAGCAACTTCCGATTTACCTTTCGGAAGAGTTGCAACAAGTTAAAAAGGATACACCTCATTTGTGTTGATTAGTGATGAATCATCATGCACCAAAGACACGGTTCAGAGCTTCCGCAGAGGCAATTTGAACTCAACAGTGAACTTTTCTTGCACTTCTTGAGAACTAAAGGCACAAAACAGCAACAAAACACAAGGGAGGAGCACTGGAAGATTGACGACCACCAGGGAGGGGTGTCAGCCACTTGTCGGCCACTCCTAAGGGTTGTCGGCCACTAATGGTGGCTTTCGGCCACCAGTGGTGGCCGACCGGCTATCGATGGCAACTCGGCCCTTTTTGGTCTTTTCACATGTGGGTCTTTAAGTACACACATCCAAACTTCATTTCCTCACTTCCTCTTGTCCGAAATTCATCCCTCTCTTACTCTAGACCTTCTTTCTCTCTAGATCTGAGCTTTATACATGTTTTCCAATGCCCCACGCGAAGTTGATTCACTAAAACCTCTTGATTTCCTTCATTTTGAACCGATTAAAAATTGTTTTCGGTGCTTTTTTCTTCATTTTCACCACTTGAGGGTTGTTCCCCTCAAGTTTCTCTTGGGTTTGGTGCCTTTTCCCAAGCTTTGACTTTTTCATCCATTTTCTCTCTCCTAGGGTTGACTTTAGTTGACTTTTGACATTTTCCACCTATTTTCCCCATTTTCTTCACTTTTCATCAACCCTTCATCTATATTCCAAATGGCAAATGACTTTCCACATGATGGGGCTCCTCCAGAGGCGGAGTTCGAGGCAGAGTTCGATTCTGATGCAGAGTCGAAGCCCTTACCACTAGGAGTGAGGCCTTTTGACGCGGCGAGGTATCATCCCCAGACGCACATTCTGCCTACCGAAGGCGTTAGGCACTTCACTGATTTTGCTGATGCACTGGCGAATCTCTTACTGAGGGAGCCAGACTCCCATCTTTCAGCTGTTGCCGTTGAGGTACGAACTCTATGCACTTGCACATCTGATGTTCTTTACTTGCATCTCTTGCACTACCCTCTATCTAACTGTATTTTCATCACTGCCACCGCATTTGATTTGCACCTCTTTTTCATCTAACTGTATTTATATTGATTCACATGTCCTCTACCATAAGGTGATGCCCGCACATACAGGGGCTATGGGGCCACGACTGCCAGAGATTAGTACGATGAGCCCCCTACCGGAGTATGAGCTATTGTTAACGAGGCAAGCTTCGGCCATTCTGCTCTGGATTAACACGAGTCATAGCGAGCTGTCCACTTCTTGGAGCACTAGTGGAGAGATGGTGGGACACTACCAACTCTCTCCACCTTTCCACTACCAGAGAGATAACGATGACCCCTTACAACTTCGCCATGATCAAAGGCCTAGGCGTAGGGGGTGATCCAATTCCCCTTGATCCTGATATGGTGGAGTGGGAGGCTACTTGGATTGAGCTTCTGGGGGCACGCCCGCCTTTGTTCCGGACAACCCAGGTCAGATACAGCTGGTTCGAGGAGCGATTCCGAGGGATTGAGCCAGAGACAGTAGAAGAGATAGAGCACTACGCTTGGGGTTTTCTGATGTTCCTCTTCGGTACCACCCTGTTCGCGAATAAGGCAAACACCGTAGGGGTATATTTGCTAAGTGCACTGGTGGTCCTTCCCCGAGTGAGTTTCTATGATTAGGGCGGGGCCGGCCTCGCCACCTTGTACGACTATATGAGCTCGACCTCCCGTAGGATTAGACACTTGATCAGAGGCTACTGGCGAGCCTGGGAGGTACACATCTTAGTTCCCTCTTTACACATTGTATTTTCTGTTCAGCATTTCTTGCTTTTCATCTGTTCAACGCATATACTTTATGCTTTGTACTTTCTATACATGTTCATGCACTGTATGTTTTCTGCTTTGCATTTTCTATATCTGTTCATGCATTGTTGACCATATATCATTGCACTTTCCCTGCAGCTATGGGTGTATGCATACTTCCCGACTCTTGCCTCGGAGCCAGAGGTGGAGGTTCCATTGACGATCCCCTATTCTTAGGTATACAATGGTCAGCTTCACCGCAGGACTCGCGAGCTCTTTTCTTTATTCAGGCGTTACTTTGACACTGTAGCTGCTCACGAGGTAACCTAAAACACGATCGTCATTTGCTTTCACACTGTTCTGATTCACATTATAGCCACTAACAGCAACTGATAATCTATATAACTTCCATTTGTAGATCTCATGGCAGCCATGGGCCACAATACCGAGAGGAGTTGGAGGCCGGTATAATGCGGCCTAGGGCATTTTGTTGCTATCACATTCTACTTGAGGGTCCGGTCTGCCGGGCCTGGTACCTTGGTGAGAGAGTCATACGCCAGTCTCCAGGTATGCCTGTTCAGTTCGTACCGATGACGCCGCCAGAGTCTATGAGATCAGCAGACAGCCTATTTGTTTACAGAGTTATCCAGTTCATGGTGGGCTTGGAGGTAGAATACTTCCGAGTTGAGGGTGACTATGTAGTCTTCATTCAGACATACCTTATGCCACCTCTGACTAGTGTTCGCGGAGGCGAGGGAGCGAGAGCTCCTGTTGCGAGGATAGGGGCCTAGAGCGACCAGGGTAGCCAAGGCCTATGGCAGAGGAACTCCTCAGGCGAGGCAGAGGACCGGCTGGCCGGAGCTGCCTACTGTACTCACTTATTGCCGGTATACTAGGGAGGCATATTAGATTCCGATCAAGCTTGCCGCAACGGGGCATAGATACGTTAGAGCTCCTGACTCACCCCCGGTATGTACCATAGTTTTTTCCATTCTCTCTCAGATATTCATTCCTTCTGGACATTGATCATTCCCAAATGCATTTGCAGGCACCCCCAAGATACACCAAGGATCTGCTGGAGCTATTAGCCTCATTCGAGGGCATGATATTGAGGAGGGAGGCACTACTCGGCTTCCACGGCATTCAGGTAATTTCTTCAGTTTTCTTACATTCCAGTTATCAAATTTCTACTGACACACTGAAACTGACATTTCAACTGAACACTCCCCCACACTGCACTAATACACTACATCTGAAATACTGCACTTCCAGACTGTACTAATACATTGTATCTAACTCCTGCATATACTCATTTTGCATATCATACTTACATCTGATATGCATACTATGGCTGACATATGACAACCGTCTTTTCAGGTCCCACCCATACCGACAACACCAGCAGCGGCTGCAGCAAGACCATCAGTGTCCCCTTCGGTGGCAGGAAGGAGAGAGAGACAGGCTCCGGCACACAGCCGAGGCAGAGCCAGGGACACTCGAGATAAGAGTGGCCCTTCCGAGCCCATTCTGAGCGATGATGAGGCTGAGACCAGCGAGGGCGAAGAGGCAGCGAGTTAGCATGCTGAGTTATCCGAGAGCGGAGATGATGACGTTGGCTCAGGTTCTGCTAGTGGAGATGACATTGAGTTAGGCTCCGAGGGAGATGGCAGCAACGACTCTGGTTCTGGTTCAGAGTGAGATGCAGACAGCAGCACTAACGAAGACAGCTCTGAGTCCCTGCCCAGGAAGAGGACGAAGAGGGCCTCTCAAGACTGAGATAGCTGGCACTGATTTTCTATATTTTTGCTTAGTTTCTTTTTGCTAGTAGTGTTAGCACTTTGTACAACTTTAGACAGGTTTTATTTTCTTTAAAAACTTGTACTCTTTTGTAAAAAGTAACCATGATCGAAATGAAAACCAATCTTTTTGTACAAAATAGTGTTGTATTTTGCATTCTGAGCACCGCACGAGCACCGCATTGCATAAAAACGAGATTGAACTTGATTGATGAAATTTGAACATTGTATTGGCACAATCTTCTTAATCAGGTAATGAACTGACTACTAACAAAACAAGAAAAACAATGAACAACTCGATAAATAATCAAGTAATATACAACTTGATAAAAAACACAAAATATACAACAACTCAATAAGCAAGACAAATACAACTCAATAAGCAAAACAAAAAAAATACAACTCGATAAACAAATTGAAATAAAACGTCTCAACAAAACTAACTAAAACAAGACAACACAATGCACAAAGAGCAGAACAAAACACAGATTCTCATCACTCTTAACACACAGGAAGACCACAGAACAGACAAGAATGTTGTCGACCATGAACAGAGGCTATCAGCTACAAAAGGTGGCTATCGGCCATCAATGGTGGCCGATCGGCTACAAAATGTGGATGTCGGCCATCACCACTAGCCGGTCGGCCATCAGTGTACGGGACCTCTAGATTGTTGTCACCTGTCTTCCACTCAATGCCTTATCTTCTACAAAAGTTGGGACTTCATAGTTTCTTCGTTTCAGCTCTGTTTTTGCCACAAATTGAGCCGTTCTTTACCGAAAAACTCTCAAATTGGATTGCAACTTTAGATGGCTCAGAAAAAGTGAATTTCTAGGGTTTCGGGATAAATACACTATTCTCACTAAGTCGTTCACCACTGTGTTTTTCGTTCGTTCATGCCGCAGCTAGGTGTTAGAACCCGATTACACATGTTTTTAGCCTCAGAGGACAAGAGCTATGTCCGACAATCGAAGAATTTTGAGTTTTGATGGAATCCCGGCGTGACGAGAAAATCTTGCCCCAGTCCCGTTTTGGTCACATCCAAGCTTTAGGAAGGATGTGTGGGCTCACTTTACATGAGGCTCGATCCTTGGTTCACAACGGAGAGCTAGATATTCCCAGCCTCATTCATCGATTTTCTGACACCAATGACCACGGCGACCGTCTTTGGCAGAGTTTTTGGCAGCATGCCCTTTGTTTGTGTATGTTAGCTCATTTTCTACTTGCCCCGGGTTTCGAAGGGTCTAGCATTCGCTTAATCGAAGTGGCCCAAGGCTTGAAAGAGGGCGAGAACTGCATTGGCTTTGCATTGGCCGAGACTTTGATAGGCTTAGATGCCTTTCATCGACAAGAGACAAACAAATTTGTGGGAAGTCCACTACTTTTGCAGGTAATGCTTCCCACCCTATCTCATATGTGTTTCTCACATCTCTCGACACTCGGGCTCTGTTTTTCTCTCAAAACCCTTTCTCACTTTTTCTCTCCACATACACCTCTCTATTCTTTAATCTCTTTTTTCTTTCATCCCTCCCCAGGTATGGCTCATGGACAGATTGAAGGTAGTGGACTCTTGCCCTGCATACTCGGCACGAGGCTATTTCTTTCACCAATGGCTAGTTGATTTCCCGAACAAAGGGTGGTGGTGCCATTGGATGTGCAACAGGTCTGCTGTTGACATTGTTTGGCGCTGCCCTGGTTTGATCTACCCGAGATGGGCTACAGTATGGCTCGGTAACCCGGCATTCAGCTGATTGGCTTGACACACTATGTATTCTACTTTCCATTCCAGTTCAGGCGTCAGTTCGGGCATGACCAGACTTGCCCAGAAGAGGGGGCAGCGTACCTGGCTTAATTCCAATATGAGGTTCACAGTTGGCTCAATACCCCAATGCTTGGAGGACAAGAGAACTTCTGGCTCCTGCTCCCAATTTCAGTTGCACCCTTTCTGGAGAGTGCATAGCTTGGCTTGAAGATGAGGCGCAAATCGGGCTTACTTTAGTATCGGAAGCTTCCATAAGCGCAGGGAGGGGACGCAGGAGCACCTGACTCATCTGTACCCCAAGTTTATTGCTTTGATCTAACTTTTCAAGTTTTCTTTTTGAATGTAATAAAAAGAAACTTTGATGTGTATCGAGAGTTGGAGAACTTTGTATTGAAATCAATGAAATTGAAGCTGTAGGCACTGAAAATTTTCCTTTTGGTCCAAAAATGGTCTAAGTTGTAAAAAAATTAATTTGAACAAAATCAACTTTTATTAAAACTTTTCAAAACCATTTTTGATAAGGATCACAACTTGACATACATGGAATCTATCCTCGAGATGTACAACCCTGCATCCAGAAATGAAAAAATTGCCCCTAGACTAAATAGCACTGCTCAGCACTGTGGTCAGCTCTTCTCTCAGGGTAAGGATCACAACTGAACTTTCAAATAATAGACAAAGATGCCTTGATCGAACATATGGACACAGTTGATTTGGAAGTGTTTATGGCCGGACTTCAGAATGAAGTTGCCTACATATCCCGAAGATGGGAATCAGGCCTTACGTAGTTCGGTTTGGGTTCACTCGGGCATTAACACTCTCCTTTTGCACTCTAACTTTTGCCGAGGCCGCCCTTTCTGAGTTTTCAACCTTGCGAGCTTAGTTTTTATTTTTTTCCAATTTTTTTGTGCTCTAACTTTTGCCTAGGTCACCCTTTCGGGTTTTCGGCCTAGCGAGCCACTCAAGGATAGTATTTCTTCAACTTGTCCATGTTGATTGGTTGAGAGAATTCTAGGCCATCTAGGTCCATAAGAATGACAGCTCCACCCGACCAAATTGATTTGATAATGTAAGGGCCAGTCCAATTGGGTCTGAACTTGCCCCTAGGGTCATGGATGGGAGCTCGGTTGTCTTTGAGCACCAAATCCCCTTCTTTCAAATTCCTGGACTTAACTTTCTTGTTAAAAGCCCTGGCAATCCTACGTTGATAACCTTGAACATGGTACAGTGCTTTCAGTCTTCTCTCATCGAACAGCATCAGCTCTTCGAACCTGCTCTGCTACCAATCCGCTTCTGCTATCCGACACTCAGCCATAACCCGCAGCGACGGAACCTCTATTTCATTAGGCAGAATAGCTTTCATCCCATAAACAAGAGAGTACGAAGTTGCCCCAGTAGATGTTCGAATCAAAGTCCTGTAGCCCCAGAGAGCAAATGGCAATTTGTCTGGCCAGTCCCTATAAGTCTCAACCATTTTCTGCAAAATGTACTTGATGTTCTTGTTGGCAGCCTCAACAGCTCCGTTGGTTTGCAGCCAGCATGTGGATGACTTATGAAAAGCCACGTTGTATTTTTCCAACAAGTCGATCACTTCTTTCTTGAAATAAGAGCCATTGTCTGAAATGATCTCATTCGAGACCCCATAACGACAAATGATGTTATTCCTGATGAACTTGGCTACATGCGACGCTTTCAGTGCTGCATAGGATTGGGCTTCAACCCACTTTGTAAAATAGTCTACTGCTACCAGGATATACTCATGCCCATTCGAGGCTTTTGGCATAACTGCCCCAATAACATCAATTCCCTAGACTAAAAAAGGTCATGGTGAAGTCATGTTGTACAGCTTCAACGGTGGGATACTTATGCGATTTGCATGAATTTGGCATTTGTGGCATCGCCGAACAAAATCGATACAATCCTCCTCCATGGTGGACCAGTAATAGCCCTGCCTGAGAATCTTTCGGGCTAGCATTACTTCGCTCATGTGTGTTCCACATTCTCTCCCATGGATGGCCTCCATTAGGTGCTTTGACTCTTCTGCATCGACGCACAACTTGTGCATTCCCAGATGACCACGTTTGTACAACTTACCCCCGCAGATGATAAATTGAACGACCATCCACCGTATTGCCTTTTTATCTTTGGGATTTGCCCCTAGTGGATAAGCCTCCTTTTCCAAAAAGTTCCAGATATCATAATACCAGGGGTTTTGATCTTGTACTTCATCTATTGCGGCGATAAACTCGTAGGCCGGCGTATATCTCTGCTCGATAATGATCGGACGCATCCGAACTCCAAAAAGGATGTCTATCATAGAAGATAGAGTTGATAAAGCATCAGCGAACCTGTTGTTCTCTCTTAACAAATGCGTGAAGGTTAGCTTCTCAAACCTAGGAATCAGAACATCCAGGATTTGGTGATAGATTTTTATCCTTCCTTGTTTAACCTTCCAGTCTCCTTTTGCTTGAGACACAACCAGGTTCGAGTCCCCGATGATGTCCAACCTTTTTGCCCCCAATTCTAGGGTGGCTTCCAATCCAGCGATACATGCCTCGTATTCTGCTTCGTTATTGGATACTCTAAACCGGAGTTTGAAGGCTAAAGGTATGTGGGAATTGTCGAGTGCTATCAGCAACACCCCTATCCCATAACCATACTGGTTAGATGCTCCATCAAAGTACATTGACCAGGTTTCTTCCTCAACTTACAGAATAGCCTCATTTGGGAATAGGTATTCTACTACTTCGTCCCCTTCCACTGGGTGATCTGCCAAGAACTCAACTACCGCTCTCCCCTTGACAGACTTGCGAGTGAGATATTTCAAATCAAATTCGGAAATAAGAAGCAACCAACGGGCTAGCCTACCCGTAAACACTGGTTTCTCAAAGAGATATTTGATGGGATCTAATCTCAAAACCAGAATTACGGAGTGAGCTAACAGGTAGTGCCTCAACTTCCTAGTAGCCCATACCAAGGCTAAACAAGCCTTCTCCAGCAAGGTGTAACAGGTCTCATAATCTAGCATCTTCTTACTCAGGTAATAGATGGCTTTCCCCACTCTATCCTCAGATTCCTGAGCAAGCATGCATCCCATCGTTGTGTCCATTACTGAAAAATACAGAATCAATGGCTTCCTCAGCTCTGGTGGTGACAACATGGGCGGGTTCTGAAGGTACAGCTTGATCTGCTCAAAAGCAAACTGGCATCAGTCATCCCATTGGAATTTCTTTCCTTTCTTCAGAAGACCAAATAGTGGTTCACAAGTCAAGGTTAATTTTGTGATAAACCATCTTATGAATTGCACTTTACCCAGAAAACCTCACACCTCCTTTTTAGTCCTTGGTGGTGGTATTTCTAGTATGGCCATGATTTTGGAAGGATCAACCTCGATGCCCCTTCGTGTGATTAGGAACCCCAGTATTTTCCCTCCTGTTACACCAAAAGTGCACTTCTGTGGATTCAGCTTCAATCGATATTCTCTAATCCGTTGAAAGAATTTCTCTAAGGCGGTGTAGTGGCCCTCTTTTTCCTTAGACTTGATAATCATGTCTCCACATACACCTCAACCTCTTTGTGGATCATATCATGTAGAATTGTGGTTGCAGCCCGCTGATAAGTGGCCCCAGCATTCTTCAACCCAAACGGCATCACCCTATAGCAGTAGGTTCCCCACGACGTAGTGAAAGCAGTTTTTTCTCTATCCTCGGGTGCCATCAGAATCTGGTTATACCCGAAAAATCCATCCATGAAGGAGAGTAGCGCATGGCTTGCGATGAAGTCCACCAATTCATCGATGTGCGGTAGAGGAAAGTCGTCCTTTGGACTAGCTTTGTTCAGATCTCTGAAGTCCACACACACCCGAATTCTGCCATCTTTCTTCGGCACCAGAACAATGTTGGCCAACCAAGTCGGATACTCAAATACTAGCAAAAACCCTGCATTTATCTGCTTGGTGACCTCTTCTTTAATCTTCAAAGCCCAATCTGAGCGTATTCTCCGCAACTTCCGCTTGATGGGTCAGGCCTCGGGGTCAAGAGGGATCCAATGTTGTACAACCTCAGGATTGATTCCAGGCATGTCTTCGTAAGACCATGTGAAAACATCTTTGAAATCTTTTAATAAAGCGACTAAGCGCTCGCGCTCCTCCGAAGACAACATGGACCCGATCTGGACCAGGCGCAGAGCCTTCTTAGTGCCCACATTAATTGGAATGATTTCATCAACAAGGGGTTTTACAAACCTCTTCTCCTCCCGATCAGTCAAATGTTTCAAAACCAAAGGAATTCCTTCCTCGTCGTTTTCATCAAAATTTTGAAAATCATGATCAATGCAATACACAAGTGGCACAGAGAAGTACTCAGAAACTGCAGTAGCATTCTCATTCAAAAAATCCAACTCATCCAATTCCTCGGTTACAACTAACTCAAAAGAAAAGGAAAAAGACAACCTGGACACAACATCGGCATCTGAGTTATCAACCCCAGGAATATCGAACTCAGACTCAGACTTAGAGGAACCGAAATCTGATTCTGACTCCACAGACTCTGTGGAATCAGATTCTGGTTCACTACCTGATTCAGAACTGTTGGACAAAAAGCCCTCCTCCAGTTGCCAAGTGAGGGACGGTGCGTCAGAAGCATCCAGAATACCA
>CM069912.1:118205286-118465835 GCA_036172215.1 Camellia granthamiana | reverse complement strand
AAGTGAGGGACTGTGTCAACGTCTGAAAGGCTAGTGCCAGAATACCACCGGAAGGGTCCACACCTGATTGGTCTCCAATCATGGAAATGGTTAGGTCATCCCCTAAGCTTTCTGGGTTGATCTAAGGATCCAAAAGGAGACATGCCAGCACTGCTCCTACCTTAAGTTCACTGCTATTGGACTCACTTTCTGTGCTGTGTTCAGCCTCAGCAATTATTTCAATCTGTTCTTCTGTGGGTTCACCCTCTTGCAGCTGTAAGTCGAAGAAAATCTCGAAATCGGGTAGACGCCGCTTCTCAAAGTTCAACCATGGCTCAGGAAAGTCGCAAAATGGGAAGTCTTCCCTCTCCTGGACAAAGCGGCCGTTCAGAGTTCCCTGAATTGGCCTATGCACAAGCTCATAGTGCTTCCAGTTTGCTTAGCTCTGGCTCTTCCAGCCATTTTTTTCCATTTCCTCACCCAGTCCTCTTTGGTGGGTTTATAGCCTAAGCCAAAGGCATGAGGGTTATGTGGCACTTTGTCCAGTGCAGCAACGCCCTTTCGGCCACTCTTTCCGAATCCCATCCCAGGCATATGCTGTAGCTTGTTCATGAGATATACAGATTGTGCACTGACTTATAAGCCCTCATCAACAGCCAAGATATTTTGCACCACCCGGGCCTCAGCCAAGGTAAAACCAAACAAGAAAACATCCTCGTCGCCATGTACAATCTCCAGTACGAGTGCAGTAACCTCTAGCAGAGAATGTATAGATGAATTCCAGAACACAATGGCTACCCCCTTTCCAAGACGGTATTTCAGCATTTGATGCAAGGTGGAAGAAACAACTTTTACTTGGTGCAGCCAGGGTCGCCCAAGTAACAAGTTGAAAGTAGCCGGAACATCCAGGATGTGAAACTCAATATCCAATTGGGCCGGTGTAGACATCCCATTTTTGACCGACCTTAAGACTCAGACGTCATCGATTGAGCGCTCGGTGATTGTGCATGTTGTGCTTGTTTCGAGTTTCCAGAGTTTTCGGTTGAGTGCCTTGCCTCCGGGCCTCTGAACTCTTTGTGCTTTGGCTCGATTTGTGAACCAAGCCTTGTTTTCTCTTCCCTAGAGGGAGGGAGTGGTCTTGTAGACCACTCTTTTGTGGTCGTAGACCACTTGTTGTGGTTGTAGACTACTTTTCCTGCTTGGAGACTAGTTTCCGGTTTTCAGAGCCCTCGGTCGCGTGCCTTGTCTCGGGACCGCTTAACGTTCTCCGTTTGGCTTGGTTTTTGAACCATGCCTTGTTGCCTCTGCCTAGAGGGACACTTTGGTCTGGGAGACCACTTTTGTGGTCGTAGACCACTTTTGGTGCTGGTAGACTAGTTTTCGAGGCTTTCGGCTGCGCGCCTTGCCTCCCGAACTTTCGTCTTGCATCCTTTTTGGTTTGTTTTTGGTACAAACCTTGTTTTCCTTGTTTAGAAGGTGGTATAAGGGTGGGAGACCAGTTCTTTCCCTTGGAGACCACTTTTCTTCCTGCCAGCCAGTCTTCTGGTCGGCCAACTGGTTTTATTGGTCTTTGGACCACCTTTTATGGTCGGCCACCACACCACCGCCTTGCTTTCATGCTGCAAACCACCTCTCCCCTGTGGCTAAACCACTTTCTTTCCTGGCCGACCACTTCCACTGGTCGGCCGACCAGTGTAAGTAGCTAGCCGACCACTTCAAGTGGTCAGCAACTTTCCAGCTCATTCCTGGAGATATTTTCTTTCCAGCTGTAACAGCTGGAGGGCTCAAAAACCATCTTCCATACACGTGTATGGAGGGATGGCTTTAGACCTTAAGCCTGTTCAACAAGCTTACACTTTGGTTCTCTATATAAGAGAACCTCCCCTCTCCTTCTCCAGGTTCAGAATTTTGTGCTTGAGAGATATAGATACACATTTGTCTCTATCTTGCTCTTTGCTTCACATTTGTGCTTCAAAAGTGCCTTTTTATCACACTTTAACACACAAACACATAGTGAAACACCATACTCTTGGAGCTGAGGTCCCTTGAAGTTGTTTTTGAAGTTTTTGGACTGGTTTTGGTCAGAAGAAATTGCTGGAGTTGTTGCTCTAGAGTTGTTCTACAAGGGTGAGAAACTAACCTCTTAAACCCTTATTTTTGCTTAAGCTTTTGGCCCTACTTGCATGTTGTTTTAGACCTAACTTTAAACTACAAAAAGTTCTGTTTTTCAGTCCTTAACATGTTTGTTTGAGGCCTTGTTGGTGTTGGGGGTAGTCTCCCCCCTCTTGTGCCTTGTTAGGCCTTGTTTTGAACCTTACTTTTAAGCTATTGGGACCACCTTGTTTTGGCCTTCTCACCACTAAAACTCAGAGGAATTTTAGTAGTGGAAATGGTGTTTTGAGGTCCCAAATAGGAGAGGGTCATCCCCTCCCCTTGTGTTTTGTATGCTTACTTCATTGGCCTCATGTGTGAGCATGTTTGTTAAGCTTATGTTGGCTCCATCTTAGCATGTATTTGGGGTAATTTTGACATGGCATACCACTGTTTTGACTTGGTTTTGTCACCTCAGGCATGCCTTATACACTTGTAGTGTAAATTTTGCAAACTAGTCTAGCATGTTCTTGGTGTTGTTTTTCCATGATATACCTCTCTTAAGGTTTGGTTTGATGGCCCCTTGCATGCTTCATACACTTGTAGTGTAATTCCATGAACTAGCCTAATGTGTACCATGCTTTAGACCATCATTCTAGCATGCTTTTGGCTTAACTCTAAGAAGCTTTTGTCCATGTTTTAGCATGATCTAGCTCTGATTTATGTTGTTTTGGTCATGCATGCCATGATTTGTATAGCTATAGTGCATTCTAGCTTGTTAGCTTTGTGTATTGAGTTCATTAGCATGCATTACTTGGACTATTTTCATGTTTTGGCATCATATGAAATGTGATTTCAGTACATGTAGTGCGGTCATACACTCACATCTTTCACTTATTCCATGCTTTGAAGGGTTGGTCCTTTATGCCTTAAACATGAGTCATTGTGTATGCCTTCATACCTAAGCTTGCGAGCTATCATTTCAATGCGTATTTGGAGTTAGTTTTCCATGATATAACTCTGATTTTTGTTGGCGAAGCCATCTCATGCTTGGTCTTGGTAGGTGTAGTGTAATCCTCCCTTTTGGCCTTGCCTATTCCATGCTTCATGCACTCCATGCTAGCTTATTTTGGCTTCCTTCCATACATGTTTTAGACTCATTTTGACATGCTCTAGGACTATTTTGGGTTGTATTTGCCATATGCTTCATGTATTGCATAGCTGTAGTACAATTGGCCTCGCTAGCTTTGAGTTTTGAGCACCATAGCATGATTCATTTGTGTTGTTTGGATGATTTGGCATCATTTATCATGATATTTCAGAGCTTATAGCATTGCTATGTTCCCACTTTTTTCATGCTTTGAATGCCTTTAAGGGTTATACATTGTTACTTAGCTTATGGCCTAGCTTGTATGCTTGCATGCTTGCATGCCTAGACCTTTGAGCCCTCATCTCAGCATGTTTTGGTCATTGTCTTGACCTACTTAAGCTCTATTTGTGGCTGGTTCATGCATTTGTACCATGTATTGCATGCCCCCTTTGTAGTCCTCTTTGCTAGCCTTATGCTTTAAGGACCCTAGCATGCCATGCTTGTGTTGTTTGAATGATTTGACATCATTTCGTACCTAATTTCAGTGCTTATAGTGTTGTTACACTTCCGCATTTGTCACTCCTTGAGCACTCTTGAGAGTTGTGCTCTTAGGCCTAGTTGGTGGGCCAATGCATGTGCATGCATTTTTCTTGCTTTCATGTCTTCATTTCTTAGCATTATGGCCACTGTTTTGGCATGACTGAGGTCTGTCCATTTTTGGTTTAAGCCCATTGAGCATGTTTGTTTGCATGTTGTTTGCATGCTTATATTGCATTGCATTGTGTATGCATGCCATTAGGTTGATCATGTCACATTGCATTAAGTATGCCATGTTGTTGTTTGCATTGTGTATGCCATCTTACATCGCATTGTGTATGCTATGTTGTTGTTTTCATTGTGTATGCCATTTTGTTGCTTTGCATTGTGTATGCATGCCATTAGTATTGGTAGTTTGATCATGTTGCATTGCATGTTGTTGCATGCTTGTCCCTTGCATGATTGTTTGCATGCTAATGTTGCATTACATTGAGTTACATACATTACATTGTATTTGGCATACTCGCGTTGCATTGTGTTTGGATTGGGTGTTAGTCCAAACACAAGAAACGAGGGACGTTTCATACTTTAAGTGATGAAACGTGCCTCAATTCTCAGTCGCCGACGCTCTTGATTAATCATGATAGAGTTTAAGGCTTTATGTGTTATGTGTGCATTCATTTCACATTGATTCGTGCAATCTTGGCTTCTCGGCCATCATGCATCGAGATGCGTGATTGGTGGCCCAAGGGTCGAGAATCGCACTCCCTTGAGATCATGAAATGATAGGGAGGGTGGTTGTGCATACATATCTTGCAAATACATTGCCATGCCCTTTCTTGCTCTCCGTTGCAGCAAACTGGAGAAGTGCAGCAAAAACTGGTCAGCCGACCAGGAAAACTAGCTAGCCGACCACTTTTTCTGGTATGCAGGAAAGATAGGTGGTCGGCAGGTGGTCTCCCCCATCAACAACTGGTCGGCCATGTTCCTATAGGTTCCCATGGTGGAGTTGAAGCTATCTGGAGCTTGGTACAGTGTTCTGAAAACAATTGCAAACAGAGGCAAGTTGGGGCATCGTGACGGATTTCCAAACGAGGCGACCGAACATGCATGCACTCCTCATCCTGAGGACCTCTTTTTACTGCTTTCCTTAACTAATTTATGCTTTGGTGTTGTACTTAAGTAATTAATGCATTTAGCTACTTATTTGTGTTGTAATAACTAGCTTGTTAGTTAATTAGTTTTGTGATGTAATAATTAGTTTAATTAGCTTAGATTAGCTAGTTAGCTTCCTATTCGGACCCTCCGTCGAGAGGGCCAATTGTTGTAATAAGCGTGCGTGTGTGTGATGTATGTCTTCCAACCTCCATTTCTTTCTCCCTTTTACTTAACCGCTTGCGATGGTTAGTTCTAGGGCATGTTTCGATTAACATCCTTATGCTTTGCATGCGTGCATCCATTCATCTGTATTGCATGCACCGGGCTCGGTGCATCATACTAATTGCATTGTATTTCAATACATTTACTTGAATACGTGTTCAGCAGCATGTTATCAAGTTGCATTTCACATGACATCTTAGATAGACGAGCCTATCTTAGTTGCATTTTTGCATATGTTGCATTAGCCATCTTAACATGAACTAGGATCATGCATGATTTCTAACTAGTTCTCTGTTTTGGCTCGGAGTAAACTGTGAGTGTTTACGCTTTAGCATACTGCATGAGATGTGTATGTTGCCATGTTAGCATGCTTGCCATGAGGCTAACTGCTTAAGTGATTAACTGCTTGAACGCTTGTGGGTGAAGGTTGGATTGCTTGAATTAGAACAATTCATCAAAATTCACGACTTAGCCTACTTGTGAGTAGCACCTCTAAACCGTTTTCAAACAAATGAACATGAAATGTTTTGTTCCAACTTAGGCGATCTAATTTATACTTGTATGTTGTGCGCATCACATAATAATTCTAGGTTAATAACCGGAATATGAACGCATGTGTTTTCAAAAACAAAATATCATGTTAGTAAAGGCCGATCTTTGATCGGGCGAGCGGGGGTGCTCATTGCATGACCTTCCCCTCTCGTACCCAAGTTCCCGAGCCGAGGCAACTTTGGTGATGACGGACACGTGGCCTTAGGCACGAGTCAGGATTTCCTAAATTCCCCCAAAATAAAACATTTAGGTGGCGACTCTGTATCTGGTAAAGCAGTCCATGTTTGGCACTTCTTTATGAAAATCAATTTTTCAAAACGATTTGCCAGATTTGGACTCTTTGGTGATTTATCGGTCTCACATTGCACTTTGTGAGATTAGATTCAGAACCATGACATGAGTCCGAACTTGTAGTAGCTAAGAACAAACGAATTTGCGACCTCGCGCGTGGAGCCGGGAGTTCTCGGGCGGTCTACAGCTAGCCCGACTTGTACTCTGACTTGTACTGTTCTTATCACTTCTCTGCTTGTGTTGTCGTAAGCCCAGATCACCTGGGTCATAGGTACAAAGTCCGCTGGCTTCAAGCCAATAGCATAGGTTGTGCGAGACAGACAAACATTGATTGCAGACCTAGTGTCCACCAATACAACCAACACCCACTTCTCTCTACACTCAACTAAGATGTATAGCAGCTTGTTATGTGCAGAGCCTTCGGGCGGCAATTCCTTATCCGAGAAGGTCAAAGTTGGCGCAATGCCTCCTGGGAAGACAAGTCCCACTAGTTGCTCTGGAGTTGTGTCGATAGACAGTTTGGCCTTATCCATTGCCGACAATACAGCTTGCCTGTGTACCCACGAAGCCATAAGCAACCCCCAGATAGATATGTCTGCTTGAATCTTCTTCAACTGCTTCAGCACAGCCTCTTCCTCTAACAGTTTTTCCCTCTGTTTTTCAGCCTCCTTGTCCTTTCTGGATGCTTCGGGTTGGTCTAAGCATGGGGGCTTGAAGTACCACCCACTTCTAGTCATATGATTCACCTCCTCAGAGTACCAAGTGTCGTCTGGAAGGTCTCAGCCCCAATCCTCGTCAGTGTGGGCAAGATGCAGATCATCATCTTCCCACCATACTCCTCCAGCAACCGACAAGCAGTTGTCCGGTACCGTTGTAATTACTCTTATATCACAGTCATCCCCCGTGGGGTGTTTGGATTTTCCAGCTTTTTGACTATTCTCATCCCTTTCCTATTCAAACTGCTTCAGTGCGGCTTCTTGTTCTGTATCAACAATACTAATAATGCCCGATTCCTGAGCTAAATTCTTAATACCGGTGCTCTCCGACAACTTCCCCTTGTCCTCAGCCCTTCCGACCTTCGTAGCAGTTCCTGCTTCTGGCTCTTCCAGTTTTGGCTGAAGTCCCTCATCCACATCAAGTTCATCACTGAGCCACCCAGAGTTGTCTGTTGACCCGTTCAGATTGAACTAGGTAATGTGCATATCTCCCGAATCTTGCTCATCGAAGAACTGCAGATTGTTGATGTCTTTCTCTAGGGCAGCTAGGTCATCTAATCTCTAGCTTGAGCCATCTTCCCGGACCACACTAACCTCCATTCCTGTTGGCAACTCCACCTCTGGTTTGGCCTGACTGTTTGGCACAATATAACGACATAGGTTGTATTCCTCCTCAGATAAATCCACGGAGCCCTCAGGCACTGAACTGACATCCCCATTCTCCACCAAGGACACCCTGCCTTCATCTACCACGGTCACCACCACGGGTTTGGGTTGGGATGCGGACGCGTTCATCATACACAAATCTGTGTTTTCCGGGAATGAACAGCACCGGCTTAGGTAGGTGGACAGGGGTGATATATATACTGGGGTCGTAAAAGATGACAAGTGTTTGTATGAGGTTTATTTGCCGGGGTGGAGGGGCTTCGTAATGTGGTGGGAGAGGATTTGTAGTGACGTTGGGTTTTTCAGGGGGTGCTATCACCTTATTGTCAATGAGATCTTGAATCTCATGATGCAATCTGAAGCACTGATCAGTATCATGACCATGCTGTTGGTGAAAGGCACAGTATTTGGCTGGGTTGTGTTTCGGAAGAAGAGGATCGGGCAAGAGGCGTTGTTCTAATGGCTTCAGATGTCCTTTTCTGATCAGGACCCTCAGGGCCGTAGATAGAGACATGTAGAGTGGGGTGAAAACCCTCTGGCCTTGGGCCTGATGGATTGGGGTTTGGGAAGTTGTATTGGATGTGCCGACGAAGGGGTTGGCAGGCTTGGGAGTGGTGGTGACCATGCTCACATCCGAAGGCCTTGCAGCTGCACTACCACTAGTAGTCGCATTGGAACTACGTGTGAAAGCCTTCTTGGGCTACTCCTTCTCGTGGTCTATCAGGCCCTGCTTCATTACGTCCTCTATTTGCATCCTTTTTTCATGGAAGTCAGCAAAAGTAGACAAAGACAAGACTATCATTTTCTGTAATAATCTTCCTCGCAAATTATGGACCACCATTCTGATCTGGTCCTTTTCAGACGGCCGGACAGTCATCGTAGAGGCATTGGCCCTCCACCAGGTAACAAAATCTAAGATGCCCTCCTTCAGCTCCTGACGAGTTGCTTCGAGATCACGAGTAGTGACCTCGATCTGAGTATTGTAAGAGTACTACGCTATGAAGGCCTCGGCTATTTCCTCCCAGTTTCTCTTCACAGAGTCTTCAAGTTTGGCATACCAGATGGCCGCTATACCCGACAGGGTCTGGCCAAAGAGCGACAGCTTCTGTAGTCTGGTTAGGTCCATTGGCCGTAGAATGTCTAAGAATAGCCGGAGATGGACCATGGGATCCCTGGAGCCATCAAAACAGTCTATGTGCGGCATCTTAAATCTGTCTGGCAAAGTTATTGCAGAATTAGTATAGCCATCCTCAATGTCATGGATTGAGTTCACACCCTGAGCTCATTTAAAGAGCTTTTTCTGCTTGCTCACTTTCAGTGTAGTAGGGTCGACCTCGAATTCAAATGGCGCCTCTGTCGAATAAGCAGGTGCCTTAGAGGTCTGAGGTGGATGAGATCCACCTGAATGCTTGCATTTTCCTGGACATTGATTGTGACCCCTGGTACCGGGATTCCCACTGGGGGTGCCTAGGATGCTAAGGCTACTGCAGGTTACAGCTACTGTTGTTGAAGCCTTTCTATTACCTCCACTTGGCAGGCTACAACCTTGTCCTGGTGGGCTGTGGTCTGAGCTTGTCGGGCAGCATCTAGCTACATGTTCTCAATGGTCTGTTGGAGTTGGCAAAGCATATCTTCCATAGTGAATGAAGGATTTTGAGCCACCGGAACTGATGAATATTCTCTGTCTGGAGTAGAAATAGATGATTGAACTTCATTGAATGAAAGTAGCTGCCAAACTGGTGAATTATGCCTGACTCTCCTCCGTCTTGTAACCGGCGGTAGTGAAGCAAACACTGGCTGTCCTCTCACAAGATCCCCGGATCGGTAAAGTCGCCTTACTCGGGTCCAGAGTGCTTGGGGGGTAACAGAATTTTCTGAAGCAATGGTGAAAGACTACCTTGCAAAAAGAAACAAAAATCAAAAACCGCACAGCACCCCAGCTCAGACGGAAACAACACGCAGTTGTAATCATAAGCTAGAGAACTGTACTCAAACACTGATTTCTGCCCTAAAACTGATACCCAGACTTGCAACTGATGCATACATTTCAGTAGAGTTTCATTCTAAAAGCACGTATCAAGCAAGTGAGAGCCAAAACACACCTATGATGGGGTAGGGTTGCCCTGTCCTAATTTCGTCAGGAGCTAGGGATTCACTACGCAAAACAAGCGGTTTCAAACAATTCCTGCATTCGGGCAAGTAACCTGTCCTAGTTTAGAATAGTCTCTATGGCTTCCGATATACAACTAGGTTGATTGGTCAAAAGGGTACCTTAGCAGCACCACCTAATATACCTTTCACACCTAACACCGAGAAGTGAAAGGAGGATCAAACGATACAGCGGTAGTCCAGATCCAAGGGTTGTGTTCCCATCGTGGCAGAGCCCGCAACCGGTCGGCCTTTTGGCAAGCTTTTCCAAGCAAACCTCCAGCAAACCGTTCAGGAATAGCAGATGGCAAACACTGTGACTTAGGCGCACCGATGTAAATGCAAATGCAAAGAAACACATAAGTGTAGATAAAACAACATATCATGAGTTTGAGTCAAGTTCTCTAAATCCCCAGCAGAGTCGCCAGAAACTGTGGACTCGCATTTTTCTCGCACCCCGCCTTTCGGAAAGGTTTGAAATGAAAGGCCTCACAGTTCGGACTCCCGCGGTTCTAAATCTAGTCTCACAAGTGCAATGTGAAACTGATAAACACAAAAGAGTCTAAATCCAGCAAATAGTTTTGGAAAATTGATTTTGAATCAAAAAGTGCCAAGATTGGACTGCTTTGCCAGATACAGAGTCGCCACCTAAATATTTTTATTTTTGGGGAAAATTTAGGAAACCCTGACTCGTGCCAAAGACCACGTGTCCATCATCACCAAAGTTGCCTCAGCTCGGGAACTTGGGTACGAGGGGGGGAAGGTCATGAATTAAGCACCCCCGCTCGCCCGATCAAAGATCGGCCTCTACTAATCACGATATGATTTTTTATAAACATTATGCATTCTTATTCCGGTTATTAATCTAACCTTACTATGTGATGCGTACGCATACAAGTATAGACTTCATCTCAAGAATTGGAACATTTCAAGTCATGTTCGCTTGCGTAAATGGTTTGAATTTGCCACCCTCAAGTGGGCTTAAAGATGCGAATTTGCCACCAAACATAATAGGCTTAAAACATGATTTGCCACTCAACAAAGTGTGCTTAAAACATGCATTCGTTAAATCGTTCCAATTCAAACAATAAGCCTTCATCTGCAGGCATTCATGCAATTTAGCATTTAACCACATAGCCTCATGGCAAGCATGCTAATCATGGAAACACTCACACTTATGCAAGTATGCTAAAGCATAAAAGCTTACCGAGTACTTCAAGCCAAAACAAAAACTAGTTAGAAAGACGCATGATCCCTAACTATACAAGATGTCTAATACAACACATGCAATATGCAATTAATAGGCTCGACTACTAATATGGCATATGATTCGATTTGATAACATGCGGTTAAACACGTATTCAAATAAGGTATTGAAATGACAATGTGGTTTTAATGACGCGCCGAGCCTCGGTGCATGCAAGACAAATGAATGGATGCAAACATGCAAGCATAAGGTATGCTAATTGAAAATGTCCCTAATCTAACCATCAAAAGCGATTAAATAAAAGGGAGAAAGACATGGGGTTGGAAGACATACACACACGCACGCACACTTATTACAATATTATGCCCTCACGAAGGAGGGTCTGAATGAATAAGCTAAGCTACACCAAGCTAAGCTAACTATTACAACACAATATTTAACTAACTACTCTAAGCTAATTAAATATTACAAATAAACTAACTAGCCAGGTACTTAACTAATCAATTACAAAACAACTAAGTTAATTAATTACAACATAAATTAATCAACTAATCTACTTAAATATTTACAACATTTGCAAGCATCAGCTACAACTAATTAACTAGGCAAGTTAACTAAACGGCCTCGGGAAATGAGGGATGCATGCATGCTCGATTTCTCTACCTAAAAAGCCACCGTTTTGTTGTTGCGAGCCTCTGTTTACACATCTGAACACCAAAGAAGAACACCTCTGCTACACCTCAAGAACACACTCTTCAAATTTCATTGGTGGCCGACAAGGGACCTATCGACTAGCAATGGTGGCCGGTCGGCTACCACTGGTGGCCGATCGGCTGCTAGTGGTGGCCGATCGGCCACTGATGACATGAACTCCTCTTTTTGCTGCAATAGAGAGCAGACAGAGCAAAACAGTGTATTCTCATAAATTATTTGCACACTTTCCCTCTCCTTTTCATGGGAGGGACAAAATTTGGGTTTACAATCCATCAATCAAACAATTTCATTGCATGATGGTTTGTGAAACCAATTGTGCAAGTTCAATGAATGCAAAATGAGACCAAAGGACCATCACCCTATCATGCATGATCAAGGGCAATGGAGACCAAGGAAAATGGCACATTTCATCACTTTTGAGTATGAAATGTCTCATTTCCCTTGGGTTCAAACTAACATCTTATTTGAACACATGCAATGCAACACAAAAGATGCTTACCTTGCCTCTTTTACTTGTCCAATTTTGTTTACTCATTTTAATTACCAAAGCCATTCTTTAATCCATTGAGTCCATTAGTGAGTGTCCTCTAATGGAAAGATGACTCAAACAACAAGTTGCTTTGGGCATGAAAAAGGAATTGCACTGTTGGTAATGAACCCCTAAGGGATTAAACCATTAGGTGCAACACCTCCATTTCACACTTAGGCAAACAAGTGGTTTGAAACCACTTTCAAAAAAAACAAAAGAGTGAAGAATGGAGGGAGATTGTAGAGATTTTAAGTGCTGAAATGAAGTGCAAAACAATACTAAAACATGCTATTAACTCAAAACAACAATGATTAAAGCATTAAAACATCAAGCTAGTGAAGGAAATTACACTATAACTATGCAATACAAGACTCAAATGAATTAACCAGCCCAAAACAGAGCCAAAATAGGTCAAAAAAGAGCTTAAAACATGCTGGACTTGAGCCACAAAAAGCTAAAATAATAAGCTAACATGTGAGGCTAACTAGGCATGCAAACAAAACACAAGGAGGGGAGGCTAACCCCTCCAATTTTGGACTTTAAACAAGGTTTTTACCACTGAAAAACCTCTAAAATTCTGTGGTTAAAAGGCCCAAAAAAGTTGATTTGAAAGTGATGAAAAATGGTACAAAAGCTTAACAAATAAAGGACCAAGAAGGATGGACCACCCCCTAACTCAAAGAGACCTCAAACCAACACTTTTAAGTCCCAAAAACAAAGTTTTTGACAGTTCAAAATCAGCCCAAAAATAGTTGAAATAGATGGCAAAACCAAGATACAAAACAAGTATAAATAAGGTAATTACTATACCTTTGAAGGAAAGCACAAAATAGCCAATAATCCAAGCTCAAACCATCTTCTAGAGCTCAAACAAGACTCCAAGTAATCTCAGCCCAAAGGTGAGAGTATTTGGTTAAGGGTTGGTATGCAAAAGCTCAGGACTTGTGAACAAATGTGTACAAAATATCAAGAGAAAGAGAGAAAGCTAGAGAGAGAGAGAGATATTTTTCTAACCCTCCAAAATGGAGGAGGAACCCCCCTATTTATAGAAAAATAGCCCTTGAGCTTAGAAACATCTCACCATACACGTGTATGGAGATGCAGCTCAGTGTGCAACAGCTAGCACAGCTATCAATAAATATTTAGAAAAAGGCACTGGTGGCCGTCGGCCACCACTGCGGGCCGACCGGCCACACCCTTGGCCGACAAAAACATCCCATGGCCGACAGCCTTAAGTGGTGGCCGACAGGTCACCAAAAGGTCCAGACACCAAGTTTTGGTCCAAAACAAGGCACAGAAAGAACAAAGTTTAGAGGATCAAAGACAAGGCGTTCTGCCGAGGACTTCAGGCGCTCAAAACGAACACAAACAAACATAATCATCAAGTGCACAAACGATGACGTCTAAGTCTTGAGAACGGTCAAAAAATGAGGTGTCTACACCAATGTGCCACATAATCCGCCTGCCTTTAGTCTGGGATATGTACCCACCAAAGAGGATTCGGTCAGGAAAAATAGAGAAATGGCAGGCAGAGCTAGAGCAAAGCAGGCTGGGAAACACTATGAGCTCGTTCACAGGCCGATCTGAGGAATGTTGAATGGTCACTTTTTTCAAGAGAGAAAAGACTTCCCATTTTGCAGCTTTCCCGAGCCTTGGATGAATTCTATAAAGCATCGTGTTCCTAGCTTCGAAATCTTCTTTGACTTGCAATTATAAGACAGTGATGCCGAGGAAAAGACTGAGCCAAGTACTGAAGCTGAAAAGAGCATGGAAAGTGACTCAGACAACATTGAGCTTAGAGTAGGGGCAGCATTAGCATGTCTCCTTACAGATCCTCCAGCCGACTCAGAGAGCTTGAAGGATAACCTTACCATTTCCATGATCGAGGACCAACCAAGTGTGAACCCGTCTAACAGCATTTTGGATGCATCTGAAGCACCATTTCTTGTCTGGCAGCTGGAGAAGGGCTACCTGTCTAGTTCTGAGTCGGGTGATGGACCAGAATCTGATTCCATAGAGTCTATGGAGTCGAAATCAAATTCTGGTTCTTCTGAGTCCGATTCTGCTATTCTCGGGGGTGATAACCCGAATGCCAAGGTCTTGTCCAGGTCCTTTTTTTATTTTGCTTTTTAGTCGATTGTAACCGAAGAGCTGGATAAGCTGGACCTTATGAATGAGAACGCTGCTGATTCTAAGTATTTCTCTATGCCGCTTATTTATTACATTGACCAAAATTTTTAGAATTTTAATGAAAACGATGAGGAAGGAATTCCTCTGGTTTTGAAAATTTTGATTAATCGAGAGGAGGAGAGGTTTACAAAATCCCTTGCTAAGAAAATCATTGCTATTAATGTGGGTACTAAGAAGGATTCGAGTCTGGTACAGATCAGGTCCACGTTGTCTTCGAAGAAGCGTGAGCGCTTGGTTGCTTTATTAAAAGATTTCAAAGATGTTTTCGCGTGGTCCTACGAAGACATGCCTAGAATCGATCCTAAGATTGTACAACATCGGATCCCTCTTGACCCTAAGGCTCGACCCGTCAAGCAGAGTTACGAAAAATCCGTCCGAATTGGGCATTGAAGATTAAGGAGGAGGTCACCAAGCAGATCGAAACAGGATTCTTGTTAGTATCTGAATATCAAACTTGGTTGGCCAATATCGTCCCAGTGTTGAAAAAGGATGGTAGAATCCGGGTGTGTGTGGACTTCAGAGATTTGAACAGAGACAGTCTGAAGGATGACTTTCCTCTACCGCACATTGATGAGTTGGTGGACTTCACCGTAGGCCATGCATTGCTCTCTTTTATGGATGGGTTTTCCAAGTATAACCAAATTCTGATGGCGCCCGAAGACAGAGAGAAAACTGCATTTACTACGCCGTGGGGTACCTACTGCTATCGAGTTATGCTGTTTGGGTTGAAGAATGAGCGGGCTACCTATCAACGGGCTGTAACACTATTATGCATGATATGATCCATAAAGAGGTCGAGGTGTATGTGGACGACATGATTGTCAAGTCCAAAGGAAGAGAGGGCCACTACACCACCTTGAAGAAATTCTTTCAACAGATCAGAGAATACAGACTGAGGTTGAATATGTAAAAGTGTACTTTCGGTGTAACAGCAGGGAAAATACTGGGCTTTTTGATCACACAGAGGGGCATCGAAGTAGATCCTTCCAAAATCAAGGCCATCCTAGAAATGCCACCACCAAGGACTAAAAAGGAGTTGCAAGGCTTTCTGGGTAAAGTGCAATTCATAAGACGGTTTATTTCCAAATTAACGTTGACTTGTGAACCACTATTTGGTCTTCTAAAGAAAGGAAAGAAATTTCGATAGGATGATCGATGTCAATTCACTTTTAAGCAGATTAAGCAGTACCGTCAGAATCCGTCTGTGTTGTCACCACCAGAGCCGAAGAAGCCTTTGATCTTGTCTCTGTCAGTAACAGAAACCACAATGGGATGCATGCTTGCTCAGGAATCTGAGGATAGGGTGGAGAAAGCCATCTACTAGTTGAGCAAGAAAATGCTGGATTACGAGACCCACTATACTCCGTTAGAGAAAGCTTGCCTAGACTTGGTATGGGCTACCAGGAAGTTGATGCACTACTTGTTAGCTCACTCCATAATTCTGGTTTCAAGATTAGATCCTATCAAATATCTCTTTAAGAAACCAGCGCTTACGGGTAGGCTAGCCCGTTGGTTGCTTCTCCTCTCCGAATTTGATCTCAAGTATGTTACCCACAAGTCGGTCAAGAGGAGAGCTGTAGCGGAGTTCCTGGCAAATCACCCAGTAAAAGGGGATGAATCAATGGAATACCTGTTCCCAGATAAAGCCATTCTGCAAGTCAAGGAAGAGACTTGGACAATGTACTTTGACGGAGCGTCCAATCAATATGGTTATAGGATAGGTGTGCTGCTAATAACACCTGACAATTCCCCTATACCTTTAGCCTTCAAACTCTAGCTCAAGGTCTCCAACAACGAAGCAGAATATGAGGCGTGTATTGCTGGTTTGGAAGCCATCCTGGAACTAGGGGCAAAAAGGTTTGATGTTATCAGGGACTCGAACCTGGTTGTTTCTCAAGTAAACGGAGATTGGAAAGTCAAAGAAGAAAAGATGAAGGTTTATCACCAGACCCTGGACGTTCTGATTCCTAGGTTTGAAAAGTTGACTTTCACACATCTACTGAGAGAGAACAACAGGTTGGCTAATGCTTTACCAACTCTATCTTCTATGATAGACATCCCACTTTGGATTCCAGATGCATCCGATTATCATTGAGCAGAGATACACGCCAGCCTATGAGACTATCGCTGCAATAGATGAAGCACAAGATCAAAACCCTTGGTACTACGATATTTGGAACTTCTTGGAAAATGAGATCTATCCACCAAGGGCAAATGCCAAGGACAAAAGGGCAATATGGCGGATGGCCGTTCAATTTATTATCTGCGGAGGTAAACTGTACAAGAGAGATCATCTGAGAATGCACAAGTTGTGTGTCGAAGAAGAAGAGTCCAAGTTCCTGATAGAGGCCATCCATGGAGGGGAATGCAAAGCGCACATGAACGAAGTGATGTTGGCCCGGAAGATTCTTAGGTAAGGTTACTACTGGTCCACCATGGAGGAGGATTGTATTGGTTTTGTTCGACGATGCCACAAATGTCAAATTCATGCTAATCGCATGAACATCCCGCCGTCAAAACTGTACAACATGACTTCGCCATGGCCTTTTTCAGTCTGAGGAATTGACGTCATTGGGGCAGTCACACCAAAAGGGTTGAATGGGCATGAATACATTCTAGTGGCAATTAATCACTTCACAAAGTGTGTGGAAGCTCAGTCCTATGCCGTGTTGAAAGCAACGCATGTGGGTAAGTTCATCAAGAACAATATCATTTGCCAGTACAGGGTCCCAAACGAGATCATTTCAGATAATGGCTCCCACTTCAAGAAGGAAGTGATAGACTTGTTGGAGAAATACAATGTGGCTTTTCACAAGTCATCTACCTACCAGTCGCAAACCAACAGAGCTATTGAGGCCGCTAACAGGAACATCAAGCATATTTTGCAGGAGATGGTTGAGACCTACAGGGACTGGCCAGATAAATTGCTACTCGCACTCTGGGGCTATAGAACTTCAATTCGAATGTCTACAGGGGCAACTCCTTATTCTCTCGTCTACGGGATGGAAGCTATTCTGCCAATTGAAATAGAAGTTCCGTCGCTACGGGTTATGGCTGAGTGTCAGATAGCAGAGGCGGACTGGCAACGGAGTAGATTCAAAGACCTGATGCTATTTGATGAAAGAAGGCTGAAAGCATTGTACCAAGTTCAAGGCTATCAATGTAGAATTGCTAGGGCTTTTAACAAGAAGGTTAAGTCCCAAAATCTCAAAGAGGGGGATTTGGTGCTGAAAGAAAACCAAGCTCCCATCCATGACCCTAGGGGCAAGTTCAGACCCAATTGGACTGGTCCTTACATCATCAAAACTATCTGGTTGGGTGAAGCTGTTATCCTCATGGACCTAGATGGCCTGGATTTTTCCTAACCAATCAACATAGACAAGTTGAAGAAATACTATCCCTGAGAGACTCGCTAAGCCGAAAACCTGGAAGGGCGACCTACATGAAAGTTAGAGCATTGAAAAATTAGAAATAAAGAAAAACGGAGCTCGCAAGGTTGAAAACCCTAAAAGGCGACCTTGGCAAAAGTAAGAGCACAAAAGGAGAGAGTTAATACTTGAGTGAACCTGAACCGAACTACGTAAGGCCTCATTCCCATCTTCGGGATACGTAGGCAACTTCATCCTGAAGTTCGGCCGTAAACACCTCCAACTCAACTGTCTTGTCCATGTGTTTGATCAGGTCATCTTTGTCTGTTCTTTACCTGAGGGTTCGGTTGTGATCTTTACTCTGAGAGAAGAGCTGGTTACTATGCTGAGCAGTGGTGTTCAATTAAGGGGCAATTTATAATCTTTGGATTCGGGGTTGTACATCTCGAGGATTGATTCCATACGCGTCAAGTGGTGATCCTTTTCGAAAATGGTTTTGGAAAGTTTTAATAAAAGTTGATTTTGTTCTAATTTGCCTTTTACAACTTAGACCATTTTTGGACCAGAAGGAAAATTTTCAGTACTCACAACTCTAATTTCATTGATTTCAACATGAAGTTCTCCAACTCTCTGACGCAAATCAAATTTGTTTTTTATTACATCGAAAAAACTTGAAAAAAAAGGTCAAAGCAATAAATTAGGGGCATAGATGAGTCAGGTGCTCCTACATCCCCCGCTCGTGCTTATGGAAGCTTCTAAAGCCAAAATGGGTCTAGTTTGTGCCTCATCCTCGAGACAAGCCAAACACTCTCCAGAAAGGGTGCAACTGAAACTAGGGGCAGGGGCCAGAAGTTCTCTCGTCCTCCAAGCAGTGAGGTACCTAGCCAAATGTGAACCACGGATGGGGAATAAAATCGAGTACTCTACCCCCTCCTCTAGGCGGGTCTGATCGTGCCCAAACTGACGTCTGAACCGGAAGGGAAAGTAGAACACACAATGCGTAAGGCCGATCAATTGTATGCCAGGCTACCGAGCCATGCTGTAACTCATCTCAGTCAGATTAAGCCAGGGGCAACGCCAAGCTATGTCAGCAGTAGACCTGTTGCACATCCAGTCGCACCACCACCCTTCATTTAGGAAATCTACTAGTCGGTGACGGAAGAAATAGCCTCGAGTTGAGTACTTAGGGCAGGAGTCCATTACCTTCAGCTTATCCATAAGCCACACCTGGGAAGGGATGAAAGAAAAGAGAGATTAAAGAATAGAGAGATGTATGTTGAGAAAAAGTGAGAAGAGGGCTTTGAGGAAAAAAATAGAGCATGAGTGCCGAGCAATGTGAGAAACACATATGAGAAAGGGTGGGAAACAATACCTAAAGAAGTAGTGGGCTCCCCGCGAATCTAGTAGTCTCTCGCCGATAAAAGGCATCTAAACCCATCAAAGCCTCAACCAGTACTGTAGACACCCCATTGTTGACCGCCCTTAAGACTTGGGCACTACTGATTAGATCATTCGATGGTGCAGGCGATGCTATGCAAAGGTTCAATTTCTTCAGCAAGAGCAAAGTCAAATCCCAACTTCATACCCCTTTTGGGCAAACGATCTTGATCAAAATATTTTAGACTTTGAAACCCTCTCTTTCAAAATAGTTTTTGAAAAATGATTCTATGAAGTTCCGACGCTCGCATTTTGTTAAATGTTGCACTTTTCGGTAAACCGAGCAAGGACAAAGTGGAAATGAATGAAAGAGAGATGAAATCTTTGAAAAATCTTTCAAAACATCTTTTTTAGTGGTTTGGAGTTGAAAAAAAGAGGAGAGGAGAGAAGAAACCAAGTTGGGGAAGAAGTTGGGCATGAATCGTTGAGAGAGAGTCGAGCAGTCCTCGCTAAATCGGGCCTATCCATTTGTATACTTGGATTTCAGCTATGAGGCCATAATCGTTGGAAATAATACTTCTAGGGCTTCATTTTGCACTCAATAATCTCCTAAAGCTGAGGTCAAATGAGGGAGATATGGCTAGTTGAAGTTGGGCATCAATCTGGTTGGACCGCAACTGAGCAATCTTCACTAAAAGAGGGATATCTATTAGCACAGTTGGAATTTTGGTGTGAGGCTTCATCATTGGAAAGAATACTTCCAGGGCTTCATTTTAGGCTCAAGAATGACTTGAAAAGGAGTCCAGATGAAGGAGTTATGTTTGCTTGAAGTCAGGGACCAGGACTGATTTTTGCTGCCGGCCTCTATGGGAGTGTGCCGGCCACAAATGGAGCATGCCGGCCATATGCCGGCCAAAAATGACCCTTGCCGGCTAGTTGAAGTGGCCGGTCAGCCAGTTGAAGTGGCTGGTCGGCCAAAAATTTCCAGGAAGCCCAGAATTGGTAGATATTTCTTCTCCAGCTGTTGCACACTGCTTCAGATATTTTAGAATTGATATTTTCGACCAAGGCTCTTCTTTTTGCTATATATGGAAGCAATATCTATCATTTGAAGGGGTTAACAAGTTTGGGAGCTTCTCACACTAAAATCCTCTCTCTCTAGAAGATTTGTGAGCAAATTCTCCCCTCTCTCTAGAATTCTCTCCCTCTCCTCTTGTTTTAGGCTTGAAAGTGAGAATTCCCTACATATTTGCATACACTTCCTTAACCAAAGTTGTATATCTTTGGGCTGAGGTCCCTTGGAACTTATTTTTGGGCTGTTGGAAGGTCATTTGAGCCATGAAAGTGGCTGTTTTGCTGCTGTGCTTCAAAGGTAATCACTTATCCCTCTTAGCTTGTTTTACATACTAGCTTTGCCATAGTTTTCAACTACTTTGGGGCTGTTTTTTGGGGTGGTGTTGAACTACAAAAACCTCTATTTTTCTGTCCTAAAATTGGTGGTTTAAGCCTTGTTTGGCTAGGGGGTGTTTCCCCCTCTTTGCTTCTTGGCTTGTAATGGCTTTTGAGCCATCTCTCAAAGCATTTCAAACAACCTTTTTTTGGCCCTTTAACCACTAAATTCTAGAGGAATTTTAGTGGTAGAAAACTTGTTTTGAGGTCCCAAATAGGAGGGGGTGGCCTCCCCTCCTTGTCTCTCCATGCTATGCCTAGTTAGCCTTGCAAAGTAGCATGTTTTTGTGGCTAGTGTTGGCATAGTTCGAGCATGTTTTTGGTATTATTTTGACATGCTTTAACTCTGATTTTGGTTGGTTGGGTCATCTCTTGCTTGGTTTTTGTACTTATAGTGCAATCATGCTCACTAGCTTTATATACTTGATGTTTTGGCCTTTCATTCTAACTTCTCTTGGCTATACTCCAGCATGATTTTGGCCTTGATTTAGCATGCTTAAACTCTATTTGGAATGATCTTGGCCCTTTGAGGCTTGCATGTATGGCCATAGTGTAATGGCCTTTACTAGCCTTGTGTTTTAAGGCCCCTAGCATGCTTTGCTTGTGATGTTTGCATGATATAACATCCTTTAGCATGTAATTTCAGAGCATATACCTCTGTCACACTCTCACACATATCACTCGTTAAGTGCTTTTGAGAGTTGAGCGTTATGCCTTACTTGCGAGCCAATGAATGAGCATGCTTTTCTTGCCTTTTGTGCCTAAGTTTCAGCTTGATTTAGCCACTGTTTTGGCATGTTTTAGCTCTATCTAGAGCTGGTTTGGTTGTTTGAGCCTTGTATGGCATGCCTCTAGTGTTGTGTCCTTCGCTAGTTTCAATACCTTTGGCCTATAACATGTCTTGCATGCATGTCTTGCATAATTTAGTGCCTTTTACATGCCATTTCAGTGCTGAAATATATGCTATTGCACTCCATTAATTCACTCTTTCATGTGCTTTGAAAGTGGTCTTAAGCCCCTTGTTGGCTTGAGTGTGAATTGGAGGTCCTCATGCCCAATGGTTTTAACCTTATCTTGAGGGTTTCTACTAACCAAAAGCATGAAGCTTCTTTCATGCCCAAGGTGCTTGTGGCTAAGGCCATCTTTCCAATTAGAGGACAATCACATTGGACTTAACTGGTTAATGGACTAATCGGTAAGTTAAAATGAGTAAACAAGAAAAGGACCAAGCAAAACATGTGAAAGATAAGCATGTTGTTTGCATTGCATTATGTTTGGATCGAATGTTAATCCAAACACAAGAAATGTGGGAAGTTTTGTACTCAAAGTGATGAAACGTGTCGCATTTCTTGGTCGCCAACACCCTTGATCATGCATGATGGGGTGGAGGCACTTAAAGTCTTATGTGCGCATTCACTAAGCTTGTACAAGCTTGGTTCTTTGGCCATCATGCAGTGAGAATGCTTGGTTGGTGGCTTGAGAGCCGAGTGCCACCCTCTTTTAAGCTTGAGACATGATAAAGAGTGTGGCGGTACACACATTTCCCTACAAAATACATTGTTGTGCCTCTATTGTCCTCTGTTGCAGCAAAACCAGAAGCCTGGAACAGCAGGTGGCCAACCGGCCAGTTCAAGTAGCCGACCAGCCAGTTAAGGTGGCCGGCAGCCACTTTTTGTGGCCGACTGGCCACTAACCCAATTTTGTGCAGAAATGATCCTGTTTTGGAGCAGAAACAGTTTGGAGGTTTGGTTCAATGTTCAGAAACCAAGGCATGTGCAAACAGAGGCAATTGACGGCAAAGTGATGGATTTTCGGGCGAAGCCAACTGAGCATGCATGTCTCCCTCCCCTTGAGGCCATTTTAACTACTTTGCTTAGCTAGTTAATTTACCGATTTTGTAATTAATTAGTTAATGTGCTTAGCTAATTTAATTCATCTTTGTAATATTCTAATTAGCTTAGTATAGCTAGTTTCAATTCGGTTTGTAATTAATTAGCTAGATTAGTTAATTGGTTAATTTGTAATGAGTAACTTAGCTTAGCGTAGCTAGCTTAGCTTATTTATTCGAACCCTCCATCGAGAGGGCAAATGTTGTAATAAGGGTGCGTGTGTGTGTACATGTCTTCCAACCCCCACTTCTTTCTCCCTTTTACTTATCAGCACTTTCAAACCATTTTCGAAAAACAAACATTGAATTGTTTTGTTCCAGTTTAGGTGATCTAGTCTATATTTCTATGCTGTGCACATCACGTAGTAAGTTAGCTAAATAACTGGAATAAGAACACATGTGTTTTCAAAACAACATATCATGATTAGTAGAGGCCGATCCTTTGATCGGGCGAGCGGGGGTGCTTATTTCATAACCTTCCCCCCTCGTACCTAAGTTCCCGAGCCGAGGCAACTTTGGTGATGACGGACACGTGGCCTTTGGCACGAGTCAGGGTTTCCTAAATTTCTCAAAAATAAAATATTTAGGTGGCGACTCTGAAATCTGGCAAAGCAGTCCATGTTTGGCGCTTTTTGATTAAAATCGATTTTCCAAAACGATTTGCCGGATTTGGACTTTTTGGTGATTTATCAGTCTTACATTACACTTTGTGAGATTAGATTTAGAACCATGATAGGAGTCCGAACTGTGGTAGCTATGAACCCAAATACGCGCCCTCTCCCAAAGGGCGGCGCGCGGAGAGAGTTCGGGCGGTCTACAAGTACCAAGCCAATGCAACTCTTGCTATCGTTCAACCCTTGGGCCACTTCAATCAACCGGATGCTAGCTCTGCCAAAACTAGGGGCAAGGAGGAATTGTGCAAGTAGGCATAAATAGAGAGCATATTGTTAGTGGCTGCGCCAGAGAAGGTCACTCCTATCTCCAGGAATGGAAAACCGATGAACTAAACCAGGGATGTCCAGCTCCCTGTCATGAGCCAAAGACCGAGCCTCATGCAATGATAATCCATACATCTGTCCCAAAGCCTGGGCATGGCTAAAACGGGGCTAAGGTATGATTTCTTCGCCGTGCCGAGATTCCATCAGTGCTTGAAATTCTTTGAATGTTGGACACATTTCTTGAGATCCAAATTGAAATACATGTGTGACCGGGTTCTAATATCGAACCGCGGCATGGAGGAATGGAAAGCAAAGAGAAGGGCGGCTTAAAAGGAAAAGGGCGTTTAGGCTGAAACTGTGAAAATTCACCTTTTCTGAGCAATCAAAAGTGGCTATCCAGTCTTGAAGCCTGTTGACAATAATATCTCCTTCTTGAGAGCAAAATATCAAAGATTTGTGAGTCTTCCAGGAAAACAGCATGGGAGCACTATTTATAGAGTTTGAGAAAGAGCTGAGTGTGACAGCTGGACAGCACTGACCGACATCACACTGATAGCCGACTATGCATCAGTGATGACCGATCGTGCATCCGTGAAGCCCAGCCAGGTCTTGGTGCTGGTCCAGTTTGCAGCAGAAGCTGGCCTTTGTTCCGGTGGACCACGACTGTACTTTTGAGTCTTGTTTTGATTATACCAAGTGTTTTTCAGCTTTTTCGAGTTGTTTTCATTTCATTTTTCTATTATCGAGTTGTATTTTACATTTTGATTGGTTGTAAGTCATTATCTGATACATGAATCAATTCAAGAACAAAGCATTCACAGTTCCAAAGGTTACAATGCGAGGGTTACACCGTTTATCACATGCAAATGCCATTCATCATATTATGCAAGGAAATCATTCAACAAAAACTTGTCTTTTATAACTGGCGGGTCCAGCCCCGATCATTGTTTTACAAAACAAAACAAAAGAAAGTCTTCAAAAACAAAGGTCTATCTGAAGCTAGGTTTTTTTTAACTACATAGCAAAAAAAAAGAAGCAAAACAAAAGCAAAATCATCATCATCATCAGTAGCCCATCCTAGCTCTCTTCCTCCTCGGCTGCGGAAGAGGTGCATCATTGTCATTGCTAGGGCTGCTCGAATGCAAGTCAACCTCCGCTCCCTCGTCCTCAGGGGTCATGGACCTGTCAAAAGAATACTCGGAAGCCGAGTGCTACCTCACTCGACCTCTCCCCCGATCGGCTCCTCTGTGGCCCCTCCCTCAGCCCCGTCTCTGCCTACTGGCTGCGAAAGGTCTTGCAAATACTGCTCGCACCGGCTCAAGCTAAAAAGAGGACAGATATCAGTATGAATTAACAAAAGTATATAGTATGGAAACAATAGTAAATCGTAGATAGAATGTACATCAATCCCATGGGTGACTAAGGCAGTCTGCCTCCTTCGTACCATCAGGAACAGTCAGTCAATCGTCCAAAGGAGCTCGTCACCAAACGCCCAGGGGATCTACAAAAGGAACAGAATCTGATAAAGGCAGACATAAGTAATAGCAGACAATGAACAGAAATGGTAGAAAATAAGCTAGAGTGCAATATGGACTAGCATAAAGGAATGTGTACCTGCTCGACGCCAAGGGTAAACACTAGCCTACGATCCCTCTTCTCTATGTGCTCAAGTGGGATCTGCTCGATCACTCCATCCAAATGCATGTATACGATCTCAGTGGGGATCATAGGAAATCCGAGAATGGGAGCAACGGCAGGGACACCTCCAGCTGGCACATCGCCAACCCCAGCACTAGCACCAGCAGTAACCTTCGGTACAACTTGAGCCATGCCTGGGTAAGAGGTGCCATCACCCGGGTGTGTAAGAAGGTAGTGAAGTCGCCAGGCTCATGATGACGATCGCTATCCTCGCCTATCATCAAGAGGTCGAGCTCAAGACCGTCCTGTAGATCATCCACTACCCTAATGCCCAGAGGAGGAGGATGTGGAATGTCAAAGTTAGCGAGTATATAATAATAATAATAATGAGTGAAAAAAAAAGAGGAGAAAAAAAAAACACAAAAACAATAATAAGTGAAAAAAAAGAAGACAAAAAAAGACAAAAACAACAATGAGTGAAAAAAAAAAAGAGAAAGAAAACAAAAGAAGAAAGTATTAAGGAAGAGTGAAAACAAATTTTATTTGTTTGTTTTAATTATTTTGCTTGAATCGTAGTTCGTTTCGTTCTGTTGTAACTAAACGATATTATATGTATGGTTCATTCAGAGGAGTTTCGGATAAGGCATTCGTGTCTCGGTAAGAGAACCTGCATAGCTTTGTAGCTAAGATCATGAGTGCATCTATCGCACACATTCAGTTGTTTACCTTGTGCATCTATCGCACACATGCACTTGTTCTTTTTTGTGTATCTATCGCACACCTCTTTCTTTTATCTCAGGACGTGTGAAACACGGCTCCAAGTGGTTTTTGTTTCTCAAGACACGTGAAACACGGCCCTGGGCTGGTTTTATCTCAAGACGTGTGAAACACGGCTCTGAGAGGTTTCTCATTTCTCAAGACGCGTGAAACGCGGCCCTGGGCGGGTTTTATCTTAGGACATGTGAAACACGGCTCCAAGCGGTTTCTTGTTTCTCAGGATGCATGAAACGCCGCCCTGGGCGAGTTTTATCTCAAGACGTATAAAACACGGCTTCGAGCAGTTTCTTATTTCTTAGGACGCGTGAAATGTATCCCTGGGTGGGTTTTATCTCGGGACGTGTGAAACACGGCTCCGAGCAGTTTCTTGTTTCTCAGAATGCGTGAAACACAGCCCTGGGTGGGTTTTTCCTTAGGATGTGTGAAACACGAGCCCAATCAGTTTTTCTTCTATCTTAGGACGCATGAAACGCGGCCTTGCGTGTGTTTGCTCTTGGGACACGTGAAACGCAATCCCAAGCGGTTTTGTTTCTATCTTCGGACACATGAAGTACGACCGTAAGCTATTTTGCTTTCATCTCGGGATGTGTGCAACATGACCCCGAGTTGTTTTCACCTTCTTGTTTCTCAGGATACGTGAAACACATCCTTGAGCATTGTTTTCTTTCCTCGTCCAATGTTTTGGCATGGGTAGAGTGTGTTTTGGATCTTTTTGGTTTAAGGTTGAAACTGCTCATTCATGTGTTGTTATTTCGTTATCTTGCATATTGTACTTATTATTGCTCATTGCATCATCTTGCATGATCATAAGTTTTCAAAATAGCTAACTCACGAAGCATGTGGGTCCGTCTTTCAAAGTTGCATCGCCCATATCATTTGCATCTTGCCCCTGAACTACGCTGGTTTGATTCCTTGCAAAGGGATACGTAGACAGCTTGCGAGCTCAACCAATTTAATTTATGTCTTGCTTACCTAAGTCTTGCGGCCTTGTCAAAAGGGTCGTGTCTGGGCTTTGACATTCACTCACATCATTTCATGACTTTGAGCTCTGTCAAAGAGGGGCAACTGTAGACACCCCATTTTTGATCGCCCGCAAGACCTAGGTGCTGGGTTCAATACACTCGATGATGAAAGTTGAATTGTGTGCTTTGAATTCACAGCGATTTAGATTCAGTCAGGCTCTCAAAATAACCTCAAATCTTCAACATTTACCTTCTTTGAACCTCTAAGTCTTCTTTTTAGACCTTTTACTACCCTGAGCTCAGTTTGAACCAAAAAAACAGGGGAGGGCATCAAACCCGGCCGTGTATCAGTGATGGCCGGCCGTGGCTATGAATGGCCGGTCGGCCGGCCCTTGGTGGCAAAAAACACCGTTTTGGGCGGGAGGCCACCAGCTGTCCATTTTTGAAGATATTTATCACCTTTTGAGCTCAAATTCTATAAAAATGAAGTTGTGTTATTGTTTTGAGGGTTGAACAAAATTTAGAAAGCCTATATACACCTTGAGAGCTCCTCCCTCCTCCTTCTTCCTTAGCAAGCAATCTTTGAGCTAACCTAGCTTCCTTATGTCATCTCCATACACCATAGACAACCTTGTCTCACTATCTTAGAGCCTTGGTTGATCTTTGAGAAGCATAATTCAAGCTTGAGAGTGGGTTGAGACTAAGTTTGGATCACAAACAAAAAAGCTTACCCCTTGAGAAGTATAAGCTTGTTTTCTTCTCTCTTGCTCTCATTTCTTTCATTTACTACATAATTCTTATTGTTTTGAATTGTTTTGACCCTATTTGAAGTGTTTAAGATTGAGTTTGAATAGCTACCAAAAGAGTAGAGAGAGTTCACACTCTTTCTATATCTTTACTTATAGCTTAAACCTTTTTTTTTCCACTCTTTTTCTTTGATATCTACACTGATTTTCAGGGTTTAGGAAGGGCTAAAAATCATGTTTTGAGGTTTCAAAAGTGGAGGGGTTAGCCACCCCTCCTTGTTCTTGCTTCCTAGCCTTGTTTCATCTTTTTGTTATTTAGTTTTTTAGGCTCTTTTCATGTATTTTTAACCTCTGTTTTTCATGTGTTAAGGGCTGTTTTAGGGCTATCCAAGCCTTTTAAATTGGTTCATGCTTTGTTTAGTTCATTTGTTGTCTCATAAGTTGGCATACATCACTTGTTGCATGTTGTTATATAGCTTTTCTTTATTCATTTCCAGCTCTAAAAGTCTAATTTTAACAATCAATCCACCATCCATCTCTTTCACTCTTGAGAATGATTTCAACCAATTGAGGTTGCTCAAAACATGTAAGAAAGACTCCTACTTAATGGCTTAAAACATGTAAGAAAGACTCCTACTTAATGGCTTAATCTTTTCAAAAATTCATTGCCAACGGTATAGTCTTTCTCTCATGCATTAGCAGAACCTCTCGTTTGACATTACTTCTTGTTTAGAGGACTTTAACATCACCATGGACAAATTGACTAAAGAATGGCAAGGCTTCATAAAATTGGCTTAAAACTTGGATTAACACACATGAAGAAAGTGGTTGGAATTGCTTGAACTTGGCCGGACGTTATGCCGAGTTCTTTGTGTCAAGAGTTGTCACATTCTAATTCATGGCATTTTGATGATTCTTGAAGCATTGCAACCTCCCTCTTTGAGTTCATTCCATGACAAGAGGGAGGGGTGGTCTTATTCATTGCATTTTATTGATTTTTGTCCAAAATTGCATCCAAGACCGTCAAGAAATCAATTTGCTCATTGATGGCTTTGGAATCAATTCCAACCTTCTCTCGAGGCTTTCCCATGACAGAGGAGCAAGAAAGGGACAAATAGAGCTTGAGGGCACTCTATCGGCATTGGTTC
Organism: Camellia granthamiana; assembly: GCA_036172215.1. Classification (NCBI taxonomy): domain Eukaryota; kingdom Viridiplantae; phylum Streptophyta; class Magnoliopsida; order Ericales; family Theaceae; genus Camellia; species Camellia granthamiana. Next base: position 118,437,454 of record CM069912.1, on the reverse strand, counting down.
ACCTCAGAACACAAAAACGGAATTTTGCACCAAATTGATGCACGACTGGCCATCTGTAGGCCCGGCCGGCCATCACTGATGCACAGCCGACCCTCAGTGTGTGCCCAGCAGTGCAATTTTGCAGGAAAGCAGAGACAGTGGCTGAAGGTGAAACAGAGTTGGCTTGGACAGAAAGAGTAGCTCTTAGGCGCTGTGCATGCAACCTTCATCCATCTTCACTTACGCATTTTGTCGAATGTAAACAATTGTTTAGTTAGTGTTATAATTATCATAGTTATAAATTAATCTTATTGTAATTTAGATTGTTATAGCCATTAGTTTATTGATAATTGGTATAGCTAGTTAAATTGTTGTAATAAAGTAGTTAATTAGCTTAGTTAAGGTTAATTATTATTCATTCATTCGGTTTTGTAATAGTTAGTTTAATTTAGACTTTTGGACATTGATTCGCACCATCCTGTGCAAGGGATCAAATGTTGTAATAATATGTGTTTAATGTGTATGTCTTCCAACTCCACGTCTTTCTCCCTTTTATTTAACTGCTTACGATGATTAGTTTTAGGGACATCACGTTTTGTTTAGCAACTTCATGTTTGCATCCATTTGTATTGCATGCACCGACGATCGGTCCATTATTCTAACTTGTATTATTAGTTTAAAATATTTCTTTGAATACATGCTTAGACCGCATGCTATCTAATTGATTCATATGTCATATTAGTAGTCAAGACTATTAATTGCATATTGCATGCATTGCATTAGTCATATTGTATAGTTAGGGATCATGCATTTTTCTAACTCTTTTGTTTGTTTTGGCTTGGAGTACTAGCTAAGCCTTTACTCACTTTAGCATAATTGTATGAATATGAGTTTTGTCATGACTAGCATGCTTGCCATGAGGCTAAGTGCTTAAATGATAAACTGTTTGTATGCCTGTGGATGAAGGCTTGTTGCTTAAATTGGAATAATTTGAGTAATATTCATATGCGATCACTTTTTCAAGTGGTACATATTTCAAAACAATTTTCAAAAACCAAACATGAACTCAAGATGTTCCAATTCTTGCGATTTTGTCTATACTTGTGTGTGTGCGCATTACATAGTAATGCTAGCCTAATGATCGGAACAAGAGCATATAATGTTGATAAAAATCATATCATGATTAGTAGAGGCTAATCTTTGATCAGGTGAGCGGGGGTGCTCAAATGCATTCATGACCTTCCCTTCTCATACCTAAGTTCTTGAGCCGAGACAATCTTGGTGATGACGGACACGTGGCCTTTGGCACGAGTCATGGGTTTCCTAAATTTTCCCAAAATAAAATATTTTGGAGGCAACTCTATATCTGGCAAAGTAGTCCATTTTTGGCATTTTGATTCAAAATCGATTTTCCAAAAAGATTTGTCGGATTTGGACTCTTTGGTGATTATCTATTTCACATTGCACTTATGAGATTAGATTCAGAACCGCGAGAGTCTGAACTGTAGGGCTTATTTTGAACTTCCGAAAGGGGGCACGAAAAAGGCAAGCTACAAATATGTGCTTAGACCACATGCTATCAAATTTATTCACATGTTATGTTAAGTAGCCGAGCCTATTTAGATTGCATATCACATGCGTTGCATTAGTCACATTACATAGTTAGGATCACGCATTTTTCCTAACTCTTTCACCTTTTGGCTTGGAGTACTAGGTGAGCTATTTTATGCTTTACCATATTGCACGAATGTGATTGTTGTCATGTCTAGCATGCTTGTCATGAGGCTAATTGCTTAAATGATAAAATGTTTGAATGCCTGTGGATGAAGGCTAATTGCTTAAATTGGAAAATTTTGAGTAATGTTTATATGCGATCACTTTTTCAAGTGGTACATATTCGAAATAATTTTCAAAAACAAACATGAAATCAAAATGTTCCAATTTTTGCAAATTAGTCTATACCTTGTGTGCGCATCACATAGTAAGTTAGCCTAATAAATCGAAACAAGAGCATATAATGTAAATAAGATTCACATCTTGATTAATAGAGGCCGATCTTTGATCGGGCGAATGGGGGTGCTCAATTTATGACCTTCCCTTCTTGTACCTAAGTTCCCGAGCCGAGACGATCTTGGTGATGATGGACACATGTCCTTTGGCACGAGTGATGAGTTTCCTAAATTTCCTAAAAATATTTAGGTGGCAACTATGTATCTGGCAAAGCAGTCCATTTTTGGCAATTTGATTCAAAATCGATTTTTTAAAAGTTTTGCCGAGTTTAGACTCTTTGGTGTTTATCTATTTCATATTGCACTTATGAGATTAGATTCAGAACCGCGGCAGTCCAATACTGTAGGGCTTATTCGTCTTCTGAAAGGGGGCACAAAAAGTTGAGCTACAGTTTCTGGCAACTCTGCTGGGGAACTTAGAGAACTTGACTTGAACTTCATGATATGAAATTTTATCTACACTTATATGTTTCTTTGCATTGCATTTACATTGGTGCACTTAAGTCACTGTGTTTCCCATCTACTATTCCTGGATGGTTTACTAGAGGTTTGCCTAAAAGCTTACCAAAAGGCTGACCGGTCGTGGGCTCTGCCATGATGGGAACACAACCCTTGGATCTGGACTAACACTGTACCGTTTGATCCTCCTTTCATTTCTCGATGTTAGGTGTGAGAGGTATATTAGGTAGTTTTGCTGAGGTACCCTTTCTGACCATTCGGCCTAGTTGCATATCGAAAAGCCATAGAGACTGTTCCAAACTAGGACAAGATGCTCACCTGAAATGCAGGATTGCGTGAAAACAGCTTTGTTTGAATAGTGAACCCTAGTTCCTGACGAAACTAGGGCAGGGTAACCCTACCCCCTCATAGGGGTGTTTTGGCTCTCACTTAACTGGTATGTGCATTACAGTGAAACTGTACAAGAATGTGCATAGCAGTTACAAGTTTGGTATCTGTTTTGGGGGCAGAATTCAGTGTGGAGTGTAGTCCTACAGCTTTGATCATGTCTGTGTTGGTAATGGCATAGCAGTTACAAGTTTGGTATCTGTTTTGGGGACAGAATTCAGTGCGGAGTGTAGTCCTACAGCTTTGATCATGTCTGTGTTGGTAATGTCTTAGCTGAGGTACTCTGTAGTTTCTGATTACCGTTTTCTTTTGCTTTATTTCTTTTTGCTAGGTAGTTTACCACCATAGCTTCAGAAAGTTCGGATATCCCCCAAGTACTCTGGACCCGAGTTAGGAGGCTTTGCAAAGCAGGGGATCTTGTTCGGGGACATCCTGTGTTTACCTCCCTCCCATCGGTTACAAGACGAATGAGAATCAAACAGAGCTCACCAGTTCAGTTTTTACAGCAATCACCTCTCAATTCACCTGTGTCTAGTCAGGTTCAGGGACAGTCTTCTACTTCTAGCCCGGCACAAGATCACTCACCTATTCCGATAACACAGTATCCTCCAGTCAATATGGAAGAATTAATACATCATCTATAGCAGACAGTTGAAACCCTACAGCAAGATGCTGCCCACCAGGCCGAGGTCACGACCCATCAGGCCGAGGTTATAAACAGGCTACAACAAAAGCAACCGCAGCCAGCTGCGGCCTCTGCATCCTATGCACCTTCCACGCGTATTCCAGCACCCAGAGCTACTGCTCATACTGCCAATGTCCAAGAAAATCAAACCAATCTAGTAGAGCCAATCCCAGTACAAGCCTCCAGAGTACCTATTTATCAAACTGAGGCTCCGTTTGAGTTTGAGGTTGACCTAACTGTACTCAAGGTCAATAAACTAGAGAAGTTATTCAAGAGAGCACAAGGGGTTAACTCCATCCCAGACATAGAGGACGAATATACCGATTCTGCAGTCATATTGCCAGATCGGTTCAAAATGCCGCATATCAACCGATTCGACAGCTCAAGAGATCCAATGGTTTACCTTCGGCTATTTTCAGATATCTTGCAGCCGATAGGCCTGACTAGCCTACAAAAGCTGTCTCTCTTTGGCCGGACCATGTCAGGTATAGCGGTCATATGGTATGCGAAGTTGGAAGACTCTGTCAAGCAGAATTGGGAGGAGATGGTCGAGGCCTTCATTGCACAGTATTCATACAATACTCAAATCGAGGTCACAACTCATGATCTCGAGGTAACACGCCAAGAGCCAAAAGAGGGCTTCTCTAAATTTGTGATGAAGTGGAGAACTAAAGCCTCGATGATAACTACAAGGCCTTCTGAGAAGGATCAGATTATGATGGTTGTCCGGAATTTGCACAGCAAGTTGCTACAAAAGATTATCATCCTACCTTTGTTTACATTATAGAACTCCATGAGATGGGGGTTCAAATCGAAGACGCCATGAAGTAGGGGTTGATTACAGATGAGAAGAAGCTGGCAAAAAAGCCGTTTGTACGCAGTTCCAATGCTACCAGTGGTAGCACAGCTGCGAGGCCGTCAGATGTAAGCGTTGTCACTACAACCAAGACTGTCGACCCCTTTGCCAATACAAACTCACAAACAATGTCCAACCCTGTCCGATCCCAAAGGACTTTCAACCAGCTATACATCACCCTGTCTCAAGCCATGAAGGTGCTAGTCAAAAAAGGGTACCTCAAACCATTAGAACCCAGCCCATTGCCTGATCCTCTTCCACTCAAACACAACCCCACAAAATACTGCGTGTTTCACCAACAGCATGGTCATGATACCAACCAGTGCTTCCGATTGCATCATGAGATTCAGAATCTCATTGACAACAAGGTGATCGCTCCACCTCAAAAACCCAACGTGACCACAAATCCACTCCCAGCCCATAATCAAGTCCCCAGGCCTCGAAATCTCAACCCGATCCATACACTGACCACCCCTTACGACCCCAGTGTATATATTACCCCCTCTCACCTACCAAAACCAATGTTGTTCATTCCAGAAGGCGCAAATCTGTGCATGATGGACACGTCCAATCCCCAACCCAAGCCTATGGTGATGCTTACAGTGGAAGGGAAGTCTACTTTGTGTTCTAAGGACGTAACTGATGGGGTGTATGACCTAAGCTGCTACATTATGCCGACTGGTCAAACCAAGCCTGAATTGGTGTTGCCAACCTTGGTAGACATCAATGTCGTCAAAGAGAATGGCCCAAGCCAAGGGTTGGATGATCTACCAGAACTCAAGCAGGATTTGGACAACCTGCAGTTCTTTGACGAACAGGATTAGGGAGATATGCAGATTGGGTGGTTCGACCTGAACGGATCAACAAACAACTCTGGATGGCTGATTGATGAGCCAGACAAAGAAGAAGAAACTGAAATGAAACCAGAGGGAAAAGAAGTAGAAATCGTTATGGTAGCAGAAAAAGCTGAGGAGAAAGGAAAGCTGTCGGAGAGCACTGGTATGGAAAACCCAGCCTAGGAAGTGGGCACTGCGAGCACTGTGGATACAAAATAGAAAGCTACACTGAGGCAGTTTGAACTAGAAAGGGTTGAAGACAACCAGGAAGCTGTAATGGCCTAACACCCTGTGGGGGATACTTATGATGTAAAAGTGATACAAACAGAGCCGGAGAACTATTTGTCAGTTGCGGAGGGTGAATGGTGGGCCGATGATAATCTGCACCTAGCATACACCGACGAAGACTGGGGTGAGTGCCTTCCGAACAACACGTGGTATGCAGAAGAAATTGACCATCTAATAAGAAACGGGCGGTATTTTAAGCCGCCGCACCTAGATCAGGTAGAGGCGTCTAGAAAGACAGAGAGGCTGAGAAATAAAAAGAGAAACAGCTGGAAGAAGAGGTAGTGTTGAAACAGCTTAAGAGAATCCAAGCTGACATCTCCATCTCGGGTTTTCTCATGGCCTCCTGGGTACACCGACAAACAATGTTGTCGACAATGCACAAGGCTAAATTGTCCATTGACACCACGCCCGAGCAGCTAGTGGAATTGGTTTTCCCAAGTGGTGCCAAACTAACTCTGACCTTCTCTGATAAAGAACTGCCGCCGAAAGGCCCGGCCCACAATAAACCTTTGTACATATCTGTGGAGTGCAAGAAGAAATGGGTGCCGATGGTGTTGGTAGATACCGGTTCGATTATCAATGTCTATCCTTCTTGCACCGCCTATGCAATAAGCCTCAAACTAGCAGACTTTGTTCCCACAGCCTAAGTAATTCGGGCATATGATAATACGAGCAAAGAGGTCATAGACACGATGCAAGTCAAAGTCCAGGTGGCCCTAGCTAAGTAGGAGGTCAAGTTCCATGTTTTGGATGTGCCAACTACCTTCAATTTGCTGTTAGGGAGGCCCTGGTTGCATCATGTAAAGGCCATCTCCTCCACTCTCCATCAGATGTTAAAGTACCCTCATGGGTGAAGAATGGCGATTGTTTTTGGGAATTCATCCATCCATCCGCCGCCAGAGGTAACTATGCCAGTGCTGGAGATCACCCATGGTGAGGAGGATGTATTCCTCTCAAGATTTACTCTGGCTGAAGGCCGAGTAGTGCAAACCACTATGGCCGTAGACGAAGGCATGCATGTCAACGCCCAGTCTATCTATTTCATGAACAAACTGCAGTAAGTTCCAAGAATAGGACCCGGAAGAAGTGGCTAGAAAGGTGTTACTGCACTAACAGATATGCCGCATAACCCACATGCCTTTGGTCTGGGCTATGTGCCTAGCAAAGAGGACTAGATCAGGAAGGGAGAAGAGATCAGAGGTAAAGCCAAGGCCAAGCAAGCCGGGAAGTACTATGGGCTTATTCACAAGCCAATCCAGGGGACACTGAATGGCCGTTTTGTTCGGAAGGGAGAAGACTTTCCTTTTTGTGGCTTTCCCGAGCCTTGGGTGAATTCCTCGAAGCAGCGTGTCCCCGGGTTCAAGATCTTTTTTGACCTGCAACTACAAAACAGAGCTGAACCAAGCATCAAAGCTAAACAGAGCATGGAAGGTGACTCAGATGGTAGTGAACTTGGAGTAGGGGCAGTACTGGCTAGTCTCCTAATAGATCCTGTGGCCAACCTAGAGAACTTGGGGGATAACCTTACCATCTCCATGATCAGGGAAGAATCAGGTGTGAACCCAACCAACGGCATTTTGGATGCATCAATGGCACCATCTCTTATCTGGTAGCTGAAGGAAGGCTATCTGTCCAGTTCTGAATCGGGTAATGAGCTAGAATCTGATTCCACTAAGTCTATGGGGTCGGAATCAAATTCAAGTTATTCTGAGTCTGAGTCTGGTATTTCTGGGGGTGGTAACCCGGATACCAAAGTCCTATCTAGGTCTTCATTCAGCTTTTCTTTTGAGTCTGTAACCGAAGATCTGAACCTTTTGAATGAAAACTCTACAGATTCTGTGTACTTCAATGTGCTGTTAGTTTATTGTATTGACCAAGATTTTCAAAATTTTAATGAAAACGAAGGGGAAGAAATTCCCCTGTCTTTAAAAAACTTGATTAATCGAAAGGAGGAGAGGTTTGCTAAACCCCGTGCTGATGAAATCATTGCCATTAATGTGGGTACTGAGAAGGATCCGCACCTAGTCTAGATCGGGTCCATGTTGTCTTCGAAGGAGTGTGAGCGTTTAATCGCTTTGTTAAAAGATTTCAAAGATTTTTTCGCATGGTCCTACAAAGACATGCCTGAAATCAATCCTAAGATTGTACAACATCGGATCCCTCTTGACCCTGAGGTTCGACCAATCAAGTAGAAGTTGCATAGAATCCGTCCAGATTGGGCGCTGAAAATCAAGGAAGAGGTCACCAAGCAGATCGAGACAAGTTTCTTGTTAGTATTTGAGTATCCAACTTGGTTGGCCAACATCGTCCCAGTGCCGAAAAATGATGGTAGAATCCAGATGTGTGTGGACTTCCAGGATATGAACAAAACCAATCTGAAGGATGACTTTCCTCTGCTGCATATTGATGAATTAGTGGACTTCATTACGAGCCATGCATTGCTATTGTTCATGGACGGGTTTTCCGGGTACAACCAAATTCTAATGGCACCCAAGGACAAAGAGAAGACCACATTCACTACTCCATGGGGTATCTACTGCTACCGGGTTATGCCGTTTGGTTTGAAAAATGCTGGAGCTACCTATAAGAGGGCTGTGACCACCATTCTGCATGACATGATCCACAAAGAGGTCGAGGTGTACGTAGACGACATGATTGTCAAGTCCAAAAACTAAGAGGGCCACTACACCACCTTAAAGAAATTCTTTCAATGGATCAGGGAATACAGATTGAGGTTAAACCCGCACAAATGCACCTTTGGTGTAATGGTAGGAAAAATGCTGGGCATTTTGATCACACAGAGGGGCATTGAAGTAGATCCTTCCAAAATCAAGGTCATCCTAGAAATGCCACCACAGAGGACTGAAAAAGAGGTGCGAGGCTTTATGGGTAAAGTGATATTCATAAGGCGGTTTATTTTCAAATTAATCTTGACTTGTGAACCACTATTTGGTCTCCTGAAGAAAGGGAAGAAATTCCGATGGGATGATCAATGTCAATTTGCCTTTGAGCAGGTTAAACAGTATCTCCAGAATCCGCCTGTGTTGTCGCTGCCAGAGCCGGGGAAGCCTTTGATTCTGTATATGTCAATAACAGACACGACCATGAGATGCATGCTCGCTCAGGAATCTGAAGACAGGGTGGAGAAAGCCATCTACTACCTGAGCAAGAAAATGCTAGATTATGAGACTCACTATACTCCATTGGAGAAAGCTTGCCTAGCCTTGGTATAGGCTACCAGGAAGTTGAGGCACTACTTGTTAGCTCACTCTATAATCCTGGTTTTGAGATCCGATTATTTGTAAAAGTCCATGTCCGTTTTTATTTCAATTATGTGCGAAATTGTTATTTGTATGTGCAATCATATGTAAATACCACAAAATGCGCACACATTGCGAGTGATACAACTTGTAGTGACGATTATTTTGGACTTATAGTTGCTATTTATCCTGTATGTGCGTCACTTTGGTGTAACACTTACAGAGTAGAAAGGATATTGGGGAAAGGTGGAAGGAACTCCCCTGTGATAAGAAGAAGAGGTTTCAGGACATGGCTAAGGCAAGTGCCAAGGAACTGGGCAAAGAAGTTGCACGTGCACCGAAATCTGCAAAGGTAATTACGTACTTAATGTTTTGATAACTACATTTGGGGAGGACCTGCTATTGATACATTGTTGGTTCTATTTTTGTATTAATGTTCATGTTAATAACATTGCAGAATAAAATGCAAGTCCGCATATCATTGAAGTCAATTGTTGATATCGTTAACCGGTGTAATGAAGCACAGAAGCAGGTAGTCATTGATATTGGGTTTGGTGGCCTCCTAGGGATAAATTGTACCCATATAGATCACGACTTGTGCCAATGGTTGGTACAGAACTTTGATCCCGACCCTAGTTCATTGAATGTTCATGGGTGTCACCTCAAGCTCACCTCTGAGGAAGTTCTTGTTTTATTAGGTATGCAGTCAGAAGGCGATGATATGCAGTTGACTGGTTCAATAGACGCATATCTCAATATCTATGAAGAGGTTGGAGTTGTTAAGGGAGTCATTCCTTTGAACCAGTTGAGACTTTATAACTGAGACTAATGGTGCGGACGACGAGTTTTGGAGGAAATTTGCATTGTACGTGTTGGGGCCCATGTTGTGTCCTACCACAATAATCACCTTGAGTCTGTCATTCATTCATGTCGTAAAGGACGTGAACGGTATACGGGCATGTAATTGGGCAAAGTTGACACTGCAATTCCTTGTGAAAGGTGTTCAGAAGTATAAGATGAAAGGTCAGTGCGAGACAATTGGATGTGTTTTCCTTCTAATGGTAACGTAATTGACCGTTGTTTATTTGTACCATGCTGATTACATATTTCATCCACTGCTGTCCATATGGTTCAATAAATTGGCAGACGTTGCAAAATACAAAGTTACCTGTTATTAAACAACATCAATAGAAATACTTATACAAGCAACATTTTTTTAACTAGAAAGAGCTTATCTTTTTAACGAGAAAGGTGCATGGGGATTCTACCATTGAGACACAGAAACACATAGATATGATTGTGTTGTAAGTTGTATGCATCAATAAAGTCCTTCGTTCGCAAGAAAAAAAGGGTGTAAAACATAGCTACCGTACCATTGTCAAGTGCAAACTTCTATGGCATAAATAATTTTTTCACATCATAATTTCCTCACTTTGCATTCTTAAGGAATACAGATTATTTTGCTCGAAAATGTAAACTAATTATCTTGTCCCCCTTTATAATGTAGCTATTTTACTTGGATCATTTTTCACCTCCTTGTAAGAGTACGTCGGCTACTACACGCTCTATCCCTCGGCTAAATGATTGGGGTGATGTTGAAATACGGGAGACGCGGTGATGTATGGAAAGAAAGCAAATGTTTGAGCAACATGAGGTAATCAACCCATTCGTTGTGCACATTTGACAGCATTGCCTCACCTATGTTATGCAAACAATGACAGACTTCATTTATGTTCCTAAGATTAGGTGGGTCTGTTATTGGGATTGTACGATTCACAATTCCGAACATATGATTCGAATCGATTCTGTAAGAAATCAATTTGAATAGGTTGTGTGAATTAGAAAAAGCTGTGTATCATAGCTGAATCAGTGAGCTGAATTGGTGAATCGTCAATTCATTCGACTTGATAAAATTGATGTTTGGCTATCTGTTTAGGTTTTTTATTGTTCAACAAGGGCTGACACAACCTTTTTAAGGTATTTCAGAATTTAGGATTACCGTATGCCATATTTTCACTTTCTCCCTTCCTATTTACTCTCAAATACTCAAACTTATGCGGGAAAAACATGGACTTTCCCTCTTTACAATATTATAGCCTTACATATTCAATTTTGTGTACTACTTGCATTTATGAAATGAATTTTTTTAAGCCATCAAGTCAAATTTTTGAAAAATTTTAAAGATTTTGGTTTTTTAAACTTGTAAAAAGGTCAAAACATTGTCGTTCAGTTATTGTTAATTAGTTTGTAATTAAAAGTATGTCTTCCTTTATCTAAATGGGAAAATGTCAAGTGGTAAACATGGGATCTAGTGTAAAGTTTTTATCCACACCAGATGATCATCATTTACAACAATATTTTTGTTCATTTCAACAAAGAAATTAATTGTTATTAGATATATTTAATATGTAAGTGTGTAGATATATGTTGTGTGTAATTTAAGAAAGCTGACCAAAACTTTACGATTCACAGTTCAAATCAATTCATGATTCAGTACAATACCATTTTCATTCATGATTCGAATCCCGATTTGACAACTATGTTAGGTGGAGTTTCATACCACAATGGAGGAAAGCAACAACAATGATGACACAATCAACGCACACCATGTCCGTAACAAACAAAAACCAGAGTTTGATGAAGTTCATATGAGCAACGTTAAGTCTGACATTGGTGAACTGAAGGAAACGATGAAGCAAGTGCTTCACAGCAATGTGGAAATAAGGGAGATGTTGCTCAATTTCCGAGGGAAGGAAGTTGTTGACAATGCAAAGGTAAGTAAAAGCAATCAGTACACATGCTTGACACAGTTCAGGGGGGTTACTTGATGAAATATCGTACTAAGTTAATGTATGTGTTTGTCTGATTAGGTGGAGTCGACTAAAGGAAATTGTAACATTAACATATCCTCCAGCATTGGTGAACTAAAGAAAATGCTGAACCAAGTGGTTGCAGCTATAATGTCTGAGAAACAACCATTTAATGAATAAACACATATTGCTAAAATGAAGCAAATGATGCAGCAAGTGCTGGAAGGTTTATCGAAAATAGCACAATTACCTCGCGTGGAGGAAAAAGGTGTCGACCTTAACGTGGGAGTCGAGTTGCATGATGGTGGCGTGGTCTTCCCAAATGATTACATTAACCCAATAGAGGGTAATCTTCAAGATTTACAGGGAGTGGATCATGAGGAAAATAATGTGAATGGAATGTTGTCAAATGAGATAATTGATGCATACCGTCCAAGAAGTTGGGGACACGCACAACAACCGTGACCTTGCCTTGAAGGAAACATACGCGAGCAAAGAAACCAAATCTGTTTCGGTTCAGTTTCTGGCCATCAAGAACGTGGCGAAAGAGAGTGTATCTTCCTTTGATGATTTGCAAACCTTGCCTCTAATACGAGGAGAAGCAGACAAAGTGCATACTTCTCCTAGTAAGATTGCCCAAACATTAGGAGCGGGAGGAATTGTAACAGGCAGAAGAAAGGAAAGAGGAAGAGGTAGAGAAAAAAGAAGAGGAAGAGGAAGAAAAGTTGAAGCCACAAACGTAGGGGATATGCATTCATGCAATGATAGCAAAATAAGTACTCGACTTACGGCAGAAAAATTCCCAAGTCGCCACATCACTTCACGTTTCATATGTTTCATTACGAATTGATGCCGACAGCATTATTGATCATAATTGAACCATTATTTGTGTTGTATTTTAATAGTTGTCATTTTAGTGCAAGTTTGCACTAACAAATGTTGTATAATTGTCTTACAAATTTCGGACAAAGTCCTGTCCAAATTACACAAGTTGGACAAGTGGTTCCGTTCAGAGGTTAAACATCTCTTCACTAATTTTAGATGCGTAAGGATGTGTTATGTATTTTATAAATTTATTTTGTGAACTGTGTTCAGTTAGGTCATTATTTATATTAATAGGAGGAGTTAATGGTACTGGAGAGCATAGAGGTTTTATCGACGGATGAAGACAAACTTGTTGACTATGTACTTGACGACAGAAAAAATGAAAGGTACAGTTCAGTTTACTACTTGCAATTAACCTTTTCCGTAGTATTTGTCAAATAAGTTTGATTTTCTACAGATACTTCTTCCTTGTAGGGACATTGTCGTGTCTATGAATCTTCATAGAATCCCATGCGAATGTGCTACCCGATGTGACATGCGTACGCTTAAACTAGGGGCATGGCAATCCGACACTACAAGTATTGGCATCTAACAATGTTCTTTCAACTATATGCGCATGATGGGCATTTCCCTGTAGGGACATTGTTCTTTCGTATTAGATTTAAACAAATTGCAAACCTTATTTATCAAGTTGCCTCGTCTCTTAAAATGTTCCAGCCAATAAACTTGGTCGTGGTTCAATTGACTAACGGACAGCGGCAAGTAAACAAAGACGGGCAGCATATTGCCTGGTTCTTTCTAGTATATCTATTGATAAGTAAGTGTTTTAGGTCAATTGTGTATTGTAGATGACATATTTTCAGAAATGTTTGGCTGAATGACCTTTACACACTAAACATACAGACTTTGATACTAAATAAAAATACTCAACCTTTGAACCATGTGTAGACATCCCCGAACGTCCCGGGAAAAAATCTCGTTTTGTTCATTTGGGTTTACTACAGTTTAGACTCAATGTCACGATCCTGTATCTAATCTCGCAGAGTGCAATGCAAGACCGATGAGTCATCAAAGAGTCCAAATCTGGCAAATCGTTTTGAAAAACTGATTTTTAGAAAGAAGTGCCAAACATGGACTGCTTTGCCAGATACAGAGTCGCCACCTAAATATTTTGTTTTGGGGAAATTTAGGAAACCCTGACTCGTTGCCTAAGGCCACGTGTCCGTCATCACCAAAGTTGCCTCGGCTCGGGAACTTGGGTACGATTGGGGAAGGTCATCTATGAGCACCCCCGCTCGCCCGATCAAAGATCGGCCACTACTAAACATGATATCTTATTTTTGAAAACACATGCATTCTTATTCCGGTTAATTAGCTAATCTTGCTATGTGATGCACACAACACACAAGTATAGACTAGATCGCCTAATTTGGAACAAAGCATCGCATATCCGTTTGTTTAAAAATGGTTTGAAGGTGCTACCCGCAAGTAGACTAAAACACGGATTTCGACGAATTATTCCAATTCAAGCAATCCAACCTTCACCCACAGGCATTCAGGCAGTTATAACACATAAGCAATTAGCCTCATGGCAAGCATGCTGTCATGTTAACACTCACATACATGCAAAATGTTAAAGTATAAGCACTCACAGTGTACTCCGAGCCAAAACAAGAAACTAGTTAGTAATCATGCATGATCCTAGTTCATGTTAAAATGGCTAATGCAACACATGCAAAATGTAACTAGAATAGGCTCGGCTAACCTAAGAATGGCATATGAAATGCAACAACTCGATACACGTATTCAAGTTGGAATTGAAGTACTATGCAATTAGTATGATGCGCTGAGCCCGGTGCATGCAATACAAATGAATGAATGCAAACATGCATAGCATAAGGTATGCTAAATCAAATATGCCCTAGAACTAACCATCATAAGGGGTTAAATAAAAGGGAGAAAGAAGTGGGGGTTGGAAGACATGCATTGCACACACGCACGCTTATTACATAATTGCACCCTCTCGAGAGAGGGGCCGAAAGAATAGTACAAATTAACTAACTAACAAAGCTAATTAATTATTACAAGGCCACTTAACTAATTAAACAGATTAATTAAGCTACTGAAAACAGTAAAGCAGCTTCGGAAAGAGGGAGGAATGCACGCATGCTCGACTCCGCTCGGAAATCCATCACCATACCCATGCTGCCTCTGTTTACACTGCTCTGCACCTCTGAACACTTTGCAAGTCTCAAGGATGCTTCTGAACCACTTCCTAAGGGTTGTGGGAGGTCACCGACCAAGAGGTGAGGCCACCGGCCATGGAAATATAGTCACCAACCAAAAGTGAGGCCATCGGCCAACAATACATAGCCGGCCGGCACTGAAGATGGCCGACCGGCCATCTCTTCCTGCAGAACCCTGTTTTGCTGCAGCAGAGGACAAACAAGGCATGGCAATGCATTTTCAAAGCAATGTGTGCACCCCCACCCTTCCTATCATGTTATGAACTCAAAGGAGTATGGTTCTTGACCCTCGGGCCATCAATCACGCATTCCAATGCATGATGACCCAAGGTGCCAAATGTGCAATTTGATATCAAGTGAAATGCACACAAACACATAATGATCCTAACCTCCATCATAATTGATCAAGAGGCAAGGGATGCAAATATGCAAGCAAGACTAAATCAACATGATCATGCTAAGGTAACAAGCATACCAAATGCAATGCAACCTAGACAAGCATACAAACATGCAAGGCATGTGACAACATCCAAGCATGTAACAACATATGAGGGGCAACCATACAACAATATGTTAGGCAACTTAACAAGAGATGCATGCCAAATGCAATACCACTTAAACATGTGACAACATATCAAAAAGCCAAGTATTGCAACAACATACAAGGCGAGCATGCAACAACATGCAAAAGGATGGACTTACACCAATATGGGCAACTCTCAAATAAGCCCATATTAGTGGCCAAAATGCTATGGACATGAGGGCAAATGCACATACAAACATGCATGTTAATGGACCCAACACTCAAGCATCAAAGGGTAACTTTTAAGAACACTTAAAGGGATGGAACAACATTACATGCTCTGAAATAAAGCTAGGAGTGATGCCAAATCACATAAACAAGCCAAGCATGCATGATTAAGTCTTAAGGCTTAAAACTAGGCAAGGGACTTGAACCAATGCTACATAAAACAAAGAGCATATGGCAAGCACAACCCAAAACAGTCCTAAATCATGGCAAAATAAGCCTAAAACATGCAATGACCAAAGCTAGAACAAGCCAAAACAAAGGGGCAAAAACATGAAGCATGCAAGGCCATCAAAGAGGTGTTACACTACACCTAATACAACCAAACATGGCGTGATTTAAGCGACCCAAAACAGAGTTATGACATGTGAAAATGAGCCCAAACACCCACTTAGATGTCATCCCAAATACCTAAGCATGATGCATACACAATGACACATTCATGAGGCATAAAACACAAACTATCCAAGGCATGGAATAGATGATAAAAGATGATAAATACAAGTATTCAAGCATACTATATGGACTGAAATGACATTCTAAGTGATGCCAAACCACTAAAATGATCCAAATTAAGCATGCTAGAGGATCCAACACCCGAAGCCTATAAGCTAGTTTGCACGGTAGCTATACAAAGCAAGTCATGGACGACCAAAACAACCAAAAACAAACCTCTAGCATGCTAAAACAAAGCTAGAAGCTTCATGGAGTTGAGCCAAAATCATGCTAAAAACACATGTTACAACATGATGCATGTTAAGGCTATTTCATGGAATTACAAGACAAGTGTATGAAGCATACATGGCATGTCTAAACCAACTTAAAAAAGAGGTATACCATGGCAAAACAACCACAAATACCAGCTAAGACATGGCCAACATGAACTTAAAAAGGGTGCTCACATATGAGGCAAATATGACAAATATTGAAGACAATAAGGAGAGGGGATGGCCCTCTCCTTCTTAGGACCTCAAAACACCATCCCTACCACTGAAATCCCTCTGGATTTCAGTGGTGAGAAGGCCAATACAAGGTGGTCCCGGAGCTCACAAAGAAGGGCATAAAAAGAGGCCAAACAAGGCCTAAGAGGGGGTAAACAACCCCAAACACCAAAGAGATCTTAAACAACTATTTTAAGCACTTAAAAACAGAACTTTTATCAGTTATAAGTTAAGCTTAAAAACAGATGCAAGATAGGCTAAAAGCTTGTGCAAAACTGGGGAATAAAGAGGGTAGTTTCTTACCCTTGAAGAACCTCTTCAAGAACACCACTCCAGCACCTTCCTTGGATCAAAACCAGCCTAAGAACTCTAAAAACAACTCCTTAGCACCTCAGCAACTAAGGGATAGTGTAATACTAGGTGCTTTAGCGCAAAAATATGAACAAAACACCCTTTAGAACACTATTACACACAAAAATCAAAAGAGAGGGAGATATAGAGATAGATAGATATATAACTCCTAACCCTAAATTCCAGAACCCCTGAGGAGGGAGGAGGGCCTCACCTCTTATAGAAATCCACTTCCTAAGCTTCTAAGAGAAGCTAACACAAGGTGTAAATCCCTCCATACACGTGTATGGAGGGGGTGTAATGTGGATGCCAGCTGTGACAGCTGGCATAAAATATCTGCCAAAAGCAGATAGAAAGGGGTCGGCTGGAAAATGTGGTCAATTGACCAACAAAAATGGCCGGCCAACCAAAATCATTGCCGACCGGCCAACACCTTTGGCCGGTAGCAAGAAAACAGGGCCGGTGGCCTCAAACTAAGGCCGGTGAGGTGTGGGTGATGGCCAACAAGCCATTCCCTGCCCTCAAAAGCAAAAACACAAGTGTTTGGTGCATAACCAAGCACAAAGCAAACAAGTCAAGAGGTCTTGAGGCAAGGCGCGCGACCAAAACCTCCAAGAACTCAAGACGAACACGAACATGGATGATCACCGAGTGTTCAAACAGTGACGTCCAAGTCTTGAGGACGGTCAAAAATAGGGTGTCTACACCATGAAAATATCGTCAAATCATATTTTGGACATGACAAATATACTGGTGTGCTTGATACATGTGAGAAGGTAATATGAATGTCCATCCCATCAAAGTGAGTAGATTTAATATGAATGTCAGTAATATGAATGTCGATCCCATTAATATGAATGTCAATGTAAATATGAAAGTGAGTAGATGTTCACATGCCCTCTAAACAATGTCTTCACTTGTATTTATGTGTAGATTTACATGTCTTTCAATTATAGAGGAGTACATTGGTTGTGCGTACAAATAGATATGGTAGACCGTTGTGGCGTACCTATTTGACTCATTGGCATCCGCCACACTGGACAGCAACAAGCTTAATGCGGCAAAAATGTTGGTATGTCCTACTAAATTTGACAAAACTACTTCCAAACTATGACATCCTTTACATAAACCAACCGTCTCCATCTGCAACAGGTTCAAACAATGCACGTCTTACTGCAACTACAGTTTGGAAATTAATATGGTCAAGATGTGTGTAGCTTTGACATCCACATATTAGACAAAAGGCCATTACAAGAACTGGACGAATAATCCACAAACCCTGTGTCACATTTATTTGACTCCTGAATGACTCATTTAATGAACCTACTTATGTTTATGAGAAATTTAATGTTACATTTCATTTGTAGCACTTTCGACTATGGGATGTTTGTGATCAAGTACATGCAGCGGCCTAATATACCCAACGGTCCACACAAGGTACATTCTACCACTTCATTTCCAATTGTGAAAGAAATCCTTTTATTTCCTACAACTGTAACTGTACCTGATTTATGTTATTCGCTTTCTCTACAAAGTTTCATCCTTCTATGCATTGTAAGTTATTGCTTGACTTCCTTATGGATGTGAATAATTCAAAGATCGGCAAGTATCTTTCGTGCATGATTAATTGCAATTACAACAAATAGGGTAGTGATGGGGAATAGGCTGCCAGTACGACAGTAATTTGGATAGCCAACCACGGTTCACTTTTTTGTAGTAACTGTTTTGCAGAGGGGTGTAAAGATGAGTCCTCCTGATGTTTAGGAATAATGATGTAAAGATGGATCACTAATTTGTTTGTAGTACAAGTACTATGTGAAGATGTGTGAATCAGCTTGTCGCAACAATTTTGAGGTCGCAGCTATGATAATACTAATTTTCCACGCATATTGATTATACACATAATTCGAATGTTTGGGACTGGAACAAACAAAGGACAGTACTAATGTTTGTTCGCTTTTATCATGGCCTGTAAGTTACTTACCAAATTATGCATAAGTTTGATGTGGCAACTCTATCGATCAGTGGAATTATGGGTACGTGTTTGGGTGGGCTGATGTAACCCTATGTCATGAATCAATCGAAGTAGTTACACTTGATTTGTACAAATCCGATATGACTGAGCAATGTCTTTATTTGTGGCTTTGTTTTTAAATGCCATAATTCTCTACAAAACAAAGCAGAAAAATAACCCACAGAACAAACAAATAGCAGTGACAAGAATGCACCAACAGGGGTCCACCTGTCGACAGGAATTTATGTGGTCAACGAACTGCTAAAATTCTCCTGTCGAACCACCTTACTATTATGTTTCCAACTGTCCCTCCACATTCTGGGCTTCACATCGACAGGTCAAAATCTGTATTCTGGCGATGACCCTTTCTGCAATCCACCAAGTTAGTCCATGCCATATCCTCGTAACTGCTGCACCATGTGGACCCTCACATGTAGTTAAACTAAACCCCTTTCATATGTGTAACTGATGGACTCTGACATTGACTTTGGCACATGTCATGTTGTGGTTGATCCACGTGTCGACAGGAACAAACAAGTACAAATTTTATACTGCAAACAATAACATAATGCCAATTCCTAATCAATCCCAACTTAAAGCATGTATAGGAGTTTGGTATTACAACTTATAAGAAATAACATTTTATGCTCAACTCTAAATATAAATCATGCTTATTATGAATGGACACAAAATCCACAACAATTTCAAGTAAATAATTAAACCAAAGTTACCGGGCAACTGATTCAAACTGATTGAAATGCCTGAGAAGTAGGACGTGGATACTGATTCCAATGAAGAACATGCACCTGACAACAGGACCTGAAAGTCCTGCCACAGGTGAACTGCGTGTACAAGTCACTGCATGGACAATCCAAGTATGAAACAACGATACATGTTGTTTTAATAGTACAATACGTGTACATGTACGACTAGGAACCGATTTCAAAACAAAACAAGAAACTCGAATATGTTTCTTTGCATTTGATTGAGTGCAATATTTATATCATCAACTGATTACGAGTGCGAAAGTGGGCATGTGCTTAAAGCAAGTTTAGCTTAATGCTGCCCATATAATCCTGTGCCACGCCAATGATGGTACTCGGAAGACTCTGTTCATGATGATGGTAAGCTCAATGGTCTAATACATAAGAAGAGAACTGCGCACCTTTTGCTTCCTTCAACAAGTTGGGCTTCAAAGAACATCAAAAGGATCTTGGTTGGACATGGTTTGATGCCATGAAACATTGAAGGAATGTACAAGTTAAAGATCTGCTGTACAAAACAAAAGAACATCATGGATTTGAACGATACAATTTTCAGAAGAACCTATTCGTTTAATGATAAAGCTACTCATGAATTATGTAAGAATTATAAACTTCTTAACTTGTGTTGTTGATGATGTTGTCCTATCTTCGGCCAACATCATGGGCTTTGATATCCATATACTCTTTTTGTGGCCCATTATTGCATGATCTCACACTTCTACCCCATAACTGCCACTGTAACTGCCCCCTAACTTTGAATTTTCTAACTCTGCCAAATATTAAATCTACCCTGTCGACCTTCGTTTCCACCATGCTGGCACATGTCCCTCATCATTATGACACAAAAATCGACAGAACATTATCCACTTCACACAAGCACGATCATTTCCAAGTGGGCCACTGAACCACAACACTTAGCCACTCACTGTAATTGTCCACTGACTTTGAATCTTCAAACTCTGCCAAATATTCAATCTTTCCTATCGACCTTCTTTTCCACCATGCTGCCATATGTCCCTCATCATTATAAGCTAAAGTTCAACTGAAAATTGTCCACTTAACACAATCATGATCATTTCCAAGTAGGCCACTGAACCACAACACTTGGCCAGTAAGTGGTTCAGAGTTGGTTGCACCTTTTTTGCACATAACCATGTAGTTCATGCCATCTATCCCTTAGATTGCTTTGGTAATATTTCACTTTTAGTCCATTATGTATCATTCTTTCACTGGTCCACCTGTCGACAGGTTCATGAACACAAGTACCTCCAAACAATTACACACCAAATTCCGTAACTTAAGAAATACCTAACCATGTTCAGCTGAAGGACAGACACTGCTCAACAAAAGATAGATGTTGAAAAGCTATTTTTTAACCCCAACATTAAGGTTATATTTAAGGAAAACCCATACCCATAACTAGAGGGAGCAACTCACCGTTGGAGCGATAACAAAAGCCTACAATTTCAGCCTGCTACAAACATTACAGCTGAGTACTTACCATGTCGTAATTGAAATCTTAATATTTGGATTTCCTTCAATCCAAATCATAGTAAATTTTTCTTTAACCTGAACCATTTTCACAAGCCGTAATTTAATCAACAAATTGAATGTCGGTAAACTTCTTAATATTTGAAATACCATTTTTTAATATTGTAATGACTTAAACACAATTGTTGTCCTACATTTACCACAATACACAACTTATTTATATTGAAAACAAAATATACATTTCGGGTTTATAATAATAAAAATGAAAATTACTTTTTTATTATTTTTTTTTTTTAAGTTGACTCATATTTGAAGCGAAATTATGATTCGTTTTTTTTTTTATTTTAAATTTCTATTTGCACCTCTTTTTGCCAGATCCTGTCAACAGGTGCTCCACTCAATTGAGGACACATGCCAAGTCCACAGTGGATATTTAGTATCATATGACAAGGGTCATCAACTACCATTCAATCTTGCATGCCACCTGACTTAGATGGTGGAGCAGTTACTGGCACTAATCATGGACTTAGTAGCCAATCTCCAAGAGGAAACATGAACAAAGTGGGAGTCTATATCTGTCAAGGGAAGGCTAAAAAGACTTGGGGACACGTGGCAACTTCAAGGATATGCAGTTTGACAGGTAGAAGTAAAGGTTTTATGTGGTTTCAAGACTTGGAAATGACAGTGCAGTTACAGAAGTTGCATAGCAGCTGTAGACACCCCATTTTTGACCGTCCTCAAGACTTGGACGTCACCGCTTGAACACTCGGTGATCATCCATGTTTGTGTTCGTCCTGAGTTCTCGGAGGTCTCAGCCACGCGCCTTGCCTCAGGATCTCTCGACTCGACTGTTTTGTGCTTGGTTTTGCACCAAACACTTGTGTTTTGCCTTTGAGGGGCAGGGAATGGCTTGTTAACCATCCTCACACATCACCGGCCATGGCTTGAGGCCACCGGCCACTGGTTTGTTGCCACCGGCCAAATGTTTGGCCGACCGGCACTCTTTGTAGTCGACCGGACCATCTATTTTGGTCAAATTGCATTTTTGGCCGACCGATTACTGTGCATCTGCTTTTGTAGATATTTTTATGCTAGCTGTGCTAGCTGGCATACACCTTCGCTCCCCTCCATACACGTATATGGAGGGATTTCCCTCTTGACTAGCTTACTTTGGAAGCTTTGCAAGAGGGATTGTCTATAAGAGGAGGCCTCTTCTCCCTCCCTTAGGGTTACAACATTTTTTCAGAGGGCTCTGATATTAGGGTTAGGGTTTGCATATCCCCCATCTCTATATCTCTCTCTCTCTTTGGTGTATAAGTGTGTGTTTGGTCTTATTATTGCACACAAACACCCACCATTACACCTTACCTTGGCTACTAAGGTGCTAGGGAGCTGTTCTTGAAGTTCTTGGGTGGTTTTGAGCTCAAAGAACCAGCTGGACCATTGTTCTTGAAGGAGGTCTACAAGGGTAACAATCTTACCCCTTTTACCCCATTTTTGCATAGCTTTTTAACCTATCTTGCAACTATTTTTAGACTTTGTATATAACTAATAAAAGTCTTGTTTTTCAGTGCTTTAAATAGTTGTTTAAGGTCACTTTGTTGTTTGAGGTTGTTGGACCCCTCTTAGGGCTTATTTGGCCCCATTTTTGTGCTATTTTGGTGAGCTCCAGGACCACCTTGTTTGGGCCTCCTCACCACTGAAATCTTGAGGGATTTTAGTGGTGAGGATGATGCCTTAAGGTCCTAAGAAGGAGAGGGCCACCCCCTCTCCTTGTTGTCTTCAATGGTGGCCTTTTAAGCCTCATGCGTGAGCATCTAATTTAGGTTCATGTTGGCCATGTCCTAGTTGTTATTTGTGCTTATTATGTCATAATATAGCTCTGTTTTTACTTGGTTTAGACACACCTTGCATGCCTTGCATACTTGTCTTGTAATGCCATGTTTTAGCCTTAACATGCTTTGTGCTTTGAGCCTTGTCCTAGCATGTTTTTGGCTTAGCTTTGTGAAGCTTATATGCATGTATTGATGTGATTAAGGTATTTTTTTGGTCATTTGGGTCGTCCATGATTTGCTTTGTATAGCTACCATGTAATCCCCCTTATGAGCCTTGAGTGTTGACCCCTCTAGCATGCCATCCTTGCATCATTTCAGTGGTTTGGAACCACTTGTCATGTCATTTCAGTCCTCAATGGTATGCTCGTATGCTTGCATTTGATGCCCCTTTCATGCTTTAAAAGTTTGGTGTTTCTTGCTCCATGTTTGTGCCATTGTGTATGCCTCTAGGATTAGATCATTTAGATGCCATCTAAGTGGTTTTTGGGGCTTACTTTTGCATGATTTAGGACTATTTTAGTTCATTTTGGTCATTTGCTTCAAATGTCATATGGCCATGGTTTAAGTCCTTGGGCTTGGTGGCATGCCTAGCTTGCATTGTAGATTGGTTTGGCACCTTCTCTAACATGATTTTCAGAGCTTATAATGCATGCCATTTGTCCATGTTTGCATCCTCTTAAGTGTGTTTGAGAGTTGTTTCTATATGCCTAAGTGTTGGTCCTTGTGCGCATGCATGTTTGCATGTCATTTTGCCTTCATTCTTGAGCATGTTAGCCACTATTTTGGGCTTAGTATAGAGCTGCCCAAATTAGTTTAAGTCCATAGTTCGCATGTTGTTGCATGCTCACCTTATGTGTTGTTGCATACTTGTGTGTTGTCACATGTTTAGGTTGTTTAACATGTTTGCTCCATGTGTTGTGGCATGATTGAATGAAGTCACATGCTTGCTTGCATGCTTGAACATCCCCATCGTATTTGGCATACTTATTGGTTAGCATGATTGTCACATGCCTCGCATGTTTGCTTGTTCACATTGCTCATGTCGCATACTAGCTCATATGTCTAGGTTGCATTGCATTGACATGCATGCTTAGCCTCTTGAATTAAGTATGATAGAGGTTGAGCTCCTTGTTTGTTTATGTGCACTTCATTTGAAATCAAAGTGCATAACTTGGTTTCTTGGGCCATCGCGCATCGAAATGCGCGATTGGTGGTCCAAGAACCAAGAACCATGTCCCTTTGAGTCATAAACATGATAAGGGATGTGTTGGTGCACACATTTGCTTGGAATGCATTGCTATGCCTTGTTTTGCCCTCTACTGCTGTCAAAACAGGATTCTGCAGGAAGATTTGACCAGCCGGCCATCTTTAGTGCCGACCGACCAACAATTGGTGGCCGATAGCTTAACCAGTGGCCGGTGATCATTTCCTTTGGCCGGTGACCATTTCCCTTGGCCGGTGGTATCCCACAGGGGTCATAGAGTGCACCTTGGGAATTTTGCAATGATCAGAGAAGGAAAACAGTGTGGACAGAGGCAACTTGTGCATGGCAGTGGACTTCCGAGCGGAGCCGAGCACGCATTGCATTGGCCCCTCTTCCCGAGGCTGTTTACTGTTTTATTAGATTAGTTAATTTGCTTAACTAGTTTAATTGGTTTGTAATATTTAATTAGCCTGTAGGTTAGTTAAATCTGTATTATTCTTTCGGTCCCTCCGAGCGAGGGCAAATTTGTAATAAGTGTGGGTGCGTGTGTGCATGTCTTCCAATCCCCACTTCTTTCTCCTTTTTACTTACCTGCTTTTGATGGTTAGTATTAGGACATGTCTTATTTAGCATCCTTATGCTATGCATGCGTGCATCATTCATCAGTATTGCATGCACTGGGCTCGGCGCATCATGCTAACAGAATAGTATTCCAAAGCTAACTTGAATACGTGCTACTTGTTGCATCCCACATGCCATCCTAGGATTAGCCGAGCTTATTCTAGTGACATTCTGTATGCGTTGCATTAGCCACTTAACATGGACTTGGATCATGCATGATTGCTAACATGTTCTTTGTTTTGGCTCGGAGTACTAGGTAAGCTTTTATGCTTTAACATCTCGCATGAGTGTGAATGTTAACATGACAGCATGCTTACCATGTGGCTAAATGCTTATTTGATTAACTGCCTGAATGCCTGTGAGTGAAGGTTGGATTGTTTGAGTTGGGACAACTCGTTGAAATCTGTGTTTTAGCCTACTTGCGAGTAGCAAATTTCAAACCATTTCCTAAACGAAACGGATATGCAATGCTTTGTTCCAAATTAGGCGATCTAGTCTATACTTGTCTTGCTGTGCGCATCACATAGTAAATCTAGGCTAATAACCGAAATAAGAACACATAACGTTTTCAAAATCGGATATCATGGTTAGTAGAGGCCAATCTTCGGATCGGGCGAGAGGGGGTGCTCATAGCTGACCTTCGCTAATCGTACCCAAGTTCCTGAGCCGAGGCAACTTTGGTGATGATGGACACGTGGCCTTAGGCAAATGAGTCAGGGTTTCCTAAATTCCCCATTAAAAAATATTTAGGTAGCGACTCTGTATCTGGCAAAGCAGTCCATGTTTGGCACTTCTTTACAAAAATATGTTTTCTCAAAACGATTTGCCAGATTTGGACTCTTTGGTTCAGATTAGGAACCGTGACAATTTGAGTCCGAACTGTAGCGCGGAGGCCCTCACGCGGGGCGCGTCCACAGCAGCAGTTAGAGATTCAGCACATCATGGGGTCGTGGCAAAGAAGAGCTATAAAGGCCAGAAGGTTTGCAGAGAGAGAGGACATCAACAACAACACATCAACTTACATTCTATATTTAAGAGTAGTTCAAATTGTAACTTACGAGTAGTTTTTTCCCTTGTAATTTGTACTTTGTAACTGGGTAAACTTTGCTGATTTCAACCTCAAATCACCACAGGTTTATCTTCTCTAATTTGTTACCATCAGCTCATATCAGAAAGTTCATTTCACTTGTTTACTTTGTTACCATCAGTTCATCCAAACAAGTCATCACCCTTTTCAGGCATTCGAACCAATACCACAATCGCTTGATTATTCTTCTTTAAATTGTCATCTTTGAATTATTGCTTGGTTGCTGTCAATATAGGCCCACCATAATTTTACTAACAATTTCCCCATCACTTTCATAGTTAACATGAAATTATTTCACAACTCCTATTCGTAATTTGTAATTCATATATCAATTGGCTTAGACATAAAGTAAACTAGTTCGTTGGGCTAATTTGTCCAACTAATACCCAAAAATTAACTGGCACTTGGATTATACAGAAAATGCATGTGTTGGGATGTAATTTTGCAAAACCACATGGACAAATTCCATATTTTAATCAAAAGACAAAATATAATACTAATTTAGCGAAACAAGTCATAGCAAACCAATACGAAGCCAAAACACATCATTAGTTGTCAACCACACCGCGGCAACCCTTCAATTAGATCCAACCAAATTTGGAATAGAAACAAGAAACCCCTAATAGGAATATTGGAATATAGACATAAGCCAATTTCCAATCCAAAACAATACACTGACAACAGACACCCATACATATCTCACCTTCATTTAGTTCTGAAAATGACAAGTCACTGCAAACAAAAATGGCAAAATCACTCTAAACAATATGCAAAATAACTGTTCCTGGCCTTGTACATAAGCAACATTGTGCCATTTCCTGGCCTTGTACATTAGCAACTATTTACACGCTAAGTACAGCAATCCATGCAAAATCATAACTACAGACATATTTACCCTATTCTTGCCAATGATGTGTTTTCAGAAGCTAGTACTGTGTACCTAATAAATTAAGGGAATAAGTAAATCATACAATTACCTGATTCACCTTATCAATTGTGGTCGAATCATTTTTGCACACTTGTGCTTCGACACTACCATATTAGCCCACAGGCTGTTTTGAATCAGGAGAAACATCAAAAAATAGACGTCGTTGCTTAATGTGTGGTGTACTTGGATCCACCAACCCAGTTTTGCAGTGAATAGGCGATGAGTCTGCATTGTACTCACGGTCACTAATGTGGGTTGTATCTGCAACTGAGTTACTACCCATTGTTCGGCTAAACCGAACCTTAGGACACGTTCGCTTCGTGTGGCCAATGCATTTACATTTCCCACATTTTCTTGCTCTTTGACAATTGGACAAGGCCCGTCCCTGGTTCCCTTTTGTTTTCACAAGATCAAGATCTTCTACTCCAAATTGTCGTGGGATTGAACGTTTCCCTTTGTCTCCATCCCCATCATTGCGATTCCTCTCATATAACTCCTTCATCCAGCTCGTCATCGGAAGACATGCATCCTTAGCCTCTTTGAAACCTTCGGTTGATTGCGAGGCATAGAAACACCTTTCATTGTAAGAAGAACACAGTATCCCATAGCGAGCAGTCTGTGTTGTAGTGCTATTAATTGAGGGTTGATACCATAGCTGGCCATCATTACTTACAGCCCTTGTCCATCTATGCAGCATAGAAGTTGAGGGAATTTGTGTTAAATTTTCAGCTTTCATAACGCATATCATGTGACAGCAAGGTAGCCCGAACGACTCAAACTTCATGCAAGAACATATCATTGCGGCATCCACTGGATTGTGTGTTACTATCCACGATATATCCTTCACCTTGTACTTATGAATATAGTAGCATTTCTGACCATCCGGCAAAGGGAACACGTCCTTCACATTTAACTTCCCCTCTTCTAAGATTTCATCACGAAACATTTTAAATATATTCCGAGTGAATAGCTCAACTCCATGTCTATCTATATCTAGCAATGAAGTAATCAATACCAGAAAAGTGTTATTTGTTTTGGCATCATCTTCAGTCTCGTTATACCTTATCCTTGCAAGAGCCTGATCATAGTGCCTAACAAATTCATATGGCTTCAATTTATGTTAGAGGAAGGGATTGAAATAAGCATTCATCCTCTCCGAGCGCTGAGTGCTCTTCATTCTAGCAAAGAAATGGCCACACATATATGCCTCAGCCCACATATGACGCTTCTCATATGTCTCCAACACCCAGCTATTGTTTTCAAGTCCAGTTTTTTCGACCATTCTTGTCCAACCATCCTCAAGCTTTGCCTCATCCGTTTCCATCTCCACGCACTGCTTGAAAGCATGTGCAAAGCCACTTTTGTGAACATTTGACACAGCATTTTTCCCAAGATGCCAATTACATAATCAATGTCTTGCGTCTGGAAATACTCTTCTGATTGCCTCTCACATCGCCTTATCCTCGTCTTTCAGTACGGACACAGGTGCTTTATTGTCTATCGCCTCCATAAATGTTTCCAAAACCCATATGTATGTATCAATTATCTCATTAGCTAGCAAAACACATGCAAATATCGTGGTCGTGAAGTGGTTAGTCACATCAGCCAACATGACAAAAGGTTTCTTGTACGCATTGGTACGGTAAGTTGAGTCAAATATCAACACATCACCAAACTTTGCGTAGTCAGTCTGCGATTTCGAATCTACCCAGAACAGATTTTGTAACTTGTTATCCTTACACACATCATACTTGTAAAAAAAAATGTGGATTAACATCAAGTTTTGCACACAAGTAAACCAAAGCACCCTGCACATCACCATCCTCAACTTCTACCATTCTCAACTTCTACTCTACGTTCGGCTTGAATGTGGTTGTGCAGATCCGTACAGATGAAACCAACATTCTCATAACACCCGGATTGATTTACCATATAGTCCATGATTTGGCTAGTCTTCACACCGACGTTGCGCATAGCCATTGCTTAAGCTTTGTTAGCGCTATTTAAACCCCGATGTGACCTCAAATACATCACACAGTGTTGTTCCACCAATTCATGGTTGTGGTCTGCGATGAAGTAAGTCACAACATACTTTCCCCCTTCACCAACCTCTGGATCGTACTGTATGCGAAATTGTGCTTTGCAACCTACTCTTATTAGTGCCTTGAGCTTTGTCAGCGTTATTTAAACCCCGATGTGACCTCAGATACATCACACAGTGTTGTTCCGCCAATTTATGGTCGTGGTCTGCAATGAAGTGAGTCACAACATACTTTCCCCCTTCACCAGCCTCTGGGTCATACCGTATGCGAAATTGTGCTTTGCAACCTACTCTTATTAGTGCCTTGGGAGCTCTTCTATTCTCTGTAACATGGTCCAAGTATTTTGGTAATCTCTGACCTTCCCTTGAATACAACCATAGCCTACTAACAACCTTTCCTTGTTTATTTGTGTTAAATCTGGATTTTCGTATACTAAATCCCTTGGCTTTAGCATACGCATTATAGAAAGCTTTTCCATCTTCGACCGAATCAAATTTCTGTTCCAAAACAGCACATTCAACCTCACCAATCATGTCATCACCGTGAGCATCGTCAACCATTTCTTGTTTCACATCGGCTCGACCATCTTCAACGTTTATGTTGGTTGCTTCTTCATTGCGCGGACCAACTTCGCAACCATGACAACATTCCGCCCGACTTTCATTGATTAAACGAATGTCATCTGCTTCATTTGGAATGTCCTAATCAACACCTCCACTTTTAACTTCGACTGGGGCCATACTGTACATGGCATTAGTACAAACAATTACTTAATGACTGAAAAATGTTAACACAAACACGACATTTTAACACGGTTGGATTGTTTGTGCAAACACAAACACTCAATTGAGAAAGAGAGAGGTTACTTGGTGATGGAGGGGTTTCGATTTGAGCAAAGCGTAGAGGGGTTAAAGTTAGGATGAAGGTTTAGTTGAGGGAAAATCGCTGAAGTAAAGATGCCACAGAGAGAGAGAGAGAGAGCTCCATACCTGATATCTAGTTGGAGAGAACGCCTTTACTTCAGTAATGGAACCCTACAGAGCCTTGTAATTCCGTTGTTGCTGGAAATCAAAGGTTGTATTGTTCCCTACAAAGCTTCGTCAATGGAACCCAACAGGGGCTTGTCGTTGTTAATGGAAATCAAGGGTTACACACTCAACCTTACAGAGATGAAGACAATAAGAGAGAGAGAGAGAGAGAGAGAGAGAGAGAGAGAGAAACGAAATAGAGAGAGTGAGGAAAGTGGGATGCAATCATGCAAATAAGAGGATTAACCGGTTGCCCCAGTTTCACATTTTTTACGATTAAACAATTCAATGGTCTTGATCAATTAGTGTAATATAACGGCTAAAAATTGGATTGCATATGGTGTGCAACCTTAAGAGGGTTGCACACTTAAACAGCACCCATTTATCAATACCCTCTATTTCTCCCACCCTCACCCTGTCCCATTGTCTCTCTCCAATTTTTCTTGGCTTGATATAATTCAAGATGAGACCGAAGCACTACAAACTCACCCCAATGTAATCCATAAGTCAATGTTAAGTTTTAAAATAGGAATGGTAGAGATTCATTAATTTAGATTTTATAATTCATTCACAATTACATGGCAAGAGAATAGAGTTAAGTGTCAAGTTTATGATAAATAAAAAATTGATATGTAACTTATTGTATCATTGTGAGCAAAATTAGAAGAATTTTTTTTTAATGGTCTCAATCTTTTTTCAATTATGAGTTACAAAATATTGGTGTCCATTGCCAATATTTTTAAATTTAATAACAATCTTCACAATATATTTATTTTATGTTTGAATCATGAATTTAATAATAATTTTTTTCATAAATTTTCAGTTACATTTATTTGTATAACATTTGTATTTATGAACTCATTGATCAGACGCAGAAACTGCGGACGCATAAAATAACTTCCCCTCTCAACTTGGTGTTTGGGAATAAACTAAAAAGATTAAAAAAATCAAAAAATTCAAAATACTTTTTCCAATTTTTTAACCTTTTTTTATAAAAAAAATTAATAATAATTAAAAATATAAATTCATCACATTATTTTGAAAATCCAAAGTTTATTTCCTATGTTTGAACCACTATATTCTCAGGTTTAATACTTACTAAGTACAATAAATTATTTGGAGTCTGTCCATATAGGAGGTTTGTTCCAATTTTAAATGGAGCTCCTATAAGTGAGTGGTGGAATTGATCCTTCAGAATTAGTTGAAGTGTGTATAAATTAATTCGGACATCTGATTATAACCAAAAAATAAATAAGTAAATAAAAAGTATAAGAATATCAGCTCTTCACTTCACTCTTTAATGACGATTGTGCATATGTCACCTGCATCCAGTCTGATTTATCAATGATAATTTTTTACTAATTAATTAAATTAGAAAAAAAAATATTTTAAACGGTTTTCACCATACTAATTTTACCGATTAAAAAATATAAGTGCCTTGCGGTCACCGTTTTCTACATAATTTTTACTATTTATTTATTTATAATGGAAGTGTGACATATAGGATGAGTTCCACTCTTCCACACTGAGAAAAAAAAAAATTTATTGTAATCTCTGATTTAGATAAGAAAAGAAAAGAAATATATCTTTTTTCACTAATTATATGTTTGTTCGGATGAATAAAAATGCAAAGTGAGAAAAAGATATGAGAGTTTTTTTTTTTCTCCCCTCTTTTATACTTTAAAATTATATTTAGATTATAAATTTAAGTAAAGATTTAAAAACAAAAAGAAAAAATATGAGTAAAATGTAAATGAAATATAAAATATATTTTACTTTTATTTTACTCACATTTCTGTTTTACTTTCCAAATTTCTATTCAAATCCATATTTTAAACATAATCTAAAAATCAATTTGCGTATTATAAATATTTGATAACTAATCAGTAAATTCATAACCTAAACACAATTTAAGAGGCAATCTTAGTATTAAAAATATTTAAAAATCAATTAAATTTGTTCCACACCAAATCTCACTACTTTTAATAATAAATGAAATGGATAAAAATAATAGAATTTTTTTAATCACTTTTCTTCACATTTTCTTTTCGTTTGTCACCACGGTGCCATTTGATAAAACTGAAAATTGAATGTTTAATTTTTTAAGTTAAAAAGCTATTTAATAAAAAAATTAAGTGAGGAACTAAAACAAATTATTTGACATGTATAATATTAAATTTAAAATTTATATTTTTCAATGATATATTGTGATAGTGAATTGGTGGTGGTGACAACAATGGTTGCTTGTCCCACCAATGACAATAGTGGTGCAAATAGAGATATAGTAGTTATAGTAATGGTAGAGGGGGTAATGTAGTGGAGATGAAAAGGGGCAGTGATAGTGATGTAATGATAGTAGTTACTGTAGTAGTGGAATGATGGTAGTAATTATGATAACGGTGACAATGGTTAGGGTGTTGAAGAATTGTAAGAATTGTTGTAGTGGTAGTGGTACTCACTATGGCGACTATGGTAGTGACAGTAAAATAACAGTGGTGTTTATAGTAACACTGATAATGGCGATGAATGTCGTGGTCGTGAAAGGGTAGTAAATGATAGTGATGGTTGTGGTAGTAGTAGTGGTGGAGGCGACGGTGGCGTAGTAGATGGTGGTGGTGGCGGCAACGGTGGTGGTGCTTGTAGATGTTGTGAGGTTATAATGGTGTATAATTATTTATAAATTCAGTTAGAATTAAATAAATTTTCGATCACTTAAAATTTTCTTAATTTTTAATTTACATTTTAATTTTTTAAGTAATACCATTTGTTATTATCAAATAAATTTGATTAATTTTCACATAATACATTTACTTTTAAATACTTAATCAATTTATCAAATATTACTTAATTAGACTATCTTCAACCCAGCACCTTTTGTTTTATCAAATTTAAATTTGATAAAAAAAATGTAGCTTTTGCTGCTCCAACCCTATCACCAAATAAGTATCAAATTCATGATTTCTCAAATTTTTCATCAAATTAAGGATGGATGTGTTTTTCATCAAATTATTATTCATAGCCGTTGAAACTGGAAGTCATTTTCACCACCAGACAACCTGCCAAATGTCAAGCCGGTTGTCCCCCCAAATGACCACCTCCTTGTAAAATTTCATGAAAAAATTACACTGATCAGTTGACTGGCTGGATATCTACTCGATTGACTGGTGCTTTGATGAAAGTTCAAAATCCTCTGTTGAAACGCATGATATCAGATAGAGTTTTTGCTCAAATTTGATGAGAAAAAAAATATATAACGTTAGAGACACTCTTAACTAGGTATGTGATTAAATTTTTTTGTTATTTTTTCTTTCTTTCTCACTAGAACTTTCTATCCAAGTATTGGTAGAATGAGTAATAGGCTACGAAAAATAGTGAGTAGCAGTGCACCATATGTATCCTAATTATATTATTTTTTAATTATAATATTATTTTAATTAAAAATTTTAATTATGTTTCATATTATATTAAATTATAATTTAAAAAGTATGAAATTATATTTATTTTTTTTCATTATAAAGTACATAAAATACGTACAATTTTAAGGAATACAAAAAATATATACGATAATGTTTCCCTAAGGATGTGTTTGTTTTGAAGGATTAGGGGGTGGGATTGGACTATTAGTCCCACTGGACTAATAGTCCATTGTTTGTTTCATTTTTTTTGCTCCGGATTAATAGTCCCCCCGGACTATTAATCCCACAAATATGGGACTATTCTATCCCATAGAGGGAGGTGGGATAGAAACCATGGGATTGGTATCCCATAGGATTATTTTGTAAAATGTCCATTTTACCCTCCATACTATTACTTAGCAAACAATTAGAAAAAGATAAAATAGTCTTTTGAACATTTATAAATTATTTTTTTAGTGTTGTTAATTTAAAATTATATATTAAATAAAAAATTTTAATTATAAATTATAAATTATAAATTATAAATTATAAATTAAATTTAATTAAAAATAATAAATTATAAATTATGGGCTTATAAATTAAATTTTTTAGTGTTGTTAAAAAATTAAATTTACATATTAAATTAAATTATTTTTTTAGTGTTGTTAATTTAAAATTATATATTAAATAAAAAATATAAGTTATAAATTAAATTTATTTAAAAATAATAAATTATAAATTATGGCCTTATAAATTAAATTTTTTTAGTGTTGCTAAAAATTTAATTTATATATTAAATAAAATTATTTTTTATTGTCGTTAATTTAAAATTATATATTAAATAAAAAATATAAATTATAAATTATAAATTTAATTTAATTGAAAATAATAAATTAAAATAATTAAAATATTGTGCAAAAAATAAAATAAAACAAATTTTTATTTAATCTAGCTAAAAATAATTAAAATATTAAAGCTATGTTTAATATTGCTATTACTTAATAAATAATTGAAAATGATAAAATAGTCATTTGAGCATTTATCCTTCTCCATAATATCTCAAACAAATATTGGATAACTAAAAATAGTCCAATCCAGACATCTAATCCTATGACTAAACAAACATAGGATACAAATTTAGTCTAACCAAATAATTCCGGGACAATATATCCCAGGACTAATAATCTGATGGATTACAATCCCCTCTTATCCAGTCCGTTCAAACAAACGCACCCTTAAAAGTTTTATGATTATAATATTATTTTAAAAAATAATTTTATCATGATGCAAAAATAACATAATTATTCATTATTTTTCACCAGCTATGCACCAAATTACATTACATATATATATATATATTTGGTCTACAAAAAAAAGAAAGAAAGAAAGAAAAAGAAGAGAAAAAAGAAGAAGAAATGAAATAGACTGGTTGGTAGCAAGTGTTTCTTCTCTCTGTTGAATAATCTGTTTGGGTGCTCGGACTTCTCTAAGGTACGAACGATCTCATCTCCTACTATCCAATCCTTGCTTCAATTAACCATCAATTATATCTCTAAATCTACTTCTTCAATTTCAATTTCAATTTCAATCTGAATCTCAATCTCAATCTCAGGTCTCTCAAAATTTCAATCCTTCCGATCATATTTTCACGTAATTTGCTCACACCTATCAATCAATAGACACAATTCTAGGGTTTCAATTCCTAAATCTCGAATTCTTCGATCTCAATTTTATCTCTGATTCGCATATCATCAATGGACGACCTCTGTTTGATCGATCCATTATAGCAACTTTTTTTTTACATATATATATACACGACTATAAGCAACAATGGCGAGCGCCGGAGAGGAGGAGGACAAAGACGCCGTTCTGAGCGACGTTGAGGCCGACGATCCGGCACCGATTTCCATCAATTCGCCGGAAGATGTGTCGGTGGAGAGGTTTAGGGAGGTTCTCGCGGAGCTTGATCGCGAGCGTCAGGCTCGCGAATCGGCGGAGAATACGAAATCCGAATTGCAACTCTCGTTCAATCGTCTCAAAGCCCTAGCTCACGAAGCAATCAAGAAGCGCGACGAGAGTGGGAGGCAACGAGACGAGGCGGTGCGCGACAAGGACGAAGCTCTGAGATCGAACGAGAAGTTATCAGCTGAATTAGCCGAGGCTTGTAGAGTAAAAGACGAGACTTTGATGCAGAGAGACGAGCTCGCGAAGCAATTCGAAGAAACCGTGAAGGTGAAGGAGTCGTCGAGGTCGGAGATCGAGACTGCTGCTCAGATGTTAGTTACTGGAATTGAGAAGATTTCAGGAAAAGTTAGTAATTTTAAGAATTTCACTGCCGGTGGATTGCCTAGGTCAAATAAGTACACAGGATTGCCTGCTGTTGCTTATGGAGTTATTAAGAGAACGAATGAGATTGTTGAAGAGCTTTTGAGACAGATTGATTCGACAGCAAAATCTAGGAATGAAGCTCGGTCACAGATGGAGCAGAGAAATTATGAGATTGCTATTGAGGTTTCGCAGCTTGAGGCGACAATTAGCGGGTTGAGAGATGAGGTTTCGAAGAAAACTTCTGTTGTAGAGAATTTGGAGAAATCTATGGCGGAAAAGGATGAGAAGAAAGCTGATATGGAGAAGGAGATGTCAGAGAAGCTAAATTCGGTGGAGAATGAGGTGGGGGGATTGAGGGAGCTAGTCGGTGAGTACGATGATAAGTTGAGGAACTTGGAGTCGAAGATGGATTCACAAAGGCCTCTATTGGTTGAGCAGTTGAATTTAGTATCGAAAATTCATGATCGGCTTTATGATGTTATCAAGATAGTTGATGCAAGTAAAATGGATCAGTCAGATTTGTCAGAGTCCATGTTTCTTCCCCAAGAAACAGACATTGAGGAGAATATTCGTGCTTCCTTAGCAGGGATGGAATCTATATGTGAATTGACCAGAATGGTTGTCGAAAAAACAAAGGATTTAGTGGAGGAGAGGAGTCGTGAAGTAAAAAGTTTAAGTGAAACTGTTTCTCGGTTAGTGAAGGAGAAAGAACATATTGGGTCTCTGCTGAGAGGCGCTTTGTCAAGAAGGACATCAACAGATTTGTCATCCAAGACTAATGAATTGTTTAAAGTTGCAGAAAATGGATTGAGAGAGGCTGGGATTGATTTTAGATTTAGTAATCATCTTGGGGGTGGAAAGGATGATGCTCCAGAGACAGAGAGAGACGAAATATATGCTTTGGTAAGTGTTTCGTAGCTTCGAGTAATGTTTTGAAAATCTCATATATTGTTGTTGGTTGAGGTATTAATTCACTGTATGCAGGCTGGTGCTTTGGAGAATATTATTAAGCAATCTCAGCTTGAGATCATAGAGCTGCAGCATTCAGTAGAGGAGCTAAGGTACTTCTCTTTCAACTTACGTTGTGTTGCAGGCTGTTGATTTAACAAATTCATGGTTTGCCCTGGTGTCATTCTATTATAGATTTGCAAATATTGATAGATTCGGAAAATGGATAAAGAATTTTTTTGAATGGGGATAAAATATTATATGTGACATAATAGTGGACAAGATATTGAGACATTTTAATTAATTTCATTCAATATCTTAGAAGTAATGAACAGGCATGTGTTGAAGTAATGAACAGGCAGCATCAAAATGATGCTTTGATGAGCCTCCGATTTGCTTTCAAACTCATTCGCCATTCTGCAATTTGGATTTTTAAGTTTGTATTATCATTTTCATCTGTTTCATTTTACATGACATGTGTTGGAGCAAGTCACTGTCCAACTTGTTTTTAAAATCAATTATCAACCATTCTGTTTGGACTTTTGAGGTTATTACATTGCTTATATTTGTTTCAAATTACAGCTCATTAATGGGTTTTCCAGTCGCTTAGTTAAGTTGAGTTACTTCCATACTTGTATTTCCTTTAGGAATATCCTTACCTATAGTAGCTTCAGACCTTTACTTATTGGGGATTGTTTTGTTTTGCAAACTTCTTTGATGGATTAAGGGTAGAGGCAAGTTTACTTAAAGTGAACGTCGAGGCTCAAGCAAAGGAGCTCAGCTATAGGAAGCAATGCATAGAGGAACTTGAAGAGAAGGAGAGAGTGGCAAATGAAAATGTGAGTTACTAGTTGCCTGCAATTCTTCTTAGGTCAGAATTTGGTACCATGCGATTAATTACTATTATTTCACTCATTTATCTGTGTGCAAGTAAATATATAAGAGAGTGATCTGTAGTCTTTAATATTCTTGCATTAATCCTGCAAGTATCTTAAAGAATGCATAAATTGTCTATATCAATTTAATGACCATATCTACGTTTTAGGTTGAAGGACTTATGATGGATATTGCTGCTGCTGAAGAAGAAATAACAAGATGGAAAGTGGCAGCACAGCAGGAAGCTGCTGCAGGCAAAGCTGTTGAACAAGAGTTTGTGGCACAGGTATGCTGAAATAGTTGGTGGCACAGGATCAATTTTTGCACTTACTTTCTGCATGTGATGCTACTAAGTCTTACACTTAGCTTCAGCCAATTCTCACATGCTGAAGCACAGTGAGGCTATTAAAGTAAAGGCAATAGTACACAGCAATTTCTAGAATGAATCCCAACATTATATTGCACCAAGTAAATATAAGGAAGTCAAGGGAATTCTATTACAACACTTACCAACACTAGAATCCTTGGCAAATAGGCTACAATCAATTATTGGCGGTTACAAATCACCATGTGCATAGTACCACGTGTCTCTGCTGTTGACACCTCCAACTGCCTAAGGTGTGCTGAACCAATCCTAAAGGCTGCCAACAAGTAGCTGCCTCTGCAACTGCTGCCAGCTGCCCCTGAATATCAGTCCTGTACTATCTTAGCCGCATATAGAGAGAGCCACCAGACAAGCATAACCGCCTTGTTGTCAAGTCACGGCATGGAAAACACAACCCACAACACTCAACGCTTTGCTATCAAGCTAGACCATGCCTAATAATTGTATATCACCGACAAGTCATATTGCAAGCTCTAGGCATTCAGCCCAAGTCCAACCTTGTGCCTTGCATTTTCCATGCTGCACATTGCATTGCCACTGTCTAGTCCCACGTTGCCTTCTAGGCATGCCTTCCTCGTGCCTTGATAGGGTGGAATGGGTGCAAGGTAACACCACATTTCCACCTTGCATTAGTGAAGCTAAGATAAGCTGAGAGAGAATAGATTGAGATGGTTTGGTCATATACAATGGAAACCAACAGAGGCAGTAGTGAAAAGATGTGCTACAATAACGGTGTTAGGAGAAGGGACAGACCTAGATTGACGTGAACTAGTGTAGTAAATAGATATATAAATCTTCTTAATTTAAATAACCAAATGGCCTTTGATAGAGTTGAGTTGAGAAGAATGATTTATGTAGCCAACCCTATTTGATGGGACTTAAGGTTTGGTTTGATTTAGTTATTTGAGTAGTGCTCTTTTGGTATGTAAGTGCTCATTAATCTATTGACTTTGTCTTGTAAACATTGTGCACAACCATGAAAGATTGTTTGGGAGCTACCTCAAGGAATGATGAATTTTAATGGCTGGAATAATTTTTAATCATTTACTGATGAATTTCATAGTACATTAACATTTTTTTTTGGCAGTATCCATAACGACACAAGGAATGACAATATTTTTTTTCCATGGGTTTGTTTATATTTCAGTTTAATTAAACCATTTGTTCTTTTGCAGTTGTCAGCCATACGGCAGGAGCTTGAAGAGGCAAAGCAAGCTGTAGTAGAGTCAGAGAAGAAGCTGAAATTCAAAGAAGAAACAGCAGCCGCTGCCATGGCAGCAAGAGACGCTGCCGAGAAATCCTTGAGATTGGCAGACTCAAGGGCATCTAGGCTGAGGGATAGGGTTGAGGAGCTAACCCATCAGCTCGAACAGCTCGACACTAGAGAAAACACAAGGCGCCTAAACAGGCCCAGATATGTATGTTGGCCGTGGGAATGGCTTGGGTTGAACTATGTTGGTTTCCAGGGGCCCGAAGCGCAACAACAAAGTTCAAATGAAATGGAGCTCTCTGAACCCCTTATTTGAATATACTCTGTTTTTTTTTTTTTCTCTTTTTTTTTTTTGTCTCTCTTTTTGTTCTTTTTCTTTTTCTTTTCTGTTCTTCTGTCTCCTTTTGTGTATTTTTATGATCTTTCAAAATCAAACTACCACAAAATGGTAGTTTATAGCACATTCTTTTTTTTGTCTCCCGATGTTTCCTTGTTATTAGGCAAAGTTAATTGTTTTTGTGTAATGTACAAAGTAAAAATTTGTAGTGTTAGAGGTCCTCTTCTTCTTCTTCTCTTTGTTTTTTTTTTTTTTTTTTTTTTTTTTTTTTCACTATGATGGGGTACTATGTAGTCAAAGTGCTTAATTTTTAAGATTTGTTCGGTTGTAAATGTAGGCATCATTGGACATGGCTCTATTTTATTATGGGAAAATCGTGAATAAATGGGACACTGAAAAAAAAAACAAAAAAAATCATCTTTACAAGATGGAAGTCTCTCGTGTGTGATGCAAGTCTTTTTTTCAAGGAATTGCAAAAATTTATTCTATTTGGCATCAATTACATATCCTGAAAACGACACAAGTTTTTTTTTTTTTATGTCAAATTTGCAACATCTCCATCAGCCTCCTACCTTCACTGCAGCTGCCACATGTATACGACCATCACTGCCAGTACCACACAACTACTACTTCTGCCACCATCACTACCACCCCACCACACCTAACTACCACCACCACTGGGCACAATTCTCACTGAAGTCTCCTCACGTGCCCTTTTGTAACTGTTTTGTGCCTCACTCCTCACCTCCTTCAGTAGCTATCCCACCTCCGGTTGCCACCCCAGGCCTCCCTCGTCCCTTCTGTGGCCTCCGGTTGCCACCCCAGGCCTCGGCTTACACTTTTGAGAGAGAGAGAGAGAGAGGAATGAGAGAGGTGGAAGGGTAGGGAAAGCAATTGTCCAAAAAATACAAGATATCGTGTTTGAAATTAGTTTTCCCCATTTCATGTGGCAATATTTTCAATTTTTTTCCTCATTTGTAATAAATTTTTTTAAAAAAATACATGGAAAATAAAAGGGAGAAGAAATAATTACCAAAATAGTGGGAATCTAAAATAATTGCACAATACATGAAAATTTTAACAAAATATGTTTACATTTATTGGTTTACACTCAAGTCCCTTGCAAGAATGCTGGGGATCTAAAATTATAGTTAAGAATAGCATTTATTCTTAACTAATATAATACTTCTATATTACAGGAGGGTTTTGTCCTAAACCCAGGTTAAACAATATGAAATTAACAGGCGTTGAAGTGTGAATATCAACGACAAAGACAAACAAGAGAGATTGAATACAAATAAACAAAATTATGGCCAAAAAAATAAAAAATAAATAAAAAAGAAGATGAAGAAGAAGAGAGAAAAACACCACCATAGTAGAATGGTTACATTATCAACGTGTTGTTGTGCACTTCTTAGCAACCAAGACTCCACTGGGAGGACCAGTGACCTCTATGATGCAATGGCCATACAACCAATATGAGTACCTAAAAAAACCAAGATTGGACCTTGTTCTCAACAACCCCTTGACCTTAAACCCAACCCTATTGTTCTCTATCTGCTGCATTAGTTGCTGGCTTTCTGTTGAAGGCAGCCAAACCTGACTGCTGACCAGACGAACATTTTGAAACATGGACTCAGCCGTCATTGACGAGAATGGATCAACATAACTGGTGGCGATGAGTGTGTTTTCATAGTAGAGATTAATGATCGTGTAATGGAAATCCACAGTGGCCTTTTTGTTTGGATTGGTGAAGTTTGCGAGCAGAGTGATATCAACATTCAGGAGGTATCCCATGTCGAGATAGGCTACGTTGAGGGAGGCACCTGAGATGTCGAATGTTGGGCTTTGTGGGCGAAAGACGAGGTGGAGTACTAGAACCACTAAGCCTCCTAGGATCATGGTGATCCAGAAGAGCGAGCAGATGGCTATGATTGGCATTCTCAAAGACGAGGGCGTGGGGTGTGGCTGGCCAGGAAAATGTGTCTTGGGTGGCGGCGGCTGGGCATACCGATTTTTATCGAGTCGTTGCTGTGGAGGGAACTGAAGGTTGGGGTCATGCTGTGGAACTTGAATTTGTGGCTGTTGTGGAGCTGGGAAGTAAGGGTTGGTCTCCCAGTGCTGTGGAGGGAACTGAAGGTTGGGGTCATGCTGTGGAAATCGAATTTGTGGCTGTTGTGGAGCTGGGAAGTGAGGGTTGGTCTCCCAGTGATTTGACATTGGAGCTTGGAGATTGTGTTTGGGAGATGATGAGCAGAAACTGGTTCAATGAGAGAAGAATAGTGTTTGGCCTCAGAGAAAGAGAAAGAGAATGACTTATTGACAGAGTTCATGAAAAGCCAAAGAATCAGACATTAGTTAAGAATTGGAAGCAAGTAATCCTAGGGACACTTTCTTTTCTTTTTCTTTTTTTAAATGTTGTGCCTGAAGAGGGTGAACCAGACACTTCCTACTATTTTTGGGTCTCAAAGGTACTGACTCAACACACACACACAGAGTTAATGAAGAAAATTTTAAAAAATTGTAGTGCATTTCAATCAAAATTTACAGACAATATATAACATCTTTAGAAGCAACAAAGTTGATGGTTGAAAACCATCCAGTCATGTTGGCAAGTAACATTTTGAGTAGTAAGAATAAGCAAAATTATAATTTTTTATATTTATATTTATTTTGAATCTTTTATATTTATTTCTTATTGTCGAGTGTTGAGAACTCATTTCTCTTCCAAAAGTTCTCTATCTACCCCTTCAAGGAAGAAAAAAATGAGCATTTGAGGCTCAACTCACAATTTGTAAATTTAGCATTGAAATGGGGACATCAAAGTGAGAGAAATTCAGCGTGGGCACTTTCTTTTTTCCTACACAAACAAGATCCAAGATCCAAGATCCAAACGCAGCCTACAAGTGCAGTTTGCATGCACATAAGAGGAGAAACTGATACGCATCTCAATAAGTTGAACCTCAAGACCATTCTTACATCTAATAATTGAAGGTTCTCAACCAGAGCTCAAGCATTGTATATATTCAACAGAGCTTAAAAGGGATATTCTTGCCCTTTCGGTAAAAGGGCTCATAACTCATTACACATTGAGATATGGGGTTCTCATGCTTATATATATCATTCCATGCTCTTAGAAAAGCAATTGTTGGGTCAAACTGCACTATTTCTCAAGACTGTTGTTGATCATGCGCTCGTGCCACGAATTCTTATTACTCCAACCATTTTCCTCAATGGGCAGTGCATTTGTGGAGTTTGGCGACTGGGCATTCACTTTATTTCCTGCAGAACCAACAAGAGAGTCACGAGGCCAGTAAAAACATATATAGCATTCAAGACTTCCCACCCAATAGAGTAAACGTCCATTCCAGTTAGTTAGGGACTTCATGCGCCATGCCATACCGTTCTCGTGGCTAGGATTCGAAACTCATCATCCCCTCTCCCTTCCCTTAGGTAGTAGCTAAGAAAAAACCTTACCCTCTCCCTTGGGTACTCAGAGAAAAACTTACCACCCAATAAAAAACCAATTTAAACCATTGAAGTGAGTCATATAAAGTGTAACTTTAATTTTCTAGATCTTAACCATTGAAGTGAACAATGATAAGTGTACCTTTTTTGGGGACATGTTTTCGTTTATAATTATTGCTTCGAGCCACAGTTGATATGGCAACTTCATTACGAACAGGACGGTCATTAACCCAGCCAGTTTCTACTTTTGCAGGAACTGAGTTGCCATGCTTGACAATCCGAACATCAACAAGTGTCGAAAAATCTATCTGCAAGGCAAAACATTATTTCAAGTATTTTCGCAAAGGTGCAGCAGCTTGGCTTCTGCTTGATAATCACTTCACTATTATTATTCAGTGATTAACTTATCAAAGGGAGTAGAGAAACACAAATAGCACGAGTACCTCTAAG
Source organism: Camellia granthamiana (assembly GCA_036172215.1). Lineage (NCBI taxonomy): Eukaryota > Viridiplantae > Streptophyta > Magnoliopsida > Ericales > Theaceae > Camellia > Camellia granthamiana. The sequence continues at coordinate 118,394,303 of CM069912.1, read as the reverse complement.
GATCCGTCTTCCCTATAAAGAGAGTTATCGGGTGGTTGTGCCCATGCATCTCCATCTGGCTGCTTCTCAAAAATAAGTGGATATTCTGGGACTGGTGTGAGTAGTATACTATGGGATATAGGATCACACCGTGATGTTTTCCCAACCTAAAGCAAAATGAAAGTGTAAACATGCTATATTTGCCCAAATATGAGTTACAAAATCATTAAATGCTATCAGAGGTATACGCGGAATGAGCAAAGATCAGGGGTCCAGGTTGGTGATAACTCCAGTAGACGATATGCAATCACATCACCTTCCTGCAAAATAATAGTAACATATTTAGTGCTATCAACTACATGATACAGTGGGAGCCAAGAAATTAGCTAAGGGGGGAAATACTAAGGCAAATTATTGAGTCGGATCGATTTGGGAGACCGTTCATTTTGGTTTGATTTGGTAAAAAAATCAATTATTAATATTTCAAAACTATTCCAATATCATACATATCACTACAATAAAACTATTGCACCATTCAAATTTAAAGTACTCTCAAAGATTAAAAATTAAAATAAAAACAAAAAATGGCAATAAATAACATAATAAAAGGAAATGACTTCTTAGATTTATTTGTGAACCAAATAGAGAGTCAACCTATGTTCTATTTTAGTCAGTGGTGTGTTCTGCTTATTGGAAGAAAAATGGAAAAAATAAAAAACAAATAAAAATAGGGGGCACATATATAAATGTTCAGGGAAAAGATTGAAAGAAAAAATTCAAATTTATAGGCTAAAATGAAATTTTTGAAAAGTTGAGGGAAACATGCCCCTCCTGGACCCATGGCTGCGCCACTCATGTAGAATGTTTGCACCAAAAAAAAAAAAAAGAAAAGTACTCTGCAGGTAAATTAAAATCACAGATAGTGAATGTTACTCAGACCATCAAGCCAGACTTGAAAAACAAATTGCGGTCTTAGTAAGGAGTAGGACCTTGAAAGGTTTGAAAAATGAAGGCCACCATACATCCATTAAGAGAAGACAACCAAGATCTATGAAAGCAGGATACACGCCATGTATTTATGTATATATACAAATATCTATGAAGCATGAATACTTCGACAAACATGCCATACTCGTACTGGATTTTACTAAACTTCTTTTTTACTTTTAGTTAGCATGATTTTAAAATTAAATTATGGTTTATAAGTTATTTAATATAATGACATTTAATTTTAGTTCATACTATTACTTTTGACATTAAATGTTAATTGTAGGTTGGATCTTAATAAATTAAGCCATTTAATCAATTTTTGCATTACTCCAAGTTAAGAATAAATCAACTTGCTTGGTTATGGTTTTCAGAAAACAGTTTTCAGAAAATTTTACTTTTTTATTTTCCGTATTTTAATGTTTTCAATGAATTTTTTAAATATTTTAAGCAATTTTTTAAAATTTTTAGACACCTAACATAAATACACTTAAAAAGTATAATATTTGTAAAAAAACTTTAAAAAATACACCAAAAAATACAACAAACAAAAAAAACAAAAAAAAATACAAAACAAAAATTCAATACATTTTTCGTATTTTTGTGTATTTATTAATTTTTTAAAATAATTTTTCACAAATATTTTACTATTTAAACACATCTAAGTAAGGTGCATCTAAAAGAGTAAAAAAAATTGCTTAAAATTTTAAAAATATTCACTAAAAACAAAAAAATACAAAAAACAAAAAACTCATTTTTCAAAAAACTGAAACCAAACGCACTAAATATTTTTTGACAAACGTACCAATCCGTACCTGTACCCTATTTTTTTTTGATTTTACCAGATCGACATACCCATATCGTACCAATACCAGTACTCGTATCCGTACCTGTGCTTCATAGACAAATAGAAACCTACCTTCGGAAAGCTAGTAAGTGGTGGTAGCCTATCAAAGTTAACGGGATCATTTGAAGGTTTCACTTCTTCAACAGCCATCGTTTCGGAACATTCTTTGTTGGAGTCTTTGTAGCCATTCCTTCTATTGGATTGAAAATTTTCTTTACCCCATTTCTGACCCTTTTTCTTGCTGGTGATTCCATTCCACTGAAATGTTTCCTGAAGCATGATTTGAGAAGAATTTCTTGAGACAAATTCAGTCCCAATTTAAAAGCACAGAATGGGTATACGAACATGATATTATAGTTATGCCAGGCTGAAAAACAAGAAGACTTGTATCAGCCTGTAGCAGTTTTAATGGTAATTGATAAACACAACGATTGATCAAACACATATTGATGATAATGCACAGCTTGCATCAGTCAATAAACAGTAAATAGAAAGACAACCATGCAATGATGCATGTACCTTCATTTTTTGTTCTTTGGTTGGATAGTAATTCTATTGACTCTTAAAAATTAAGTGATTTTCGAACAATGAGGTTCAAGAGTAAGAAATTGTATTATTATATGCATATTTGCCACCATATGCAGAGGAATAGTTAGCAACACTAGTGAACTTGACATGCTTATAAAGAACTAAGTATGCTTGCAATGTTTTAACTTATTTGAAGCCTAAGTTTGCCGGAACTGAGGGGAAAGTAACACTTAAACATGACCCATCCTGCTAAGTACATTTGCTTTTGCTAAAACCTCTTCCCACCATTCTTCTGTATGGATCAATATTTATAAAAGGGAGACAAGTGTCAGCCACACATACAATCATTTGGAAGATTTCATTTGGTTAAGATGGCAACTAGATAAATAGGAAGATAGAATGCAACGTATCACTTAAACAAATGAGCATGCTGGACAACAATCAACATCATAATTCATAAAAGAAAAAATCGCAACTCAAGAATACATTCAAGATGGAGAATTGATGAACCACCTTCTAATCCATTGCCAAGTGGCAAGAAATATGCGGGACTTCGGTTCTTTTTTGGTTTGGGGTGGCAAGGACATTCCCTTATGAGATAGTTGAGCTTCTTCATAGCTAGCAGGGAGCTAGAGTGAGGAGTAGAGAAAAGCAGAGTCTAGTGATCCCCTTATACCTAATATGGATTACATGGGATAAGTGATCTTTCGAGGGTCTAGAAGTTCCTTTATTTAGGCTCAAGAGCTGTCTTGTAAATTTTTTTTTTTTGGGTAGGAGCGTCAGGAGTTGTTACCCGTCTCTTAACCTATTTTTGGAATTTGTTCAGCTTATTGTTAGATAAGAGGGAGGCTAGGGTTATCTGTTTTGTTGTTTTTCCTTCTCATCTTTTTTGTAAACAGGCAACATTCCCCCTTAATGTCATCTTTTTATGAAACTTGAGTTTTACTTGCCAAAAAAAAGACAGGATTGATTGTTCAGCACAGAAGAAAACAAACATGAAACATACCACAGATACTTGACTTTGCTGGACAGCCCGGTCTGCATTTTACAAAACAATTTTGATATATTAGAAAATCTGCAGAAATATTGCATGCATGTAGTTGCATAATTTCAAGAAGTGAATGAGTAACATCAATGGGAAATCAGATTAAAGTAAATGGCTCACAGCATATCCCAATGTCCCCTGGGAAGTGGGGAGGAAAGAAAAAATAATAATGAAAATTTAAAATATTAGCAAATAAAATCACCACAAAGGTTTGGAGTAATTCAAGAAATCCAGATCTCACTTCTAAAATCAATAACCATGTAATTTCATAAATCATAATGATGAAAAGTGATGACAGCAGCCAATACTTACAGAAATGATTGCTATCTGACAAATAGTTTATCATCATAGAAATGCAGTTTTGAAATATGCAAGTTCCCCAATAATGATATCATGATTCCATGCAATTAATTTCAAATCTTTCTATTCTTCAGGCAACACAACTTCTTACAACTTTTCAAAGGGGGGCCAAATATATAAAGGCAGATGGTCAAAGTTCATCTAATCAAGCTAAATTGAATAGTTTGTCAACTAAATAGCACAATGAGAAGGCAGCTTGAGATTCCTTTTTCTGTTCCTATTAACTTTGAAGACATTCAGGCAGTAGTTCAAAGTTACAAGACAAGCCAGTTGTGCTAAATGAAACAAGATGACACATCTTTCCTGCTCCCAAATTTTCTCACCAATCAGATAAATCTAGGTAACATTTAAATAGTGTGATGGACTAGGCACACAGAGAGAGAGAGAGAGTCACCCTTTCCCAGAGGCTCAAAGCGAATATGTCCTGGCCTAATTACAATGGGAACAATCTCATCATCTGCTTCACCATTTTGGCTTTGTTCTTCATGTTCTATAGAATCCTTGGGCATATGCTTTTCAGGAGATTGCCTCTCACATAGCTGCAGGTTTGAGGCCACAAGCTGTAAAAAATGATCGTGTTATGTAAAGATGAACCTTCACAAGCAAAAGGTTCCGTAAGTCCTAGCGTCTACCTCCTTTTCAATTCTTTTAATTTCCCGCAGCCATTGCCTCTTGGTTTTTTTCCGTCGAGCACTTCTACTAGGGACCTGACATAAAACATCAAGTAAGCATTAGTTAAACCACTAGGTTTTGTTAAGTACCAACACATTGATTTATTAACTGAAATCAAAATTTAGACGTTAGAAGTATGAGAGAAAGCTAAATTAAATTAAAATATAAGGCGACAAAGTGACCATTGAGAATATGAATGTCAGATGCTCTGTTATCATAATCTTACAATTCACAATACTATAAACAATTTGAATTGATGTGAATCTATAAATGGATCTAATTTCAAAAGAATCTATGTTCAATTCATATTTTACAATTTATGCAATGCTTAAATCTATTGGTTCTGACATATTTTGAACCCATTTTACCTCTTTTTTGGGTAAAAATGTTTGAATACAACTTCTAAGAGTGTTCAGTACAAAAATAATCAATACTATGCGAGATTTGTTGTTATTTTGGTAATTAGATAGTTTAATAGGATCTGATCAGATCTATTTAGGCCCTCCAAATACTCAATACTTATGGGTCAGTTGTTATTGTGGTAATTAGATAGTTTAATAGGATCCAATCAGATCTATTTAGACCCAACATGTCCACAAGTTTTTTTTTTTTTTTTTTTTTGGAACAATAAATATACACACCTTTTAAAGTGTTCTAGATTTTAAAATAGAGGGTTCCACTTACTTTTTCTTCTTACTCTACACTACTTAGGATAAAGCACATCTCTATTTACAGGAAAAAGAATAACAAATATGATTTAATTTTGAAAACATTGAGATAGCCATATGCTTTTACAGAAAATTCCTCTGCAATGATATGGTTAAAATATTCCAAAAACTCATGCTGCACGGCAGAATACAGCCACCTTTGAGTTGTGATAGCTCATCAACACACAATGACACGAATAAATACTCACAAGGTAATATGAAATACAAATATTAGAATCATAGAGTCATCACCGAACCTTCAATGAGAATGAAACGGAAGACTGCAGTAAAATATTGGTGACCCAGATGGGAACACATTGATTATAGATAAACAAATTTCCAAATTTAATTCATCATCCTAGTTCCAACACGAGTCATGGTTTCAGCAGAATAAGTAAAAAGCGAAAATTACTTACATATGGATACACAAAACAGTCCCACACAAAACCACACCCTTTTTTTTTTCCCCTTTTTGTTTTATCAGATAAAGTAAAAGTAATACATTATAAGACATCCATAAGGCTATGCAGTCGTATTGAACCTGATACAAAAACTAAATTAAGTTCCAATTTAATATTATTTTTAAATTACCTTTTCTAGTGATTTCAATGACATTGTAAATCAAGGTAACTACAGTGTTTTGCTTATAAAAGGCCTTATTATATCACAGCTTTAGCCATTCAGGAAGAACATTTTTATGATTATATAAAAGAACAGTTCACTTCAACATGAAACGACATACTAAAAGAGTTTAAAACTAACTAAAACATTAATTTCATTCCAGACCTTTTTAGTTCCATCTGGCGTGTGAGGTGCATCAACACATCCTGCTCCATTTTCTTGAAGCTTACCAAACCTACAAAATAGAGATTTTCATGAGCCAGAGAAAGATGGAGAGGAAGAAGAGGGGCTCCAAAAACTAAGCTACAAAGATGGACAGTAAGCATAAACCTACTAAAACAATTAATCTGCTTCAGTTTGTTGCATACATAAACACACACAGAAGAAAGAGACGGCCTTATATGGAAAAACAGACATTATTTGCACATTTATCAAGATAACTAACACTTGAACTTCTGAATTGTAAATCCAAGATTTGGCAAGTCATTGCACTCAAGGACTTCAAAGCGAAATCAAGTTAACTAAGACTTGAACTTCTGAATCACAACTCCAAGACTTGGCAAGTCATTGCACTCAAGGACTTCAAAAAGAAACCAAAAATCTCATAAGCTCCAAAATCTAGCACAGCAAATGTTTAGCTGATATATTTTCCACATATGCTATGAATTATAATGAGAAAATGCAGAAAAGGGCCTCATTTTATCCCCAGGCACTATGAGTGTGTATGTGTACTTAAATACATACATTGTTGTGTTGCTCATATGGTTTGAATTTCATTTAGTGTTGAAAAAAGGTCAACAACATTAGAATTGTTAAGTTAGGAAATGGGCCCAACAATGTATATCAAGACATCTATCACCCTCCTTCACATGCAACCCCGTCTTGTATGTAGAGAGATAAACAAAGAACCAAACAAAAGGAGAAGCAAACAACCAAACAAAAGAAAAAAAATACAAATGGGATGCTAATGGAGAGAGTAGAACCCAAGACCTCTCTCAACCTAAGCTCTAATACCATGTTAAGTCACCAATTGTCCCAAAAGCTTAAGCTGTTAGGAAATAGGCCCAACAATGTATATCAAGCTAACAAGAATTTCTGATTGACTGCATAAAAAAGTTTATACAACCCGTAGCCAAATCCATATCAAAGTTAAGAGTCTCCTAGCCACTCAGCAATAACATGTACAAATGGCAAGAGACAACCTTATATGGAAAAACAGACAGTTTGCACATTATCAAGATAACTAAAACTACAAAAGAATGAAAAAGCTCAATTAAGTTGTGTTTTGCACCTCAACCACATAGCATCATCAGATCTACCTCACCAACAAAAGTGAACAAATTCATAAACAACAATATTAGTATAAAAATCAAGCACCAATCCAAATAAAAAGCCAAAAAACCTACACAACACACCTCTTTGAATTGGGCAAAGGTTCAGCAATGTCATTATTTCTTTCAGCACTTCTAGGGGTGCTCACTCTCTTAGGTTTACTCTTTACAATAGATACTTTCTCCTTTTCAATACTCTTCCCTCGGTTGAGGACATCATTGGGACAGCTCTCATTCTGGTCCGTTTGAAAATCATTTTCAATATCTTGAGGAACCATAGTACGTTTTTTCTTCCTGTGATCCAAAATGTGAATAAGCAGTTGACAGGCCCAGAAAAATGCTCAAATAAAGTCCTAAAAGAATGATTCAAAGAAAAAAAAAATCCAAAGATTAAAAGGATACATCAGTTGGTAAATTAAGGAACAGATGTACTTACAAAGCAACGACAGAACATTTGGACATGTTACCAGAAAACGCTAATACCCTATCAAATTACGTATTGGTAGGCACGTTCCCAAACATGGTACACTTCCGTTTCAAAACGATAAATTTAGTGATCCAAAACGATCCCAAAAATTTTTTCCAATATATTTCCTTAAATGATACCTTAAGAGAAAAAAAAATCAAATATGTGAACTAAAATCGAAAGTGAGTTAAATTTTGACAAGACAAAAAATCAAAAATGGGTCATAATTAATAGAAATGATTTGCTACATGAAAAAAAATATATATATTGGATATCTAATAGTCAAAAGAAAATTACTCTAGAAGTACCTTAAATTCTTAAATGTAATATATATAAGTCTGCTCCTATCATACTACATTTTAGAGCATGTGGCATATCACATTCACGTTCTCGTTCCCGTTTCATGTACCGGAACAATCCACGTTCTAGGTAACATAGTTATTGTCAAAACTAATTTGATAGGAGATACAATTAACTTCCAAAATAACAGACAGGAACCCTATAAATGCAATACTCAATGTGCAAGAATTTTACATAAGTTGATTAATAAATGAATTTTACATAGGATGATTATAATCTATATAATTTTACCTTGGCCTCCATTCAATTTTGCATATTTATAACATTTTGGCCCCCAAGATCTATACAATCTTACTTTGGCCCCTACAAAAATCTAAATAATTTTACCTTGCCCCCCACTTCGCCACTGCCTAGGAGTAGGCGTTAAGTTAGATTTGATTTGTTCACTGACTGTTTCATCTAAGCAGTCAATTCCTATTGAAAACTATCATCGAAGAATCAATAAAATTGTTTTCTTGTTCCTTAGATTGCCAGTTTCCTTGTATGTGTTGGTTTCTAATTTTAGTCCAAAGTAGTCTCAAAACAAGGCAAGGAACCCTGCAGACTCCTCTGAGGGAGAAACAAATTAAAAACTACTGTAGTTACCATTATTCAGATCACAATAATAGGCTTGAAAGATTGGTTAGCATACTTTGAGCTCTGTAGTTTCTTTGATGCTTTTCTTTTCTTGGAAAGCACATTTTCACCAAATGAATTGTCCACATGCAATGTATCCCCTGACACATTATCTTCATCTTCTTCGGGTTCACTTTCAAAATTGCCAGTCTCCTTTTCAAACTCCTTGTTTGCTAGAAGTGGCATACAATTCAGCACAGGTTGCTTCTCCACAATTTCTTCTTGCTCAATAAAATTTTCTCTATCACTTTTGTCAACAATCTCAGAGGACATTCCCCCTTTTCTTTTGACGCTGATACAAAGAAATAGGATTAAAATTGCATACATTACTTTCAATACAAGTGAACAGTAAAAAAAAGGAATATAAAGTTCAAGATTAAACAGACCTGATTACATCCTTATCCTTTAAAATACATGTGGACTCAAATGGAGGCAACACAAAGCCATCCATCTGCAAGAACATATTAATGTAAGCAATGCTAGGGATCCCAAATGCTTTACCAAATATTCTACACAATACTCACAACCATGTCATGTGGGTATTGTGTAAAATATTTGGTAATTCATTTGGGTCTCTAGCATTTTTGTAGTTGAAAGAGCAGAAACACCACAACAAACAAACTCTAACATACTTGGTCCCTAAAATGGAAAACAATTAGTTTTTTAGGATGAACTTGCATAAAGGTTGGGCAATTGCTTTTTCTAGCAGCTCTTTTTGTTGATTTTTTTTTCATTTTTAGTGAATTTTTTCTTTAAAAAATTTAAAAGTTTTTCATTTGTATGTTATACCAAAGTAGACAGACCCAACAAGTTTTTTTTTTTTTATTTTAAGATCCACTAAAAAGCTTTAAAAAAAAAAGTCCCCCCCCCCCTTCTCGTGTTTTTATCTTTTAACTTTTTTTTAGATTTTCTTTTAAAAATATACTGTTTTAGATCACTGTGGACTAGATGGGGACTGGTTTGGTATAAAAAAAATTTGTTACACCCAAAATACAAAAATCGACAATCGTACAATCTCCAAACTAGTAGCAGCAGGTCCATCAAAACCCTAGTTAGTTCAGCTCCAAATTACGGAGTACCCAAAAGAGTAAACTTTTCTAGCTTCTTCACCATGCAAACTGACATCAATCTCCCCGATTCTCCAAAATAAACTATGCAATATAAAAGAAACAAGATAGTACACATGATTTTTGTAGAGTGAGTGAAAAACAATCGATTGCTGCAAATTGGGGATTGTGGAGAGAGAGAGAGAGACTTACAGAGAGAGAGACTTACAGAGAGAATGATACCGTTAGGGCAAGAATGATGGACGTCGAAAATGTGGGTGAGATAGGTGGAGAGATCAGAGATATTGTGGTGTTGAGGTTTGAGGAGAATCCAGCTTTGGTTGAGTCCTTGGGATTTCTGGGCTTTGCTGAGAATGTGCCGATCTTCGAACACTACACAGAGTCTTGTAGTGTCCATGATCGTCCGTGCAACAATCAATCAAACAAACAGAGAGAGTGTGTGTGCGATTTCAGAGACGATTCTTGTTTCAAAGTGTTCTTCTACCTCTGGTCTTGCCCTTCTTAAAACCCTCATTAGAGGATCTCCAATGCAATACTCTCACTAAGAGGATTTTATTCAAAAATAAACATGGAGGAAGTCATTGTTCATTCAAACTCCAACCCAAACCTTCCTTTCTTTGGTTCAAACTCTATTCAAAAAGTAATTTTTATTTATTAATAAATATTTAATTTTAAAATTTTTGTAAAATATAAATTTACAAATTAAAAGTTATTTATAATATAATAAGAAATACAAAATGAATAATATTTTGAAGGGATCCTTCATTTTTTCATCCTCCCTTTAAATATGGAGGATGAACTCATTCTCCTCCCAAATGGAGATGAATTTGAAGGGCGGGTTGGAGGAGACCATCCTTCATATTTGAAGATATAAATGATGGGTTGGAGATACTCTCATAAATCCGTCAATACCCCCACCCCTTCCCCAATTTTTTCATTTAATTTAGTTTTATATTTGAGTTTAAAAAAAAAATTATATAAAAAAAAAATATTTCTCAACTGGGTTAGTTTTTAAAATAAATTTTAAATTATATTTTAGAAAGTATGTTATTGAAATGAGTTTTAAAAGTTAAATTATGAGTTTTGAAAATAATTATTAATTGATTTATAATTTTTTTATTTTTTTAATTAGACCTCATTTGGGAACAGGCTTTTTTAATAACTTTTTAACTAAAATGTGATGTAAAAAAAACTAGTATGTTTGGAATTAGGGCTATGCAAAATACCGCTCAATCTACTAAAATCGCACCGATCCGCATTAATCCGCACCGCTCTAACCGCTAACCGCGGTTTAAATTTTAAAATTTATAATTCGTCAACCGAACCGCTCCACTCTGCTATAGTTAATACGTATATATTTTTTAACTTCTAATGAAATATCAATGCAAAAATGAGTGTGAGAGATATTTAAAATATAAAATTTATTACAAATTAATGGTTATATCTATGAAACATATTATGTAAAATTACTTTGTGTTATATATCTAAAAAATATTATACAAATTAGTGTTATATATTATGCAAATGTATGATAATTAGTTAGAATATTCTTCAACCCGTCAATCCGCCAAAAACCGCCCAAACTGCAATTTGTTAATCCGCTAACCCGCCATTCAGTTTGTAATTTTATTCTCAAACCGCCCGAACCGCATCGCGCACCCCGCTATTTGGGATGACTTTTTGGCTTTTTTATGAAAAGATGTGCAAAAAGTAGAGAGAAAATAGAATCTTTGACTTTTTAGTATGAATTGTTGACTTTTTGATTTTTTTAGTAACTTTTTAACTAAAAGGAACACTTGCCAAACGAGACCTTAATTAATGTACAGAATGTGAAATAATGAGAGATGAGAAGTAAAAAATAATTGATTAATTTATTAATAATAATAAAGAAATAGGATAGAGAAGAGAAGAAAAAAAAGAATCGAGTTGTGTGTTTTAAAACATGTTAATCAAACATGTTTTTATATTTTTTTTATTCAAATTATGATTTGAAAACAAAATCAAATACTACTTTTATTTTTATACAAAATATAATTGATTGATTTATTAATAATAATAATAAAAAAAAAAGGATAGAGAAGAGAAAAAAAATAATTTCGAGTTGTGTTTTTAAAACATGTTTTTATTTTTTATTTTTTATTTTTTTATCAAAATCATAATTTGAAAATAAAATCAAACACTACCTTTATTTTTACATAAAATATTAGAAAAGTCATAGTAAATATTTTTAACCTCTATTATTTAATTTAAGCTTTGGGTATGATTTTATTTGTTTATTTTTTAAATTTATTATAAAAAGACGTACAAAAAATATGGAAGTAATGTGACTCAAATAAATCAATAAGTCAATGCATTATATTTTTTTAAATGTAACAGTTAACCACATCGAATTACTTTGTTATACTCCCAAAATCTAAATGGAATCAGATCATGCATAAAAAAAACAACATACCTATTGATTTTGAGGAAAATTAGTCTAGGTCCCTCTCCCACTTTTCGTAATGGAAGAGATCCACAACATTATTTTTTGATGTCTAAGGTTCCTAAACATATATCAGAGAAATTTGTCTTCGAATAGGTCGATTTTTGACTCTTCAGTTGCTAACTTGGGTTCAGTTGCCATTTTCAATCAATCTCTTACAAAACCTTGCCCGCAAGTGATAAACAAATTGATATAGAACCTGAGATAGATTTATAACTCAAATTTGAAGACTTTTGAACCCTAAATTTTGTAGAATCAAGGATAAATGTAACATACATACATACATACATACATATATATATATATATATATGCTTGATTGATGATAGACACAAGAGAATCCACTTACAAGTAACAGCGTATGAACTCTGCAAACGATTTGTCTGCTTGGTTCCACTCTTCACATCACAGCACAAAAAGAGCAACAGACCCACCTCGGACATGTATAACTTCGGCCCTGGAACAGAGATGGACTAATCTCAGCCATTGTCCAGACCTGCAATATCCTCCACACAAATACCAGCAGCACCTCATAACTGGAGTGATATGGCAGTTGCTTGGAAGATACCGCCATACACAGCCCAGAGAATTTCTCCAGAGAAATTCTCAACCCAGAGAAAATTCAGTTCAAATGAAAAAAAATAATTGAAATAGACGTTACGTGAGCTAAATTACCAGAGAAATTCTCAACCCAGAGAAAATTTAGTTCCATTGCCAAATACTCCTGGAAGCTTGCAATTCACTGTTGCGCTTTGCCAAAGCTTCTTTCAATATCTTCAGAGAAATTTGGTTAAAACACATTATGAAAACACATTTGATATCATGAGAAACAGCATCGTCAGAGAAATTTGGTTAAAACACATTATGAAAACACATTTGATAAATTTCGAAGTCAAAGAAATTTGGTTAAAACACATTTCAAAGTCAGAGAAATTTGGTTAAAACACATTCCGAAGTCAGAGAAAAATCTAGAATTTCTCTGGAGAGAAATTCCGAAGTCCAGAGAAATTTCTCTGAACTAAGGCCAAGTTTGGGAACCCATGAAAAATTCAAAAAGCCAAAAAGTTACTCAAAAAGTTAAAAAGTTATCACTATTCACCAAAAGTCAAAAATTACGGCTGCACAACTCCCAATTCTAATTTTCCCCTACATACTAATTTATACAATTTTTTAATACACATTTTTCCATAAAAAGTCATAAAATTAACCCAAACATCTATATTTTTTTTCTCAATTTTTTAGTCCAAAAAGATAAAAAGTGCACTTATTTAGGACACCCCAAACAATCCCTAATTTTCTTTGGATCAACTTGAGGGACCTTAGACATTATGAAAATATTAAGTGTCATTTATGCTGTAAAATCTTAATACCAGGTACCTTAAAAAAAGTTCCCCTTGACTTTGTGGGATAATAATACTCATTATTAATTGTTTAGGATAATAGTGATCTCATTTACACTTTTTTCTTAAAAAATCAATAGATGTATCCTGTGCTTTACATAGTATATGATTTTGTATAAATTCTTAACAGAATCCTAACAAAATGAGTTACTTGTAACTAAATAATAATTTAAGGTGGGTAAGCTTCGTAATTTAAGGGGACAAAATGCAAATTAATCATACCATAAAAGGGTTTATTGTAATTTATAGGGCTGTGCAAAATATTGTTCAATCAGTTAAAATCGCACCGATCTGCATTAATCTGTACCACTTTATTCGTTGTTTAAGCTTTAAAATTTGTTGCCTTCGAAACTATTCCGCTCCGCTATAATTAATACATATATATTGACAGGGATAGGCCCACAAGGACCACGGCCCACCATGAGTAAACCCAAGCCCACCATTTAAACCCCATTGCACAATCCGATTGGTAAAACCCAGCATCACTGGAAGCCAACTGGACAAGGAAGACCAATGATATTCGGACACGCGCCAGATGCGGGACAGGCCACGTCAGCAGACAAAGATCTGCAGAGTTATTGCCACAGCACATCACCATTAATGCAGCCCATCACAGCATTTATTGCGACAACACCTCCCAGCCGGCACGGCACCTCCTCACCCTGAACAAGACGAATGACGACGCGACCTTTCGGCGGGAAGGTCAGGACGGCTAAGACAGTGAAATGATTACCAAAGGATATAAGCAAACCTGGAAGACAAGAAGAAGGTTAAGTTTTTCCATCCCCACTCTCTCTCTACATTTTGTCCATCACCTTTTCTAATTCATACACCGGAGGGTTCGCCGGGGGACTACCCCGTTCCCCGATTGAACTTGCTTGCAGGTTATCCAGTGGGCTCCCGGGAGTTTGGATCGATCTAGCCCATTTACCGTGACGCACTGTATTATCAGTTGGCGCCGTCTGTGGGAAATCCAGTTTGTCCGTGCGCCAGTTGTGTTCATTGCCGCCGGAGACCCCATTTCCAGCAACCTTTTTCACCTCATCCGTCACGTGCATGGTAACGACCAGATCCATGGCTTCCCACCATAATGCTGCTGATCACCAGACCGAACCCCCCAATCCAAACAACCCACCACAGTACCTCATCGAGCTCACCAACAGTATCAACCGTATGGCCGAACAAAACCAGGCCTTAATCAATGCTCTGCTTCAGCGGAACCCCCCTATTCCTCCACCACCTCCAGATATTCCACCCCATCCAGCACAACTGCCAGGCCATACTGTCCCCCAACCTAATCCTCCCAACTCGGGGGGCCTGCAACTCTTTCACTCACATATACATCCACCCCCTCCACCCTCACGCCCGTCAATCATAGCTCCAGCTCCCGAGGGTGAAGCTAGCAACGTCCAACATCTGTCTCCCTCTGGCGGCGACAACATTCCCCTTTGGGACGCTGAACTCGGAGCCATGAAACTCCAACTCCAAGGGGTCATGCAGAACATCCAACATAAGCCCTCCACCACAGCAAACTCCCCGTTTGTCGCCTTCATCCGAGACAAACCCCTACCCCCCAAGTTCAAAATGCCTACCATCGACCCCTTTGACGGCACAACCGACCCCGTCGACCACCTGGAGACCTACCGTACCCTCATGATCCTCTATGCTTTCCCCGACGAAATCATGTGCCGAGCCTTTCCCGTGACCCTGAAGGGATCGGCTCGGCTATGGTTTAGCCAGTTGCCACCGGATTCGGTCTCCACATTCCAACACCTCAGTGACTCCTTCCTGAGCCACTTCATTGGGGCCCAACGCCAGCGACGTCCGGCGACCCAACTCCTCAACATCCGTCAGACCGAGGGGGAGTCACTGCACAGCTTTGTCACTCGCTTCAACACCGAAGCCTTACAAGTTGCTGAAAATGACGATAAAGTCATCCTCACAGCCTTCATGGCTGGTCTGCGGTCATCCGATTTCCTCTTCTCCCTCTCCAAGAACCCCCCGACATCCATGGCAGCCTTGCTCTCCAAAGCCCAAAAGTACATGAACGCCGAGGATTCTCTAGCCGCTCGGCAAGACTCCACGACTAAATATCTGGCCCCCAGAGAAAAGAGGAAAGACCAAGAACCCAGTAACGCCCCGGCATCATAACCAAACGTCCCGCTATACCGACCGACCCCCTCGCGCCGACCGGTCAGCCCCAACCAGACCCCCCGGTCAGTTCGAGCAATATACCCCCCTCAATACTCCCATGGAACAAGTTCTTAACCAGATCCAACGGGACTACCCCCTCAAGTGGCCTCTTCCTCCACGGAACCCTTCCAACCGTAAAGACCATTCCAAATATTGCCGTTTCCACCAGGATCATGGCCACAACACCGACGACTGCATCAGCCTCAAAGACCAAGTGGAGACCCTCATTCGCCAGGGGCGCCTGAGCCGATTCACAGATACCCGCCCTCAGCAGAGGCAAATGACCGAGCCCCGCAGAGACAATCACAGGCATACCCCTCCACGGCGACCAGCTCAACCAGACCAGGGGCATGATCGACCCCACCAACAACCTCGGCCTCAAGGTAATCCGCCTCCGCCAGTTGGTGAAATCAGAGTTATTTCAGGTGGTCTTGCTTGTGGTGGACCATCTCGCTCAGCTCAGAGGGCGGAGCTTAGAAAGATACGACAGGGCTCAGACAAGACAGTTGCCACGGTCGACCGACCCCCCAAGCAACCCAAACAGTGGACAGAGCCCATTACCTTCACGGACGCCGACTGTGCAGGCATCCGTTATCCTCACGATGATCCCCTTGTCATCTCCATTGTCCTCTCCAATTATAAGGTCAGACGAGTCCTCATTGACAATGGCAGCTCGTCCGACATCATTTTTCTCAACTGCTTCCGCCAACTGAAGATCGGGGAAGAGAGCCTGTCCCCACTCCAAACTCCTCTGGTCGGTTTCACCGGCGACCGGGTGACCTCTGTCGGCTCCATTGATCTCCCCATCACCATTGGAGAGTACCCACGGCAGACCACGAAGTTGCTTACTTTCCTTGTTGTTGACTGCCCCTCTGCTTACAACATCATCCTCGGCCGCACCGCCCTCAATGCCTTCCAAGCCATCACATCCACCTACCACCTTGCCCTCAAGTTCCCTACCGATTTCGGGGTCGGAACGGTGAGAGGGGAGCAGACCATCGCTAGAGAATGTTATGTGGCCTCACTTAAAGAGGTCAAACTGAAGGAGGCAATGATCATTGAAGGACTTGACGTCCGAGATGAGGACGAACTGATCAGAGGCGAACCTGTGGAGGAACTCGTCGAAGTTAACATCGATCCCACCAACCCACTCAAAACCGCTAAAATCGGCAGCCAACTGCCCTCCCAAGCAAAGGCCGACCTCACCGCTCTCCTGACCGAACACAGAGACGTCTTCGCTTGGACTCATGCAGACATGCCAGGCATCGACCCCTCTTTCATCACCCACCGCCTCAGTATCGAGCCCCATTTCTGACCTTACCGACAAAGGCAGCGTATTTTCCATCCAGAGCGCAACAATCTCATAGCTGCAGAGGTTGACAAACTTCTCGAGGCCCAGTTTATCCGAAATGTGGATTATCCTAAGTGGCTGTCCAACGTGGTCCTGGTCCGCAAAAACAATGGCAAGTGGCGTCTCTGCGTCGACTACTCCGACTTGAACCGAGCTTGTCCCAAAGATAGCTATCCTCTCCCCCGCATTGATCTACTGGTCGACGCCACGGCCGGTCACCAAATGCTCAGCTTCATGGATGCTTTCTCAGGGTACAACCAAATCGTGATGCACTCATCCGACCAGGAACACACATCTTTCATCATTGACTGGGGCACCTACCACTACCGTGTCATGCCATTCGGACTAAAGAATGTTGGGGCCACCTACCAACGTTTAGTCAATACAGTCTTCCACCATCAGATCGGACGGAACATGGAAGTGTATGTGGATGACATGCTGGTCAAGAGCAAACTCTCCACTGACCACCTCACCGACCTACGAGAGACTTTTGCCACCCTTCGCAGATATCAGATGAAGCTCAACCCAGAGAAGTGCGCCTTTGGTGTAGGATCTGGCAAATTCCTGGGTTTCATGGTCAGTCAACGCGGCATCGAGGCCAACCCAGAGAAGATCAAGGCCTTGATTGAGATGCAGTCACCCAAAACCGTTAAAGAGGTCCAAAGGCCTCACCGGCAGAGTGGCAGCCCTCAACCGTTTCATCTCCCGCGCAACGGATAAGTGCCTGCCATTTTTCAAAGTCCTGCGGCAAACTTTTGAGTGGACAACTGAATCAGAGGAAGCCTTTCAACAGTTAAAACAGTGCATGGCCAATCCTCCCCTCCTCTCACAGGCAATTACCGGCGAGCCCCTCTTCCTCTACCTAGCAGTATCAAGCACTGCAATCAGCGCAGCACTCATCAGAGAAGACGGCTCAGTCCAACGGCCGGTCTACTACATCAGTCGGGCTCTCAGGGGAGCGGAGCAGAACTACCCCCTATTAGAAAAGCTGTCCCTGGCCTTGGTCACCGCCTTCAGGCGACTCCGCCCCTACTTCCAAGCCCATTCCATAGTGGTTCTCACCGACCAGCCACTGAAGAAGGTCATGCAGCAACCAGAGCTCTCAGGAAGACTCATGCAGTGGTCAGTAGAACTAAGCCAGTTCGACATCTCTTATCGCCCCCGGACAGCAATCAAGGGGCAAGCCGTAGCCGACTTCATCTTGGAATTCACCAATCCAGCCCCAACCACTAATCCTCCAACCCCCGCCAACTCCGCCAGAGCCTGAAGACCCTCATTGTTGGACACTCAATGTTGACGGCTCGTCTCGCAGGGAAGGAAGCGGGGCTGGCCTCATCCTAACATCCCCCGAAGGGGGTTACTTCAAATGTGCCCTCCGCCTCTTGTTTTCGGCCAGCAACAATGAGGCCGAATACGAAGTATTGATAGCAGGACTTCGTCTAGCCAAAGACATTGGTGTTAGCCACATTCGCGTGTTCAGTGACTCCCAACTTATCGTCGGCCAGATTACGGGTGAATTCGATGCCAGGGACACCACAATGCGGACTTACAGGGACATGGCGCTCACACTTGTCCGCCTCTTCAACACTTTCCAGATCAGACACATACCTCGGGCGGAAAACTCCAAAGCAGATGAGATGGCCCAGCTGGCCTCCGCCGACCAATCCGACCTCAGCCATGGAGTTCGCCTCGAATACCTGACTCACCCAGCCATCTCACCCGACCTGCAAGAAGTGCAATTCCTCCAGATGGAACCCATCCCTTGGGTATCCGACATCTTCCTCTTCTTGACCACTGGTGAACTCCCAGATGACCAACAGCAGGCTGCCAAGGTCAGAGCTCGGTCAGCTAACTACATTCTGGTCGACGGCCTCCTTTACAAGCGCGGCTTCTCACGTCCGTACCTGCGGTGTCTCAGCCCCGCCCAAGCAACCTATGTGATGCAAGAGATCCATGAAGGAATCTGTGGCAATCATTCGGGTGGCAGGTCTCTCGCATGCAAAGTACTCCGTACAGGCTACTTCTGGCCGACCCTCAACAAAGATGCCTCTGATTTCGTGCTGAAATGCGACAAGTGTCAGCGTTTCGCCAACATCCCCCATGTTCCTCCCACCGAGCTGATCAATCTCTGCAGCCCCTACCCGTTCACCAAATGGGGTACCGACCTGGTTGGTCCACTTCCCACTGGTCGAGGCCAGACCAAGTTCACAATTGTCGCCATTGATTACTTCACCAAGTGGGTCGAGGCAGAACCCCTCGCCACAATCACCGAGCGGAACACCACCAAGTTTATCTGGCAATCGATTGTCTACAGATTTGGCATCCCTCAGGCCATCGTCTCCGACAACGGCAAACAGTTCGACAATACTAAATACAGGAAATTCTGCGCAGATCTCCAAATTCAACCATGCTTCTCTTCCCCCGGTCACCCCCAAGCAAATGGCCAGGTTGAGGTCACCAACCGCTCTCTCCTGAAGATCATCAAAACTAAGCTCGAAGCTGCTAAAGGCCTCTGGGCTGAGGAACTACCACACGTACTCTGGGCTTACCGAACCACTGCCCGGACTCCCACTGGGGAGACCCCTTTTCGCTTAACATATGGCGCCGAGGCGGTCATTCCTGTGGAAGTCGGTCTGCCCACCCCCAGGATCTTACATCCAGATCTCGCCTCAGCCGAAGAACTCCGTCGAGTAGACCTGGATCTCATCGAGGAGCTTAGAGAGACTGCCGCTGTCAGATTGGCGTCGTACCAGCAGAAAATGAGAACACACTACAACCGCAGAGTCCGACCACGGGAGTTCTCTCCTGGCGACCTTGTCTTGAGAGAAGCAACTCTTGCCACAAAGAATCCAACCGAGGGCAAATTGGCAGCCAAATGAGAGGGGCCCTACGTGGTGAAGGCCCGCCCGCGGCCAGGCACTTATCGACTTCAAGATATGGATGGCCGAGACCTTCCCCATCCCTGGAATGCTGAACATCTGAAGCGTTACTATCAATGAATCCTTGCTTTTGTATTGTTAAAATTGTTGTATTTTCCTTTTTCAATACATAATACAAATATCGACTGGAGTTCCCACTTTCTATAATCCAACTGTCTGAATGTAGCTTCCATGAAACTTTTATTTGCAGCGCCACTTTCAAAAGCCTCAGTCCGACCTGAGCACCTTCAAAAGCCTCAGCTCGACCTGAGCACTTTCAAAAGCCTCAGTCCGACCTGAGCACCTTCAAAAGCCTTAGCCAGACCTGAGCACCTTCAAAAGCCTCAGTCCGACCTGAGCACTTTCAAAAGCCTCAGTCCGACCTGAGCACCTTCAAAAGCCTCAGTCCGACCTGAGCACTTTCAAAAGCCTCAGTCCGACCTGAGCACCTTCAAAAGCCTCAGTCCGACCTGAGCACTTTCAAAAGCCTCAGTCCGACCTGAGCACCTTCAAAAGCCTCAGCCAGACCTGAGCACCTTCAAAAGCCTCAGCCAGACCTGAGCACCTTCAAAAGCCTCAGTCCGACCTGAGCACTTTCAAAAGCCTCAGCCAGACCTGAGCACCTTCAAAAGCCTCAGCCAGACCTGAGCACCTTCAAAAGCCTCAGTCCGACCTGAGCACTTTCAAAAGCCTCAGTCCGACCTGAGCACTTTCAAAAGCCTCAGTCCGACCTGAGCACCTTCAAAAGCCTCAGCCAGACCTGAGCACCTTCAAAAGCCTCAGTCCGACCTGAGCACTTTCAAAAGCCTCAGTCCGACCTGAGCACTTTCAAAAGCCTCGGCCAGACCGAGCACTGAGCACTTTTCAAAGCCTCAACAGCCGCAGTCAGAACCAGACCTGAGCATTTTCACAAGCCCCAGTCAGACCTATGAATGAAAGCTCGTAAAGCAAAACACTCAGTCATGATCCGACGCTTAACCATAATTTCAAAATAATTTGACACTTAGTCATATTTTAAAGATGTCCTCCCCTATTTCATTTGCACATCACATCTTCAACATTACGTTTCAGTCTACTTCCATGCTCATTCAACTTGAAACATTACTTTCCAGATTCCCCCACACTTACACAAATTTGCTATTTCACTCTGTATTAGAAAATTCCTCATCCTATTCTGGCTTCAATTTTGGCAGGACTTTAGTTTCACCTTGCCCTACTGCCTGGCACAAGCATTTGCTGAAAACATCAGTGCACAAAATAATCACAAGAAAAACAAACAAAGACCAAACAACACACACGGGGAATACACTGGAATCATCAATTAGAACCATAAGTGCCATTTCATTCATTCAAAAATGTGTGTACAAATTACTTATATCCCTTCCAAAAAAAAAAAAAACAAAAACAAAAACAAACAAACCAAAAATGTGTATACGAAAAACACACAAAATTCTCAAGTCCATGTTCTCAGTTCACTCTCCCCTCTTCACTGGAGATCAGATCCTCCTCTTCCACGCCTTCATCCAGAGGGGTCTGGGCCACATCATCTTCTCCAATTGTTACGCCACTGAAGTCAAGTTCTGGGAACGGCTCCTCTGCCCTCTTTTTAAACATTTTCCACCCGCTGTCCCAGTACTCTGACATTTCATGCTGCTGGAAGCTGGCAATCACTTCAGACTCAGACCTCCCTCCAGCAGCCGTCCTTGATGTGCCAGCCCCCTCAGATTCCTCCCTTGCTAAGCTGCTGGCTACCGCCGCATCAATTGCCATCTGAAATTCGGCAGACCCTTTGAATTGAGCAACTGCTGCAACACAAAGATCGGGGTAGGCTGCCCTTTCCAAGGCCGCCTTCGCCTTCTCTTCGTTCAGCTCTTTTTGAAGGGTCTCCTTTTCAGCTGCAGCCCTGCCCCTTTCAGCCTCCAGCTCCTTTCTCCAAGCCTCTCCTTCAGCGATCAACTTCGCCCTCTCTGCCTCAAATTGCTGCTGCAGCGTCTCCCTCTCCACGGTCAACTTGCTGCGCTCTTCCTCCCATTCCTTACGCAGGCTCTCCCTCTGCTCCGCCGCTCTAGCACGCTCGTCTTCCATCTCTTTTTGAAGAACCTCCACTTTAGCATCTGCATCATCTCTCTGCCTGACGAGGTCTTCATTATTGGTCATGGCCTCCTCGTGCCGCTCGATCGCAGTAGCACAGGCCTTTTGGGACTCCTCCAGCTTCTTCTACTCACCAGCCAACTGGAACTCGAGCGACACAACCCTGCGACGTGTGTCCTCCAACTCCGACTTGACTGATGACAGTTCGGCGTGGGCAGTCTTCCATGTAGCGCTCTCCTTCTTCAGCTTGGTCAGGTCTGCCTTGGCCTCTTCAGCTCTGATCTTGGCCGCCGCAGTTTTCCTCAACAGGGCCCCTGCCAGGGTGGTTATCTCCATTTGGGCGGAGCATAGCCCCCTGAACAGGTCCGCCTCATTGAATCCAGAGGCCGAGCGCAGAGCCGACTCCTCCACCACCTTCACTAAGCGGTCTGCCACCACCTTAGCTGGGCCTCTGTCCCCTTCCAGCCTCCCAGCCACAGCCCGCGTGTGGTAAATTGTAGCACCCAGGCTAACACCCCCTTCCTGGGGTGCAGGACCCCCCCTGGGATCGCTCTTCCCCCCCTTTGTTCAGGACCCCCCTGGGGTCGTTCCTCCACCCTTTGTTCAGGATCCCTGCTCCCCACCCCTATGCTGATCGCAGCCCTCACTGGCACAACATCCCTAACTTGTGAGGACACGTCCACCACCTCTGGGACGACCTCCGCTTCTGCAGTCCCCTCCGCAACCGGGGTCTCCTTCATCTTTTTCGGCCTAGACTCCTCTGCAGCCCCCTCTGGGGCACTTCTCCTCTTCTTCTTCTTCAGACCCTCCCCCTCCTTCCTGGCCTTCTCCTTCACAGGATCCGCGGGGAGCTTCCGCGGCTCAAAAGTGCTTAGGTCCTTCCCTCCCAGGGGCTTGGGACGAGGTCGAATCCTCTCCCTCGCAAGCGGTTGAGGC
The DNA here is from genome assembly GCA_036172215.1 of Camellia granthamiana. Classification (NCBI taxonomy): domain Eukaryota; kingdom Viridiplantae; phylum Streptophyta; class Magnoliopsida; order Ericales; family Theaceae; genus Camellia; species Camellia granthamiana. Next base: position 118,371,348 of record CM069912.1, on the reverse strand, counting down.
GGTCGGTCATCTTGAGCCTCTTTGAACTTCTGAGCCTTTACCATAACGGCCTGATCCTCCGCCTCCTGCGCTCTTCTTCTGGCCTCCAACTCCGATCGGTCTAGATCCCCCCCGATCGGTTGTGGACCCAACCCCGCCTGAAACAGTGCGGACGGCTGAACAAGCTCGTCCCACTTAACTTTTTCCCTCTCCCTCCACTCCTTCACCTTCTTTACTCTCTCCGCCACCGCCGCACCCACCTTCGGCTCCACAAACTTGGTCGGCACCTTCCACGTCGTACGCACTCCAGCCCCGCCAGAATTGGACACGAAGAACCACCTGGGCCTCCAACCTTTGATCGAAGTTGGTAACCCAGCCACCAAACCCTTCCCCGCCACAGCCTGCAGGGTCACCCAAGTCTCTTGCTGCCCCGAAGCTTTGTAGCAGCAAAAGAACTCATCCACCGTTATGGCCTCCCCGTCTGTCGCCTTTGGCCAGACGCTTGCGCAAGATAGCAAAATCTTCCACGCATTGGGCATTAGCTGCCCCGGTGCTACCTCCAAGTGGTTGAGCACATCCACCATGATCTGCGGCAGCGGCAACCTCAGCCCACCTTTTAGCGCTTCCTCGTAGAGGGAAAACGCTCCCGCCATGACGTCAGACGGTCTCTCCGTCGATTTTGGCACCCATATTTCCACCTCCGCCGGAATCTGGTACTTCTCGCGGATAGCCCCCAATTCCGCCGCTGTAATAATGGACCTGTCAGCCCTTGAATGCCAGTGATCTGGTTCCACCTGGCTGATTGGTTGCGGCGCTGCTATCACGGTAGAACCATGGGATCGCACCACTGGTCCCTCCACCCTACCAGACCTGTACTGCTGCGCCAACTCCACAGCGTCGTCCTCTCCAAGAGGATCCACCCTCACATCCTCAGCTCCTTCTCGAGCCATGTCTATGGCGTGTCTGCGTATTGCTTCTGATGCAGGTGCAAGAAAGTTGCAGAAATGTTGCAAAGGGGTATCGTCAGAAACAAAGGAACTGATACTTCGAATATTTTGAGTTTTTGTAAAGAAGTAGGTGAATCGTACGATACCAAAAGCCCACGGTTTGCCCGTATTCCAAGGATCTAAATTAATTTTCGCCAGTTTGAAAACTTTTCAAATCATCCGCCAAAACTGTACCATCAATACCCATAATAATGCCCCTGACGCTTCACTCCTGATCCAACGCTTGACGTTTCCCCTTCCCCCGAAATCCTGCCACGTGTATGGTCCAGATGCACTGACTTCTGCCCTCACCTTGTCCTTTCCACTTCACATCGCCACGTGACACGCCGCCTCTTGAGCCCCGCGCCCTCCCGCTCTGCGGCCCTCACGCTCGGCATCTCCCGCTCGGTCACCCTTACGGTCGGCACTTCCCGCTCGGTCACCCTCACGGTCGGCCTCTCCCGCTCGGTCACCTTCGCGGTCGGTCTCACCGCGCTCGGTCACCCTCACAGTCGGCCTCTCCCGCTCGGTCACCTTCGCGGTCGGTCTCACCGCGCTCGGTCGCTCTCACGGTCGGCCTCTCCCGCTCGGTCACCCTCACGCTCGGCCTCTCCCGCTCGGTCACCCTCACGCTCGGCCTCTCCCGCTCGGTCACCCTCACGGTCGGCCTCCCCCTACCGGTCGGATTCATCTTCCTTATTGCTATTCCCTTCGTTGGACTAAAGCTGCACCCGCTCGGTCACCTTCGCGGTCGGTCTCACCGCGCTCGGTCGCTCTTACGCTCGGCATCTCCCGCTCGGGCACCCTCACGGTCGGCCTCTCCCGCTCGGTCACCCTCACGGTCGGCCTCCCCCTACCGGTTGGATTCATCTTCCTTATTGCTATTCCCTTCGTTGGACTAAAGCTGCACTCGGGAATGGGGGACTACTGACAGGGATAGGCCCACAAGGACCACGACCCACCATGAGTAAACCCAAGCCCACCATTTAAACCCCATTGCACAATCCGATTGGTAAAACCCAGCATCACTGGAAGCCAACTGGACAAGGAAGACCAATGATATTCGGACACGCGCCAGATGCGGGACAGGCCACGTCAGCAGACAAAGATCTGCAGAGTTATTGCCACAGCACATCACCATTAATGCAGCCCATCACAGCATTTATTGCGACAACACCTCCCAGCCGGCACGGCACCTCCTCACCCTGAACAAGACGAATGACGACGCGAGCTTTCGGCGGGAAGGTCAGGACGGCTAAGACAGTGAAATGATTACCAAAGGATATAAGCAAACCTGGAAGACAAGAAGAAGGTTAAGTTTTTCCATCCCCACTCTCTCTCTCTACATTTTGTCCATCACCTTTTCTAATTCATACACCGGAGGGTTCGCCGGGGGACTACCCCGTTCCCCGATTGAACTTGCTTGCAGGTTATCCAGTGGGCTCCCGGGAGTTTGGATCGGTCTAGCCCATTTACCGTGACGCACTGTATTATCATATATATTTTTAACCTATAATGAAATATTAAAATAAAAATGAGTGTAAAAAAAAATTTATATGTGAAATTTCTTACAAATTAGTAGTTATATCTATGAAAAATATTATGTAAAATTAGTTTGTGTTATATAAAAAATATATTTTGCAAATTAGTGTTATGTATTATGCAAAGGTTTAATAATTGGTTACAATATTCTTCAATCAGTCAATCCGCTCAAAACCACAATTTGCCAATCCGTTAATCTGTCATTCGATTTATAATGTTACTCTCAAATCACCCAAACTGCACCGTGTACACCTGTAATAATTTACCATAAAATATTTTAATATTCTAATTATTTAAAAAAAAAAACTTTTATTTATTGCCAAAAAAAAAATCATCAAATTTGATAATAAAAAAAAAAAAATCTGAAAGCATCTCTAACCTTTTAACAAATTTTCCATCTAATTTGATTTTAAATTTGAATGAAAAACTTAATCTGATATAAATTATTTCAATTATTTTATCAAATTTTGATCAAATTATTTTTAAAAATTTATATCTTATCCCAAGTTTTATTTTTTTCATCAAATTTGATAATTAAAAAAAAAAAAAAAAAACTCCAATGCATCTTTTTAAATTTGATAACAAAAAAAAATTCATGTGTTTTTAATTTGATGAAGGATTTAGAGATGAACTAATATTTAATGGTTTAAGTTTCTTATCAAATCTAAATTTAATAGAAAGTTTGACAAGGGCTTAATTTTAATGAAAAAATTGTCTCTCTAGATTTGATGAAATGATAAAAAAAAATTGGGTAAATTACAAAAAAAAAAAAAAACCCCCAAGGTTTAACCCAATTAACAAATCAAACTCTACCTTTTTAATTTTATCAATTTAAACCCTGAATTTTCAATAAGATTTCAATTCCAATCCTCCGTCCAATTCTGTTAAATACAATTAACGAGGAAGGGTTATTTTTGTCAATACATTTATCATTATGTAAAAATATTTGTTACAAATTTGTATTTACTAATTAAAAAAAAAATGAAACCCACTCTCCCCTTCCCATTCACTACTGCGGTGCGACCCATCGGTACCAACAGGTTGCCATCACCCACAACTCATCTTTATATCTATTATCAACAATTCTCTTCCGCCACCACTAATCCTCAAGTCCACCACTCCCTGCCACTTCTCTCAGATCCATTATGGTTCACTCTTACATAAATATGGCAATTTGAACCCGGCCCGATGGGGACCCAATCCCCGACCCCGAATTGAGCGATTTTTTTTTCGAAAAATACTCCCGACGAGCCGGGGATAGTATTAAAAAATAAATCCCGATGATATTTGGATCGGGGACGGTGACACATTTTTCAGCCCCAGCCCCGTCTCTGTCTCCATCCCGTTTAGCCCTCGATTTATATATATATATATAAATATGTGTTTAGGGTTTGGTGATTCACTGTCACACACAAACACAAACAGCCTCTTATCTCTCTCTCTCTATCGTCTCTCTCTCTCCCTCTCTCTCTCTCTCACACACGACCGCTGCTCCTCTCTCTCGCGTCGGCGTCAGCTCCTCCATGTGTTTGGGGTTTGTTCTTTAGATTTGAAAATGATGAAAATGAAGATGGAGATGTTGTTAATGAAAATGATGATGTTTATGCTGCTGTTGATGAAGGTTTTTTGCTTTTATTCTTGATAATGCATAGGGATTCAACGCTAGAGTGTCGTAGTTGGTCGGCGAAGTTCCCACCATCACAGATCGAAGAGAGAGAGAGGGTAAGAGTTTGTGGATTTGATCGGGTATACCATATACATATATATATATATATATGGGCATATTTTGGTCATTTTTCTTAGAGCTTTAAACCTTCCTGTTTATGCAGAAAATCATGTTTCAACTATCAGGTGCCAGGCCACACCTGATTGGGAGGATGATAGCCTGATTTATTTTGTATTTTTGTTTTGAGGAGAGGAATATGCATGCTTTTGTTGTTGTTGATGATGTTGATGATGTTGATGTTGATGTTGTTGATGAATGGTAATATTTTTTGAAGCTTTTTTTTTTTTTTTTTTTGCTGGGGAATGTTTTAGGGTCGAGGAAACCCGATCCCCGTTAGGGGGCGGAGACGGGACCGAGGGCGATGATAAGTTCCTCGTCGGGGATCGGGGCCGGGGACAGGGGAAATTCGACCATCGGGGATCAAGAACGAGGAGTGTGATCCCCGGCCCCGCCCCGTTGTCATTCATACTCTTATACACTATCGCCTCACTCAAATCCATCGCCATCCACCCTCAGATCTGTCACCACCCTTACCGTTTCACATGGATTCATTGCTCCCATATCTCTATTTCTTCAGATCTGCCACCTTCTTCACTATCTCTCAAATTCATCATTGCATCAACTATTTTTTTCCTCTGATGTGTTCAATCCCGTCACCATAATACAACCTGTTAATCCCGTCAAAGAGAGAATTGATTTTGTAGATCTGGACAATCTCACTTGTTGTAATCGATCCATAGACCACGACCAATAAAGGTAAAAGTAAAGATTAAATGAAGGCGACTGGCATGCTGAGGAAATGAAAAGAGAGAAATGCAACAGTTGGTTACGAAAGGAAAGATAGATGTCGATAAATGAATGGATGTGCTTGGTGGGGACATTTTGGACCACGACGATGGTGGGGTTGCCATAGTTTTATACAGCAAGTTATAGTGGTGGTTTGGGAATGTGTGTGTTCTCCGGTAGTTGTGAAAGGATTTAAGGGTGGTGGTGGACATAGGGATTTTGGTGAGGTCGTTAGGAAATGAGGCGGTTGGGAAAGGGGCAGTGTTGGAGAGTGAATGACTGAAAGTGAAGTTTGAGAAATAAGGAGGTTTGCTTCTTTGTAATATGTTCATGGTAAAAATAATTTTTATTTTACATTAATTTTGAAATAACAAGTAAGGGAACGACACATGTTAAAAAAACAAGTTCTCTATTAGTTCAGTACCCAAACCTGCCCCTATAGGTTTAGTATCGTAACCGGTCAGTAATCCGTGATTACCAAAGGCCTATTTAACAATAACTACAATATTACAATACAAAGGGGTTGGCAGAAGCCGATCAATAATAAGAGAATGTCCAATGAGTTGTGAGGACCTGAATGAAAATAAACTTTCATATACAAGCCATAACCATAACCATTCATGTCCATAAACACATACAAATTCAAGGCAAAATACAAGTTAGGAAATTAATCCAATCATCAAAAATAGCATTGACAATAGTCTTAAAACATTTTTATCACTTAACATACTCAAAAAAAGGGGGAATTTGAACCATCCAAAAAGCCTTGACACATGCTAGTTCGGAACCTCGCAATGAGGCACAATAGCTGACTTGACAAAACAAAGGGTTCGGGTCAACGCCTCTAGCTTCGATCCGGTGCTTAGCCACCTACATATATATAATAAACTATGAGCTAAAAGCTAGTGAATAACAGATGTGTAAAGAGGTTAAGAATGATGTCTTTCAGTCATTGAAACAATTGATTATCATTAGAACATTTTCAATCAATATCATTTGTCAATCAATCGTTCGATTCAATCAATTCAATCAATCAATAGTTATATTGGTCATACGTGGTACATCCGATAACAACGATACAATAGGTTTTATAAAGACCGAACAATCAATTGATGGCTATCAAACAATAACAATAGTTTCAAGATTTGGAATTGATGGAGATCTTTGTAATAATAGGGATATCGATATCAATAACAATAACAATACGCTATGGATGTCACGAATACAATTCAAAAGAGGAGATCATCATTCAATCGATAAAAGTAATCGTTTAGAAACGATATAATTTATCATTCAGAAAATAAATACACTCGGAACATATCTTTACAACATCGTTACTCACAGTGGGTTTCTCGATACACATACTATTGGTTCGGCGTCCGACCTAAACAAATAAAGTCAACCATAACAATTCAATAACATTCATATCGCTAGCCAATTCTATTTGATTCGGTTGTTACTTGTTCAATAACAAATCGTTTTAACTAATTCGGCTCTATTTTTTCATTCATTCGATCTAATTCAATCTAGTTCAATCTAATGCACTTGTGAGATGCAAATAATCATGAAAACACTTCAAAACCATGTAAACGGAGGCCTGGAATGTGGAAAATAGAAACGAAAAACAAAACCCGGATAACCTAAATTGCCGCACGTACGGGGATATTTGCCACACGTATGGGGCCACCTCCATACCTGCCTCTCGCACCTGCAATTTAAGCAGAATGCTCCTCAAATTTGCCTTGTTTCCCGCATGTGCGGGGCCCCAGACCACACGTGCAGCAGTGCTACCCAAAAACAGTCCAAGAATTGCTCCGTTTGGGCACTTCATCTTCACTTTATTTTGGTCTCAATATCAAATGTTTCAAGCCATAAATTTATACCAACAACCTCGAATTTTGACCCTCAACAGAAAAGGGAGATCAAACTAGAGATTAACACTTGAAATCAACTCCCAAAGTTATAATTTGCAAAGCTTAAATTTCAATCGAATTACAAAACAAACTCATGAAGAACTCATTTGAGTTCATGAGGTTCGTGCATGAAATTATTTGTAACTACAAGAAACAACAAGGATATGAAGAATTCATTTAAGAGTTAATTTGCTCATTCTTTTCATTTAAAGCCATGCATGTAACAACCTTCTAATTACAATAACTAATCTTTCTAATAACCTTATATTTTTCCTTGGTAATTCTTGAATTCCATAGTCATGAGCAAGATTCTTCAGATGCATGGAATTAGAGAGGAGAAATCTTACCTAGAGTGAGTGATTTATGAAGAACAAGGTGTAGTTGCAATGACTTGCATAAGTTTCTTTTCTTTCTCTATTTTTTCTCCCGTTGAATTCTTGCTCTCCAAGACTCTCCCTCTCTCTCTACGTGTATGTGTTGTATGAAACCCAACAAGACCCACTAACCTCTCTCTTTTTTCTATTTAGTTTATGGCATCACACTAGTTCTTTTGATTATACACATTTTAGACTTTAATTAAAAAGGTTAGTAAATTACATTAACTAATTGGAATTAAATTCACTCAAATTAATTTAATCATCATCCTTATAATTTTAATTACACCAAATTAAATAATACTAAGGTAAATTAGGCTCTAATTCCTATTCAATTATTTAATTTTAACTTGTTAAAATTAACGAATCAGACAGATTTAATATTCACTTTAACCTATCTGTTCACAATAACACAACGTAAACACTCACATGGTATAACAATAACACTTCATCACATATAATCATATAATTAGTAAGCACATAATCAATTTAATTAATTAGCTTAATTAAGAAGGCGGTTGTCACATGGACATAGGGCATAAATTGTGACACAGAATAAAATTCAGAGTTTAAATTGATGGAATTGAAATCCTAGGGTTAAATTTGAAAAACACACAATACCTTAGGTTTTTTTTTTGGTAATTTGCCCAAAATAATTTTTGAACTCTTTTTTTTTTTTTATATCAAATTTAAATTTGATGAGATTTTTTTTTTTTTTCGTCAAATGAGTACAAATTTAATTAGAAACACTATTTATTTTTGAGTAATATTAGGAATAACAAATAAATTACCAAATATTATACACAATATGAGGTAAAAAGAAAAAAAAATGTTTGGGATTACTTTTTAAATTTTTATGAAAATATGTGCAAAAGTAAAGAGGAAAAGAATATTTGACTTTTTGGTATAATCTATTGTTTTTTCAATTTTTTTAATGACTTCTTAATTTTTAAGCTAAAAGATTGAGTTACCAAACGAGACCATAATATTTGATAATTTTTTTTGAGATGTCTAACCATTTTTCTTAATCCATTTTTTTAAGTTTAAAATTTATTCTACAACTATATTTTTACTATTTTATGGTTGAAAAGTTATCTAATACTTATTTAATCAAATTTGAAATAATAACATTGTTAAAAATTTAGCAAAGAATTTGATTTATTATTGATTTTATAAAAGAAATTAGTAAAAAATAAAAAATAGACATTTAAAAAAAAAATAAAATTCCTGTAAGCTAAAAAAATTTACATTTTATTAGAAAAGAAAATGATAAAAAGTAAAAATGATTAAAAAAATTGAAATGAATGAGAAGAAAACGACAATAAAATATTTTTTCTTCTATGAATTTGAGATTATGATATAATAAAAATTTTACAATGAAATTTGAATGCAAATAACTAACTACACTTATAACAAATTTATTTTTATATATTTTTTACCTGAAATTTGAAGCTTAATTTTTATCACTTATCTAGTAAACAAACTCACAAATTTATTTATTTATTTCTTTCACTTTTCACCATTTTCATTATAACAAAACTTAACTTTAGCTAATACTTCAAATATTATTTTCTACCCCTTACTCAAAATCAAGATACAAATGAAGAATTCAACTTCCTTTTTTTCCAAAAATATTTTTAAAAAAATTATACTTTCTTATTTTTTATATATTTTTATTTTTACTGAATTTTTTTAATATTTTAAACAATTTTTTTACTTTTTAGACACACCAAACATAAATACACCTAAAAAGTAAAAAAATTATAAAAAAAATCTTTTAAAAATTCACTAAATACTAAAAATACAAAAAAATATAAGAATTTTGTATATTTTTTTATATTTTTATGTATTTATTAATTTTTAAAATATTTTTTTACAATTTTTTTATTTTTTAGATACAGCTAAGTAGGATGCATCTAAAAAAGTAAAAAAAAGTTTAAAATTTTAAAAATATTCACTAAAAATAAAAAAATATGAAAATAAAAAAACTCAATTTCTAAAAAATTTAATTCAGAAAACTCAAATCAAACCTACTGATTAATTTTTTTTAGGAGTTGTTTGGGATGACCTAAATAAGTACATTTTTTGTCTTTTTATGAAAAGATGTGCAGAAAAGTAAAGAGGTGATGTGATGAAAAAAGATAAAAAGATAAAAAGATAGATTACTTTTGAGTTGTCAAACTTAACCTACAAACACTCACAAATTTAATTTTTTGTTTGTTTGTTTTTGTTTTTGTTTTTTCACATTTCTTTCACTTTTCACTATTTTTATTATAACAAAACTTAACTTTAGCTAATACTTCAAATTATCCCTGAATCACTATTTTTATTATAACAAAACTTAACTTTAGCTAATACTTCAAATTATCCCTGAATCAAAATCAAGATACAAATTTTTTTTGGGTCTCCAAAACAATCAATCCATGGGACTGTAAAAAGCTTGATCTGAAAGCACATGGACTGTGAAGACCCGCCACACAAAAAAATTAATAGAGAGGAGAGAGAAGCTGGCGTACAGTCCGAAGAGAGCGATGGCGGAGCTCCGATACGCGAGCTCCATGGGCAACCGAGCTGTGTCCTCTCCAAGGAAGCGAGACGAAATCTCTTCCCCATTGGTCCCTGAAACCCTCCCCCAAGACCAAGACGACGACGACGGTCGCGATCGCCACTCCCGAGATCGAGTCCACTCCTTCTTCTCCAATTTCCAATCTCTGTGCCCTTACTTAGGCGATGACAGTAGGTTTCACCTTCACAATTCCAAGATCTCAATTTTCTTGCTCCTCCTGGTCCTTCTCGCCGCATTCATTTCCATTTTCTCAATCCTCAATCGTCTGGTATATTCTTCTTACTTGTATTTAGTATTGTGTATTGCAGTTTCTGAGTTGTTTATCTGATTTCTTGAACAATTGCGATTCTTCTATTGGCTAATTGGTTGCTCTAATCGAGTTTTTCCACAAAACCCTAGCGATTTAGGTTTCCAAAGCGATCTCATAAATTTTTCTATATTTTTCATGGAAAAAGTCCAATATAATGAATTAAAATTTGAGATGGGGTGGATTTTGGATTGACAAAATGTAAAACAATGAGTCATAATACTAATACAACTGTGTTGTTGAACAATAAATTTGAAGAAAAATACACTATAATATATTGTATGTCAAATTAAGATGTCTACTCTATCCTACCACATATTTTAGAGAGCATGTGGTGTACTATGTTCTTATTCCCGTTTTTCATACTAGAACAATATGCGTTCTAGGTAACATAACTCCAATTAGATAGACACTCCAAGGTTAGTATTTACTTATAATGCTCTATATTTGTAATCATTTTAAAGATTTTTAATTTTCCATCAGTTTGTTGGAGTGATGTTTTTCGAGAATTTTGCATTGTCACTGATCTGGAATGGATAATTGGTATTTTCACTGTGAAATTCTGGAAATTTCATGTTTCCAATTAACAGTGGGCTGTACAGTTGAAGTTGGTTTATGTGCCAAAGTTTGAGGTTCCTGCTTGTTTGATAATAAAAAAAAACTACACCCAGTTTAATCCCATTTGATGGGGGTCTGTCTAGGAGAAATAGATTGAGTACAAACCTAATTTTGGCATAATTTGCATGAAGTGGCTGTCTTCATGTTTGACTACACAACCTCAAGGTTAGTAGGCCACTGCACACTGTATAGCTTAAGAAAATCAAAACTTTGTGTGTTTTCTGAGGAACTTGTAAGAGATGACAAGAAATGAGATAAACTGAGAAAAACAAGAACATTGAGTTTCAGTGAGCCTATTAGAGCTATTTGGTCTTCTACTTGTTCATGTAATTAAGGAGCAACAGATTAGACCTTATATGCATGCAATTGGGCATAATTCTATATTAGGGTATTTGATCGTCTTGCCCTTTACCATATCACTCTGCAGTGATTAGGATTCTCTTTTGTGATAGATATTCTTAGCTTGTTGCTGAATGAGTTCATTTATTAGGCAATATGCACCTTTACTTTCACGTTGTCAGCTTTTCATTTTGTATGCATGAAAAGATCATTTATTCTACCAATTCTGTGAAGTATGTGACTTTTACTACCTTCTAGGAAACAACTCTCTATTGATGCCTTTGTATGTGTTTGAACCATCACAATATACACAACTTATTTCTTTCAATTAATCACAGAATGCCCCATACTTGTGCAGAAAAGATGGCATTGTTCTTCGCTGTCCTCGAGTAAGTTATGAGCGGTTATTTTAATTTTTCTATCTACCCTTTTTGATCTAATTCTGTTAGTGATTTTTGTTGATTTCACTATTTGTTTGTAACTTTACAAGGTTAAGGAGCCTCCCTCACTCTGGGAGAATCCTTATTCGGCCACCACTTCATGGAAGCCTTGTGCTGAGCGACGAAATGGTCCATTTTCAGGTAGCACTAGATATATGTACTAGTTATTTGTGTTGGGGATTCATCTTAATTACACTTGCATGGCTATCCAAACTATATTTTATTAAATGTTAAATGTGAAGGTAGCAACTAGCAAGTGAAGTCATGTAGTCATATGGCATGATATATAGTTCTTTGTGTTTTTTTCCTGGGTGAATAAGATCAATCCTTATTTGTTTGTGGAAAGCTTATAAAAAATGGCGTTGGATTATGTCTGTAATAGTTCCCGTGTTTATTGTTGTTTAACTTCTGAATCAAATTTTCAATCAGTTGTAGTCCCATGGCAACATGTTTTTAATTTCCTTTCATTCTTCTGTAAAAATGTGTAAAATGATATAGGCATGTGAACTTCCAAATGAGTGTCTTAAGTGATACTTTGAAATGGATGTTGGGGTAAAATAAATTATGACAGAAACGTAAATCTTAACAGAGCATGTCTTTAAATCAACAATTCATATTTTAGATTTTTGTTTGAAATGATCTAGTTCATTTTTGAATCCTAAACGTTGGAAGTCTCATGGTTTGTTGCATTGCATGTAGAGCTTTTTAAGTGATTTGAGTATCTGTAGTTGTGGGCTGAATATGTCTGAAAATATTCTTCTTTCAGTTAATTTTGATCTTCCCATGTTCTTTAGATTTGTATATATATGCTCATGAAAACATTAATGTGATTTTGATATCTAAGTTATTGCTTTCTTATTGTTGTTCTTTCTTTTTACACCCCCATAATTTTTCTTGCTCTCTGCAGATCTTCCACCTGAGAATGAAACAAATGGATATATATTTATACATGCTGAGGGTGGTCTTAACCAGCAAAGAATTGCTGTATGCTCCTTTTCTTTTAAACTCCATTTAGTTGAGGATCTATTCTTGTGTCTTTATTTTTGCTTTCATTTTTTTCCTGTGATTTAGCTTTTGAAAATTTTGGCTATTTTATATCGGTTGTTAAAATCAAGTCTTTTATGCGTTACACTGGAAGGTTATACCTTTCCTTACTGAAGGACAACAAAGTTCACTTCTGCCTCTTGCTTAATAATGCTCTAGGTTATTGCTTTTTTGGCCAATGTTTTTATTTGATTTGAAGCTATGGTTACATGGATCTCCATATTTGTGCGAAGTACCCGTGTTGGATGCATATGGCATGGGTATCTATATAGAATGTGTCTGGCATATGTAGTTAGATTTGCTACGGACAAGCACATTTGGCAATCCAATTTTACTATGTAATTGTTCATAACGTTCTCTTATTATGTTCTTTCATGATGTAGTTGCTTTAAAATTGATGAAGTGCTCGTGCTAAACACTTTTAAGCTGCATAAAACAATCTTTTTACAAGGAAATTAAATTAAGAATATTAAATAATTTGAATATTTAGCTGCATCCCCATGTCACTGGATCTGGAGACTCGATAAATCTATTCCTTAGAGACATACCCACACCCACACCCACACCCACACCCACACCCACACCCATAAATGCACTTGATTCTGTGACATGATTTTTATTCGTAAGGTAGTTTCTTGAATTCTGTCAAACATACAGTAAAGAATTTTGAACTTCATTGTGTGCCACGTGACATGTGGAAAGTTATACAAAGTATCCACAGGCTTCATATTTGTTGTAAAAAATTATTATTCATGACAAATGGTATAATTTTTTGAGTTAAGTGCTGTCTCAAACAAATTCTCATTATGTTGGCACTCGATTGTTTTATCTATCTCCTGCATTGGCCATGGTGCTAGTTTCATTTCTTGTTTCCATTCAGTATTTTTGTGTGTGTTACAATGAAATTTCCCTATAAAAGTTAGAACCGTGGTTGAATTGTTTTCTTTTACTAGCTAGAAAAATACTTCTTCATCACATACTGTAATTGCATGTGTCTGCATGCAGATATGCAATGCAGTTGGCGTGGCCAAAATAATGAATGCCACCCTTATTTTGCCAGTGTTGAAGCAAGACCAGATCTGGAAAGACCAAACGTGAGTTATCTTGACCTATAATTTTATATATTTGTATAGTAATTATTATAACAAAGATGCATGTGATATTATACACAGAACTCTTTACACCTGAATATTCCCAGATATGTAGAAAATTAAGGGCTTGTTTGGTTTGTTTTTGGGAGACTAGTTTTTGAAAATTATTTTGGGAAGAGAGTTTAGAAATTTTTTTGGTTTGTTTGGTTGTGTATTTTGAAAGTAGTTTTGGAGTTTGGGAGTTTGTAATGATTTGACATTTTGTTATAATTGAGTAGATGTGTGTGGGAGAAAAAGTGATTGAGGAGAGAGGAGAGAGGAGAGAGGAGAGAGAAAAAGTGATTGATTGATAGGTAAGAGAGAGAGTGATTTTGAAAATTGTTTTGGAAAATTTACAAACCAAACAAATTTTCTAAAATTTTTTTCCCAAAATTACTCTAAAAATTCAAACCAAACATACCCTAAATGTTTGAGGGTGATACTATACTGTTGCTTTGGGTTGATTAGAACATGACCAAACCCTAAATTTGGAGACATAAGGACATGGATGTACATGTATTACACATTGAGAGACACATATCCATGCATGTGTGTATCTGTGTGTCTTCACATCTATTTTCTGCCCTAATAGTTTCTCTTTTGTTGCATTATATATGGGGATTTGCTAATTTAATGCATGAATGTAGTGTAAGTAATTACTGTACCCCTTTTTCTGGACAAAATGGCTAGAACTGAACCTTTTTTAGTGAGAGGAAAAATGGTAACTCAAACTTCCCCTCTGCACCACTGGGTCTGATAAACCATGTACCCATCTCTGGTGAGTTGGTGACCTTTATTGTCATCAATCGTAGCCACTGGCCAAATTGTCAAGGTCATTTGTAGCCTTTATCTTCACTAACCATTCGCCGTTGACCATCGTCTTTAACCTTACCTGATGCAAAGCATTACAACTCTCTCTTTCTCTGTCTATTGATCTAGATCCTATGAAGCACCGGTACTCCTAAAATGTTGCCGTATGAGTACCGGGTACGTACCTGGTACGGGTACGCGTACCGGTACGGCTGCACGCGTACCAGGTACGGCCAAAAGGGGTCTGGTACGTTTGGTACATTTGGGTACGGAGAGGGTACGCCATGGGTACGTTCCGGGGCAAAAAATACTCAAAAACTACATGTATACATACATAGAGAGAGAGAGAGAGATAACCTCGTGCTTTAAACATACCATAAACACATCTATAGAGGGAATCGAGAGAGAGACAGAGGAGATGGAAGAGATCGAACCTGATAGTGTAGAGAGGCGTCGCCTTTGTGTGCTAGGGCAATGAAGGATTCTAGGGTTTTCTCTTCGATCGATCGATCAATCGTCTCTCTCTTTGATCGATCTTCTGCTCACTGTTGATCGATCGTCTTCGTCTCTCTCCTTTCTCTCTCTCTCCGTCTCTCGATCGCCTCTGTTCTCTTGTTCTCTCTCTTCGTCTCTCGATTGCCTTTGCTCTCTCGCCTCTGCTCCTCTTCGTCTTTGACTTTTCTCTCAAAACAAATATATAATATAAGATATATAATATATAATATAAGATATATAATATAATTGGTCATACATATAATATATAATAATATAATAAATTTTTATATATAATGTAATTGATCATGTATAATATATAATATAATTGATCATATATAATATATATAATAAATTTTGTAAATTATAATTTTTATCATATATAATAAAAAAAAATATATTTATTAGCGTACCGCAGCCGTATCCGTATCATACTTTTTTGAATTTTGACGTATCGACGTACCCGTACATGTGCTTCATAGTCTAGATCACATGTCGCCATGCTTGGTCACTACCTAGTCTGTCACGAAGTATTAGATCTAAAACTTCATCATTCTCCTTTCTGTTTGTTCCAAAGCTAGATCAAACCATCTTGCCTTCAGCCGTAGACATGGAGCAACAGCTGATGACTATGGTGATGAAGATGATGATGGTGGTTGTGAATGATGACGATACTTTAGATGATGGCTACAAAGGTCACCAGAGCCGACTAATTGTTCAACATTTGCCAGTTTTGTGGGGATGAAAGAGAGAGAGGGTTTGAGTTATCCTTTTGCCCTTATTAAACCCACTAGCTAGACAAACATTTTAAGTCATGGGTATTTTGTCCAAAAAAACAGGTACAATGCGAACCTACAACATTAATGCGGTAGTTTAGCAAATCCGTTACAAATATATATTTTCCTTGTTTTTGCCAAAATTCTAAACTTCTTCTTAATATTAAATATGCCATTAAGGCATGTTATTTTGGGGCATGCAAATTGTGAAAAATTACGTAGTTAGTACTGGTGCCATGTCTACCTTCATCTACATCTATGCTAACCCTGTCACTGTTGTTGTAACTATGTTATGTCCACCTCTCTAACTGCCACCAGCTTGAGCACACTAAACTGATTCCTGACATCACTTTCCTTGCCACCACCAGAAATTTCATCATCAGCTGCGAAACCACCGCTGCCATTGATGCTCCTTCATTACCTTTGTAAATTTCGTAATGCAGTATACTCATCAAAAGAAGAAAACCCTTCTTTTTTCAAAATTGCATTGATTATGGAAACTATTCAACTCACTTCTACCAATTTTGTCCTGCTTTCAGTGCATCTTAAATAATATTTAATCACTTTTTTTTTTTTTTTTTTTTTTCGGAGGAACTCTGCTAAAATTTTTAACTGTTTCTGAGTCTGTCAGCTCCATATGGCTAACACCACTTTGCAAGCCTACTGAATGCTATACGAACTAGACAAAGTCAACCATTTCTTGCATTGAAGTGGCTTAACTATTATTTTTGAGTGCTAAGCCCCTAATATGTTGGAGAAACTCTCCACTTCTTTCTGCCTTTAGTTGAAGGAGATTGTCTTGTGTGTCGCTAGAGGCTTTGACTCTGACAATTAAATATCAGATACTTAAATGGTTCCTTTTCATTCTAATTTTTAATGTCTGCAGGAAATTTGAAGACATATTTGATGTAGATCATTTCATTGACTACTTGAAGGATGATGTGAGAATTGTTCGTGATATTCCTGAGTGGTTTACTGATAAATCAGAGCTGTTCACAAGTATAAGGTCTGACTGTCATGATTTTTCTCACCTTTTGTATCATTTTCCGTTATTAACTGATTACTAATAAAAGGTTACGTAAAGGGTTACAGTATGATGCTCACTTAGGGATACATATACAGAGGGATCAAAACATTAATAATTTGATGTTCCAAATTGAACCTTAATAATTTGGAACTTCTAAAATGTTTGATAAAAAAATTCCGATATATTTGATTTAAAAAAGGTCTTTTTGGAACTTGTAGAACTTGTACTAGTTTTACTTCATTGGTTGTTAGAATGCACAAGAGTTGAATATTAGGGTTAGGGTTAGAGAGGAAGAGAGAGAGAAGAGAAGATGGTGTGACTAATTGGTTTAGAGTTGTGAAAATCAACCCTACTCCAGCAGTATATATTTCTATGAAGACATATTACAATATGACCATTGTACCCTCAACTAATAAAATAATAACACAATAACATATGACTATTCTAACATTGGTGAAGGCTGTTACAGTCCTCTTCAAACCACAAAATGGTTTCAAAGATAAGAACTTCTACAGTTCTACTTGCATATTTTTATTAAGATTCTTATGATCATCACTTTGCTCCAAGTGTCTTATATTTACTTAATGATCTTCTCAATGCATGATAGACGGACCGTAAAAAACATTCCGAAGTATGCTCCAGCACAATTCTACATCGACAATGTTTTGCCTCGGGTCAAAGAGAAGAAGATAATGTCCCTAAAACCTTTTGTTGATCGACTTGGGTAAGTTGTGGTTATACAGATCTTTTACTGTAATGGGCTCTGTTTAGCTTATTTTGAGGAAGATTAACATAAATTTATTGTCCAGGTATGACAATGTTCCTCCAGAAATCAACAGGCTAAGGTGCAAGGTGAACTATCATGCCCTGAAATTTCTTCCTGAGATCGAACAAATGGCTGATGTATTAGCATCAAGAATGAGAAACCGCACAGGAAGTTCAAATTCAAATCCTTACATGTAAGTGACTTGTTGGGTATGTTACTTTCGAAACTTGGCTTAACCATATTGTTTGATTTGTTATTTTACTCACAGTAATCTCAAGTTTCTACATAAACAGGGCTCTTCATCTTAGATTTGAAAAAGGGATGGTAGGCCTATCATTCTGTGATTTTGTGGGGACGAGGGATGAAAAAGCGCTAATGGCATTATATAGACAGAAAGAATGGCCTCGACGGTATA
Organism: Camellia granthamiana; assembly: GCA_036172215.1. Classification (NCBI taxonomy): domain Eukaryota; kingdom Viridiplantae; phylum Streptophyta; class Magnoliopsida; order Ericales; family Theaceae; genus Camellia; species Camellia granthamiana. The sequence continues at coordinate 118,353,312 of CM069912.1, read as the reverse complement.
AGGTGCTTAGAGCTTAATTGTTTCGTTGATTCCCTGGGATTAGAGCCAAATGGACATGGATATATGATATTAATTTTCTTTTTGTGGTGATTAGAATGGTTCCCATCTGTGGCCACTGGCTCTTCAGAAGCGGAAGGAAGGACGATGCCCTCTTGAGCCTGGAGAAGTGGCAGTAATTCTTAGGGCGATGGGCTATCTGAAAGAAACACAAATCTATGTTGCTTCTGGGCAGGTTTATGGCGGACAGAACCGCATGGCACCACTCAGGAACATGTTCCCAAATCTTGTAAGTTCATTTGCTTGATTTCTTGTGCAATCCAATTTGGCAACTGAAATATATTTTGAAGAGTAGATGCCATGTCAAAGTTACATGCTAAACAATCTTGTTACTTTTGACCTCTTTTAAGAAACTTCAGCCTAAATGATTTGGTGATTTTTTTTTTCGTTAAAAAAAATGCATTTTGTATTAAATTATTGAAGTGGGCCAGAGAAAGAAATAAAGTTATTCCATTTAATAGCAAGTAATCTTAAAACTTTGGATGAGTTCTTTACTTCTGTTACCCCATTTAGCAAATCAAGCATAAAACTTTGGATGAGTTCCTTTCCCCTTTTTTCTTGATTGGTTGTTTCTTCACGCTCGCTTATGTATATTCAGATTAAAATTTGAGATTAATATTTGCATTTTATATGGAACCACTGCAGCAATGTCATCAAATGAAATTGCGTAAGTTTCTTCTTACTGATTTTTTGTTATGAACTTCGGTGGAAACAAAATGGAATTAGTTTATAGTGCCAAATATGTTCTTGATTCTGTTGGTGTTAAATTCTGTCCTAGTTGAAATGTTAGCTTAAATTTCTTAGTTCATATGATCATTTTAAGGGCGTTTAACAGGTGACAAAGGAGGAATTGGCCAGCAAGGAGGAGCTGGACAGTTTCAGGAAACATGTTACAAGCTTGGCAGCCCTCGACTTTTTGGTCTGCTTGAAATCTGATGTGTTTGTGATGACCCATGGTGGCAACTTTGCGAAGCTGATCATTGGGGCCCGTAGGTACATGGGTCACCGGCTCAAGTCCATAAAACCGGACAAGGGACTGATGTCCAAATCTTTGGGGGATCCCTACTTGGGCTGGGCAACCTTCGTGGAAGATGTGGTTGTCACCCACAAGACGCGGACTGGATTGCCCGAAGAAACCTTCCCTAACTATGACCTCTGGGAGAACCCATTAACTCCTTGCATGTGCAGAGCCTGACCTTGACAGTTAATTCTTGAGATTCTCTCTGTCGAGCATCGGCTTCAGGAGCTTGAGCGCAAGCACTATGACAATATTTATAAGTTGCTTGCACAAATTAGTTAATATGAATACAATTTTAGGCCATGAGTGAAGATATTGAAAATTATGTGGTTACTAGTACAGGTTGGTAGGAGAGGGATTGGATGCCACCATTATACTCTCTGGTGGTATACACTTTCTTTATAGGGACACTTACAGTTTTGTATCCTTAAAATTAGCTCCTTTTTTTAATTTTTATTTTATTTTTTTACGTATTATTGATTAATGTAAATTAAGAGTAAATTATGTATTATTCAACTAATGAAATTCGGTTCAAACATGGTTGTGTTGTCTACAGTGGGAGTTATTTATTTTTATTTTTTGTTAGTGTGCATAGGGTTGTAAATGAACAAAGTTGTTTGTGAGATTTGAGCTCGATATGATAAGGGGTCATTCGAACTTGGTTCAATAATTTTTTTTTGCGTTCAAGCTCAAAGTAGTTAAAATATTAATAAATAAGTTTAAATATATTAAAACTTGGTTCTTTAGTTGATTCGTTCAACATTTATCATTTAAATATTAAATAATATAAAAATATGTATAAAAAATAAAATAAATATGTTATTTATATATTTAAAAAATGTAAATGTAAATAATGTTTAATTAAAAATAATATATTTATATAATGATAGTGGTAGATATTATTGTTTTAATAAAATGTCGATTTTTCTTTGAGTATGGTTATATATAATTGTATAATTAAAGTTTTAATTGTAATTTTATTCTTATACGTAAATATGAATCTATAATGTTTTTTGGTTCATTAATGCTCATGAATAGGCTTGAATCTAAGTCAAACTTAAATCAACTCAACTTTAGTTCCATTCGTTAAATTTTTATTAAATTTGAATTCAAATTTTAATAAACAAATCTAAACATATGAAAGCTTCGCCCAGCTCATTTGCCGTTTGCAATCCTAAGTGTGCAGCAGCTAGGTTGATCTGGATTTGAAGCTACTGAAAAAATGTTAAATTTGAATTGAACAATATGAATTTGTAGATTTAATTAATGAAATAGTTTATGAAATCATTTTATAAACAAAATAGTTATTAAAATGACATTTATTTACTTAAATACAATTATCACATTATTTTGAGGACAAATCAATTTTGTATAAATAATTTTTTTAAGCTGGTGTATTCCAATCGCAGTTTTTGACCCTCCAAACCACGTGTCAAGATCCTCAAGAGTAGAAACCTTACAGTGATCTCCTAAAGTAAACAATAAAATGGCTGAAAATAAACGACATCGTTTTGATGAGTAATTTCAAAAAAAAAAAAAAATTCAGCTTTAAGTCAAAACATCGAAGGGCTCCTGCAAATATGAAGCATTAGAGAGAGAGAGAGAGCTGAGAGGAGGAGCAGGACATTGTCGCCCTGCCCCGCCCCATCCCCAACACGCTGCTGCCCCGCCAAGGAGGGGGTGACTCATTTTATCTTCATTCTTCAGATTGTAAATGAAAAAAGAACTCTGTTTTTGACTAAGTTTTATTTGAAACTCACTTGATAAAAACAAGAGAACACGAATACTGATATTGAATACGAATATTAGTCCAAGTGTAAGCACGCAAATTTACGGGGCAATCATCTAAATAATCCTAGAACCCATCAAATGTGTTATTTTTTGTCATGAAAAATGATCAAATATGTTATTTTTTAACTGACCATTACACAATTTATTACAGAGCCCACAGTTTGAACCCTGATACAAAACATAGCAAGGCTTTTACGACCTAATAGCACTCAACAGATTCATATTGCCCCACCTAATACTGAATGGTAGGTGTTGCCACCAGACCCGATTCCGTTGCTTGGCATTGAATGACCATCGACTTAAAAGTGTTGGGTTTTTGTCTTCTTTCTGCTTCAAATCTTACCATAGCATAAGATCTAATTATAATGGGAAGTTTTTTGGATTCTTCTCCTTTTGTGGTTCCTTTCATCATTTTGTTCTATTCACCAGTGAGATCTTTGATGCATGCCCGCCTAGTTCTTCAAAAATTACTGAGAGGGAGATTTATGATCCGAATTGGGCTGTGGTAATGGCCGGGCAGATTTGGGCCGAACAAGATTGGGCCGTGGAAGCACGGCCTGTCCTGATAGGTTTTGCTTGGTTTAGGGAGGCATGGATGGACCGGGCTATTTCGGCCGAGATGTCCGGAGCCAGGTAAGGCGTGGTTGTTCCACGGTTCATGAGTTAGCTCGGCAGGAAGGCCGACGACAAACCAGCATGAGCTGCCCGAGTTCGGCTATGTCGGGATGCAACCGAGCTCGGGCGTTATTGAGCACGGCGAGTGCTCGCTCAAGCTAGCTGCACAGCACGGCCGTTGATAGCCGAGAAGTTGCAACCCGGCTGCCGAGTTCCCAGTAGAGTAGGCTGGCAGTTTGGTTAGGTGGTGTTCAACAAGATTTGTACTGACAGATGGGATAGCAACACCACGTGTCGAGAGACTAATGGGAGTAGATTTGGGGCGCAGAACGTATATAAGCATGTCTGCGCCCCCCATGCTTGACAGATGAACATTTGGTGAGATAAACACTCTACATTCTCCCTTCTCTCTATCTATCCCGTGTGTGTGTACTAATTTGATCGTCGGAGGGGTTTTCCAGCCACACACCGCCGGGTAGCTCACCGCCGTTGTGCTCGCAGGTCGATCGGACAGACGGGAGCTTGGAAGAAAGGAGTACGGGCTCGCCTAAATATTTGCTCCCCGTACAATTGGCGCCGTTTGTGGGAACTTGACAGAAAACCTTGTCTTCCAGACTCATCTGATCGCCGACCATGGCGAACAACGACGAGATTCCGTTGTCTGCCATCGACGGAGTTACCCCAGAGTCAGGCAGACGGAGAGAAGGACATCCCACCATTCCTCCAATGGCGGACCTGGTGACATCCTCAGGAGGACATTCAAGAGACGCGCGAGATAAGCGCGGAAGAAGCTTTGTTCATTCTTGGAGTCCAGACGGACACCGGCGGCGGAAAGAATCGCACGCCAGACGACTGGAACACAAGTTAGGGGACCAAGACGCCGTCATCCGGAGAATGGCGGCGGAGATGGAGGATCTCAAGCGGCATGTTAAAGGGAACGGTGTAGCTGGAGTGGGAGACCACAGTGAGCGTACCCAACCCCGTCGTTCATGCAGCCAGAGCCAGCGGTATACTTCGTCCATCTCAATCACCGGAAATTACAAGGTTGGAGATTCCGACTCGTACGCACAGAGGTCCAGCACGCAAGACAGCACCTATCAACCCTCACGTCCGGCGACGACGTCGAGGTATTCCTATTCCGCTTGCTCAGAGGACTTATGGGCAGTCTTGAAGGAACGGGCTCGCCGGCGGAAATCTCAGAGAGTGCCGGCGTTCCAGCGGCTATCCTATGGGGGACACGCCAGTGAAGAGGTCGAAATGCCTCCACCTCGCCTAGCTGCGCCTCCCTTTTTAGACACAAACTTGGCAAGGCTCAGCGCCATACCTTTCTCCCTGGAGATAGAAACAACACCGCTTCCGTCAGGGTTCCACCAGCCAAAGTTCACGCTCTACGATGGAAAAATCGATCCCTATATGCATGTGAGCCACTTCCGACAGGTTATGGCCGGACATAGGCGAAATGATGCCCTTATGTGCCTTATCTTCCTGTCAAGCTTGGGCGAGCTGGGCTTGAAATGGTTTAAGAGGCTGCCGGAGGGAAGCGTAGAAAGGTGGCATCAGTTGGCGGAAGCATTTGTGACGCGCTTCAAAACCAACACCAAAACGCCAAAGGAAGTTGACCACCTTCTCAGTGTCAAGATGGAGCCGAGCGACACACTCAAGGCATACAACTCCAGATACTGGGAAACCTTTAACGAGATCTTGGATTGCTCGGTCAACCTTGCAATCACGCAGTACAAGCGTGGTCTCCCGGTCGGACATAGACTGCAGGACTCGCTTACGATGCATCAGCCGACATCCATGGGCCAGCTAATGCAGCGCATCAATGAGCACATCTGAGTAAAAGATGATGCGGCAGCATCTACCGCAAAGGCAACACCGGTAGCAACAGAAAAGAGGTCGGCTGGCAAGGTACACGCGGTCGGACAGGAGGCAAACCATTCAAATGATTGCGCAGAGGAATCAAACCGTGGCTTAAATCACAAAAATCGGGGTAGGGGTCGTCGAAATGACCGAGATGATTACCCCCGGGATGACGTCGCTAATGTAGACAGAAGGTTGAAGGCCAGGATAGGCATTACCACTTTTTTTAAGATTCCAATTTATCGCATATTTAGTGAAATCTGTGACGAGGATTATGTCCGGTTTCCTGCTAAGTTGGGCGACGGACAGAAAGGTTTCAATCCGCGGTACCGTTGCACATTTCACCGGGAGCGCGGGCACCGAACAGAGGACTGTTTACCTTTGAGGCAACACTTGGAAGAGCTAGTCGCAGCTAGACACCTGGACCTTTACATCGACGGGGGCGTGAAGGTAAATCAAGCCCCGATTGATCCGCGTGCACCAGGTGACTTGGAGGCGCCCCCTCAGGGGGTGGTTAATGTCATCCACGGCATAGTGGAGCCGGCTTGTGTATGCGAGCTCCGAGGTATGATCAAGAAGGTAGAACACATGAGGGAAGTTTTGTTGGTCCAACCCGCGATCAAGAGGGGAAAGATCGAAGAGAAGGACGTGATCAGTTTCTCTACAAGGGACTTAGAGCACATTCAGACACCGCATAATGATGCCTTGGTGGTCACTCTCCGCGTCAAGGAATTTGATGTCAAGCACATCTTGATCGACCAGGGAAGCTCGGTTGAGATCATGTATTACGATGCATTCAAGCAGCTCAAACTCCGAGATACAGACTTGGCTCCGGTGACTTTGCCGCTGGTTGGTTTCAACTCACAACCGGAGTGGCCTTTGGGAAAAATTATCTTGCCGGTCAAAGAGGGATCCGTGGTCAAGCAAGTGGAGTTCTGGGTGCTGCAGGTGCTATCTACTTACAACCTGATCCTTGGAAGAGGATGGCTTCACGCTATGCAAGCCGTGGCGTCAACCTTCCATCAGGTGATGAGATTCCCCTCGGCTATGGGGGCAATTGAGGAGATTTGGGGCGATCAAGTCATGTCGAAGCAATGCTTCGTGGCAGTCAACAGGAGCCGAGCTGCCAAAGGCTTCGTCCAAATGATAGAGGGACCGGAGGACTGAGGGGTCCTAGACGATGTGGGCATTAGGGCCGAGGACAAAGCCGTCAAAGAATTGGTCGAAGTGCGAATTGATACGGAGAGTCTGGACAGGTTCTTCTTGCTCGGCTCAAGCCTTACCGCACAAGACAGGACCGACATGGTTGAGTTTTTGATGGCCAATATCGAAGTCTTCGCATGGTCACCTTATGACATGCCCGGCCTCGATCCGAGTTTTATTTGCCATCATCTAAAGGTCTTCCCCGGAGCCAAGCCGGTCATTCAGCGAACAAGGAGATCGGCGCTGCATCACGCCGAGGTAGTTGCAGAGGAAGTGAAGAACTTGCTTGAGGCACGAGCTATTCAGGAAGTTCACTACCCTCGGTGGATTTCAAACACAGTCGTTGTACCGAAGAAGAATGGGAAGTGGCGGGTTTGTGTCGACTATAAGACCGTCAACCGAGCTTGCCCTAAGGACAGCTTTCCACTGCCCAAAATAGACCAGCTCGTGGACTTGACGGCTGGACATAACAGGCTCAGTTTCTTGGATGCCTACCGCGGTTATCATCAGATTGTCATGCATGGCCCCGACCGCGAGATCACCTTCTTCACTACACCGAGGGGACTCTTTTGCTACCTAGTCATGCCTTTTGGTTTGAAGAACGCCAGGGCAACTTTCCAAAGGATGGTGACCAAGATGTTCGCTCCTCTGCTAGGTCAGTGTAACAACCCTCATCACTGCTTACCGATAACCACTGATTACTGTTAACTGAGTCTGATAATGACTGATAACTGGACTGAATAAAATACTGAACTGACTGACTGAAATTGAACCTGAATTGATTGAGTATGTCTATTGTATTGCATTTCTATCTGTTTGATTGATCATTTATCTGTTCGTGTTTTATGTTTAAACTGTTAATTGAAGGCCTTATCGGCGGCCGAACCGGAAATCGTTTAGTGTATCATGATCATGGTAATTTATGTGATTTTATAGTATATTTAATTAAAATGTGATTTGGTATGATTAAATTAGATTAAAATAGGCTAAATTACATGAGTTCGAGTTATTTACAACTTTGCCACTTAGTGGGCTTTGCTAGCCTTTTGTTTAAGCCTTGTATTGTATTTGTTAAAACATTTCCTCAGCCCTATTTCATTGTTCTTGCCGACCAAGAGAGATAGTGAGAGAGATTGAGTTTGTCTTGAAGGATTGCTTGGAGACTTGGAAATTTGGAAGAGTAATTACATATTTGAGCTCCTACACTTCTAATTCCACACCTAAGGTAGATCATTCATCTTCCTAATTGTGTCTTTGAGTTGTTCTTGCATGGTTTTGAGCTAAATTGAGGTCAAGAGCCAATTTATGGCTCAAAGTGTCGAATTGAAGCTTAGATGTTGCATGCATGGCTATATCCTTGCATTTTGAGGTTGATCACATGGAATTTGGCACATGCATGTTCATATTATTGTTAGAGTCCATGTTTTCATCTTGTTTTGAAAAGAATGAGCTCATTTGAGCAAGCTTTGAAGCTTTAATTTGGTTTAAAGATCATGCATGTTATGTTTGAATGTTGTTCTTGAAAAATGGCTGGAAGTTGGGTTTGAATTAAACACCCTTGGGCTTTGATTTCTCAAATTGAGTTTTGAATCATGTTTAACTATGGGTTTGCAAGAGTTTTTCCAGAAAGTAGCCCAAGAGGATCGAAAATATTGCTTTTGAACTTGGTTTTGAGCTTGGGACTCAAATCTGGAATTTCTAAATTTTGGTTGTCCGCTCAAGCGGGGAAAGTGCCGCTCGAGCTGGAAAATCGAGCTCCCAGCATCTTGCACTGCGCATCAGTCCGCTCGAGCGGAGTATTGGCCGCTCGAGCGGAGGACTGGGTGACACGCTCAAGCGGGCGTCGAGCGGAGATTTCACCTATCCAGTACTTTTTGGTCCGCTCGAGCGGGGATGTTGCCGCTCGAGCGGGGACCTTTGTTTGCTTGTACGCTCGAGCGGGGAAACATGCGCTCGAGCGGGACTCTGTTTTTCTAAAAATTCTGAAACTGTTTTCTACTCACATCTTTGCATCCTCATCTCATCCTAGGCATTCTTAGGCCTAGTTTAAGGCATCTTAATGGGGATGTAGATGTAGAACACACCGAGGCATTTAGGGATTAAGTTATTATCTTTCCCAACTGTGAAACTTAGAGTGTGTTCAATCTGTTAACTGTATAGGGTTGGCATTCCGAGGAAACGCGCTCTAGCCTACTGTAGCTCAATCTCTGTGAGTAACAATTGTGTAAAGATATGTTCAAATGATTATCTTCTGAAATACTGAACTGAACTGTTTACTGAATTGATATTGTTGACTGTATGAATGTATGTCCTATATTCTGAACTGTATGATGGCATCCTTAGCAACTACTGTTTACTGTTACTGCTACCGTTTGAGAAATCTCTGCCGTCGACGGTCTGTGAACGGATGGCCCCACCGACGGTTTATGAACGGGTGGATTTGTCTAATCGACTCGGTTCCCATGTTGGAACCACTACTGTTTATTGATTGATGGCCATCAATTATTGTTCGGTCTTTTAAGACCTACTGTTTACTGTACTGCTATGCTAATGGATGTACCACATATCGCTGAATGACAAATATACTGAATCAATGAACTGTTTTCATTACTGTAAGGGCATTCATTCTTAACTCCTTTACGCATTGTGTTATTCACTGGGTTTTAGCTCACTACTCATATATATATGTAGGTGTACAGGCACCGGATCAAAGCTAGAAGCGTCAGAGTAAACTCCAGTTTTGTCAAACCAACCAATGTGCCTCACTGCGAGGTCCCGAGCCCATCATGCTAAGGCTTAGGGGTGTTTTAGTATTTCCCCTTTTTGCACTGTCCCACTGCTTGTAATAACCGAATGGGTTGTGTAGATTGAATGTTTACTGTACTGTTGAGTGGGAATTAAGTCCTTGTTTCACTGAATGACATGTATGTATATGTACTGTTTTGTATATACGTATGAAAAATCTTTTTGGCATACAGACTGTCACAGCTCATTGGACATTATTTTATTACTGTGTTGGCTTCCGCCAGGCCCTGTACTCTGTTTTACTGTATTACTATTAAGCAGGCCTTCGGTAATCTCGGATTACTGGCCGGTTACGGTGCTAAACCCATAGAGCCGGGTTTGGGTCGTGACAGAGTGGTATCAGAGCGATACTTAACCACGAGTTATATCACATACACGTGTCCAAATGAGCTATAGGGTGTCCTAGGAAAGTGATTAGGGCATTCATGAGCATGAAAAGTGTGTGGTTATGACATGACTGATTATGTTTTAATGTGTTAACCTGTTTAAACACATGACTGCTTATGTGATAAACTGTTTAAGTATGTAACTGCTTATGATTGAAACTGTTATAACTGTTTATAGAATAATGGATAATGCAAGCACTGCAAATGAAACTGAATCCTCATCCTCTGAGGCCAGAATGGCCAGACTGGAAAGAATGATGGAACTGATAACTGCTAGACTTGACCAACAACAGAACCAACAGCCCCCACCCCCTCCTCCGGTACAGCCGGAACCGAATGTGAATGTAAACGATGGGGACATAATTGCTCTTACCCAGAAGTTCAGCAAAATGAAACCGTCATCCTTCCAGGGAGGCCTTGAACCGTTGAAAGCTGAAGCTTGGGTACTGGAGACAGAAAAGCTATTTGAAGTGTTTCCGTGCTCGGAAGCAAATAAAGTACTGTTAACTACCTTCACCTTGCAAGAAGAGGCCAGAAGGTGGTGGATGCTGATCCATGACACCAACACTGTAGTAACTTGGGCTCAGTTTAAGGAGTCCTTCTTTGAGAAGTATTTTCCCCAGTGTGTCAGGGATAGGAAAGTGACAGAATTTGAACAACTGAAACAGGGCACCATGTCTGTTGCAGAATATGAAACAAAGTTCACCGAACTCGCTAGATATGCACCACACATGGTGGACACCGACTATAAGAAGGCCAGAAAATTTGAGGGCGGCCTGAATGTTGCGATACTGGACAGAATTAATGTTCTGAAACTCCCGACCTATGTAGGTGTTCTCGACCGGGCATTGATGGCTGAGTCGAACATCGAAGCAGTGAAACAATCTGAATCACCAGCGTCTGAATGGCGTGGGAAAAGACAGGGTTTCAAATTTAAGAAAGGCAAGCATAACCCCTCGAACAAAAAGCAAAACACGGGGTCAACAACTAGCCCCAGCCAAGGGAGTGGTTTCATTCCAACTTGTTCTGAATGTGGCAGGAAGCACAAAGGGGTTTGTTATAAGATATCAGGAGCTTGCTACAAGTGTGGCAAAATAGGCCACATCGTTAAAGACCGTCCCTCTGCTCCACAAGCTAGTAGTAAAGCTACACCGAGTGCAGCAGCATCAACAGTTGCACCAAAGCCTAACCCCAAAGCTACCGGGAAAGAGCCTATGAGGCAGGGCCGAGTGTTTGCCCTAGTACCGGGAGACGTGCAAAATACTGAGACCGTTGTGTCAGGTATCCTTTCTATCTGTGCTCAAAATGCATATGTACTGATTGATTCGGGGTCTACACATTCTTATGTGTCGCATGTTTTTTCACGGAAATTGAATAGACCCTTAGAACCCATGAACTATCTGTTAGTTGTATCATCACCTGTTGGGGGATCCATGACATGTGCATATATGTATCCTGCTTGTGAAATTATTGTTGGGGATATGCATCTGTTTATTGATTTACTGCCATTGAACATAGACCATTTTGATGTTATATTGGGGATGGACTGGTTAACGAAATATCATGCCACCATTGACTGTGTAACGAAACAAGTAGTTTTCCGTCCACCGGGTTTGCCGGAATTTGTGTTTAATGGGAGTGGAGTAGTGCCTCCTCCGTATTTGATTTCTTCTGTGAAAGCTGTTAAATTGATTAGAAAAGGGTGTAAAGGATATCTGTGTTCTGTACTGACTGTATCTACTGATGATAATGTTAGAACTGATGTGAACTGTATTCCTATAGTCAGAGAATTCCCAGATGTATTTCCAGATGATCTGCCAGGGGATTTGATCGACAGGGAGATTGAGTTCACCATTGATGTGATTCCGGGTACACAGCCAATATCTAAAGCTCCCTACAGAATGGCTCCGACTGAACTGAAAGAATTGAAAGTACAATTGCAAGAACTGTTAGACAAGAAGTTCATTAGGCCCAGTACTTCACCGTGGGGCGCACCTGTTCTGTTTGTAAAGAAGAAAGATGGCTCACTGAGACTGTGCATTGATTACCGCGAACTGAATAAGGTAACTGTAAATAATAAATACCCATTACCGCGTATTGATGACCTGTTTGATCAGTTACAGGGAGCTCAGGTATTTTCAAAGATTGATCTCAGATCGGGGTACCATCAATTGAAAGTTAAACCAGAAGACATTGATAAAACTGCTTTTAGAACAAGGTATGGACATTACGAATTTTTAGTTATGCCTTTTGGAGTTACCAACGCACCTGCAGCATTTATGGACCTCATGAATAGAATCTTCAAACCGTACCTTGACGACTTCATTGTGGTATTTATTGATGACATATTAATTTATTCCAAAAGCGTAGAAGAACATGAACATCATTTGAGACTTGCCCTACAGACCCTAAGAGAACAGAAACTGTATGCTAAACTGTTTAAATGTGAGTTTTGGCTTGATCATGTTATGTTTTTGGGGCATATTGTTAGCAAAGATGGAATTTCTGTTGATCCGCAGAAAATTGAAGCTGTAGTAAACTGGCCTAGACCAACAAATGTGACAGAAGTCCGAAGCTTTTTGGGATTGGCTGGATATTACAGACGATTTGTCAAAGATTTCTCCAAAATTGCTTTACCATTGACTCAACTGACACAGAAAGGGATATCATTTGACTGGACTGACCAGAGGGAATCAGCGTTCCAAGAGTTGAAAACTTGATTGGTGACTGCACCTGTCCTTACTCTATCTTCAGGTACGGACGGTTATACTGTATTTAGTGATGCTTCTCATAAGGGTTTGGGATGTGTTTTAATGCAGAATGGGAGAGTAATTGCCTATGCTTCCCGACAACTGAGGCCTCATGAAAAGAACTACCCAACCCATGACCTGGAACTTGCTGCAGTAGTTTTTGCACTGAAAATCTGGCGTCATTATCTGTATGGGGCGACATGTGAAGTATATACCGACCACAAGAGTCTGAAGTATTTCTTCACCCAGAAAGAATTGAACATGAGACAGCGGAGATGGCTAGAACTGATTAAAGACTATGACCTACAGATTCTGTACCATCTGGGAAAAGCCAACACCGTTGCCGATGCATTGAGTCGGAAATCGATTGGGAACTTAGCTTACTCACCGGGCAGAAGGAGTCGCTTTGTGACCTTGAAAAATCTGAAATTGAAATTGTTTTGCGAGAGCAAGGTGGAACCTTAGCTGCTATTTCTGCTCAACCGGCTTTGATTGAAGAGATTAAAGAGAAGCAGCAACAGGATGACTTCTTGAGGAAGATCATCGAAGAAAGATAATCTAAACCGAGACCAGGCTTCAAATTTGAAAATAATGTACTGAAGTTTCAAGAAAGACTGTGTGTACCGAATGACATTGAACTGAAAAGAAGAGTTCTGCAAGAGGGCCACAACTCAAAATTTTCTATCCACCCAGGGAATACGAAAATGTATCAAGACTTGAAATTGAATTTCTGGTGGCCGGGGATGAAGAAAGAAATTGCCGACTTTGTGTCAAAATGTCTTCATTGCCAACAAGTCAAAGCGGAACATCAGCGACCCGCAGGCTTACTGCAACCCCTACCCATACCGGAGTGGAAATGGGAGCATATCACGATGGATTTTATCGTTGGATTGCCTCGCTCCAGAAAAGGTATGGATTCAATTTGGGTCATTGTTGATAGACTGACCAAATCTGCTCACTTCTTACCTGTTAAGACAATTTATAATGCGGACAAATTGGCTATACTCTATATTGATGAAATTGTTAGACTGCATGGAGTGCCTGTGTCCATTGTTTCTGACAGGGATTCGAAGTTTACGTCGAGGTTTTGGCAAAGCCTACAGACTGCATTGGGGACTGAACTGAGACTGAGTAGTGCCTATCATCCTCAGATAGATGGCCAGTCAGAGAGGACCATCCAAACTCTGGAGGATTTATTGAGAATGTGTGTCCTTGATTTTCAGGGAAATTGGGAAAGTCATTTGCCATTGGCTGAATCCGCCTACAACAACAGTTATCATTCGAGTATTGGTATGGCGCCTTTCGAGGCATTGTATGGCAGAAAATGTAGATCTCCGATTTGCTGGGCAGAAGTTGGAGATGGGCCTTTGCTTGGGCCCGAGATTGTGTATGAAACGACTGAGAAAGTGAAACTGATACAACAGAGACTGAAAACTGCACAAAGTAGACAGAAAAGTTATGCAGATGTCAGAAGACGGGACAGAGAATATGAAGTGGGTGGTCACGTGTTTGTGAAAGTGACACCGATGAAAGGCCAGACTCGTTTTGGAGTCAAAGGCAAGTTAGCGCCGAGATATGTCGGACTGTATGAGATTATTGAGAAAATCAATCCGGTGGCGTATCAAGTTGCGCTTCCTCTTGAAATGGAGCATATGCACAACGTCTTCCACATCTCTATGTTGAGAGATTACCTCCGGGATCCATTCCACGTGATTGAGCCTACTCGGATAGTGTTGAGTGATGACTACACTTACGAGGAGAGGCCTATACAGATTGTAAATAGACGGATCAAGAAGTTGAGGAACAAAGAGATCCCGCTAGTGAAAGTTGACTGGCAAAACCATAGGGGCGTGTATGCCACTTGGGAAAGGGAAGATGACATGGCTAAGAGATATCCTGAACTGTTTCCACTGAACCCTGTTTTCTTCCAGAATGAAGGTAACTCGAGTTTAGAGGACTAAACTCTTTTTAAGGAGGGGAGATTGTAACAACCCTCATCACTGCTTACCGATAACCACTGATTACTGTTAACTGAGTCTGATAATGACTGATAACTGGACTGAATAAAATACTGAACTGACTGACTGAAATTGAACCTGAATTGATTGAGTATGTCTATTGTATTGCATTTCTATCTGTTTGATTGATCATTTATCTGTTCGTGTTTTATGTTTAAACTGTTAATTGAAGGCCTTATCGGCGGCCGAACCGGAAATCGTTTAGTGTATCATGATCATCGTAATTTATGTGATTTTATAGTATATTTAATTAAAATGTGATTTGGTATGATTAAATTAGATTAAAATAGGCTAAATTACATGAGTTCGAGTTATTTATAACTTTGCCACTTAGTGGGCTTTGCTAGCCTTTTGTTTAAGCCTTGTATTGTATTTGTTAAAACATTTCCTCAGCCCTATTTCATTGTTCTTGCCGACCAAGAGAGCTAGTGAGAGAGAGATTGAGTTTGTCTTGAAGGATTGCTTGGAGACTTGGAAATTTGGAAGAGTAATTACATATTTGAGCTCCTACACTTCTAATTCCACACCTAAGGTAGATCATTCATCTTTCTAATTGTGTCTTTGAGTTGTTCTTGCATGGTTTTGAGCTAAATTGAGGTCAAGAGCCAATTTATGGCTCAAAGTGTCGAATTGAAGCTTAGATGTTGCATGCATGGCTATATCCTTGCATTTTGAGGTTGATCACATGGAATTTGGCACATGCATGTTCATATTATTGTTAGAGTCCATGTTTTCATCTTGTTTTGAAAAGAATGAGCTCATTTGAGCAAGCTTTGAAGCTTTAATTTGGTTTAAAGATCATGCATGTTATGTTTGAATGTTGTTCTTGAAAAATGGCTGGAAGTTGGGTTTGAATTAAACACCCTTGGGCTTTGATTTCTCAAATTGAGTTTTGAATCATGTTTAACTATGGGTTTGCAAGAGTTTTTCCAGAAAATAGCCCAAGAGGATCGAAAATATTGCTTTTGAACTTGGTTTTGAGCTTGGGACTCAAATCTGGAATTTTCAGATTTTGGTTGTCCGCTCGAGCGGGGAAAGTGCCGCTCGAGCTGGAAAATCGAGCTCCCAGCATCTTGCACTGCGCATTAGTCCGCTCGAGCGGAGTATTGGCCGCTCGAGCGGGGGACTGGGTGACACGCTCGAGCGGGCGTCGAGCGGAGATTTCACCTATCTAGTACTTTTTGGTCCGCTCGAGCGGGGATGTTGCCGCTCGAGCGGGGACCTTTGTTTGCTTGTACGCTCGAGCGGGGAAACATGCGCTCGAGCGGGACTCTATTTTTCTAAAAATTCTGAAACTGTTTTCTGCTCACATCTTTGCATCATCATCTCATCCTAGGCATTCTTAGGCCTAGTTTAAGGCATCTTAATGGGGATGTAGATGTAGAACACACCGAGGCATTTAGGGATTAAGTTATTATCTTTCCCAACTGTGAAACTTAGAGTGTGTTCAATCTGTTAACTGTATAGGGTTGGCATTCCGAGGAAACGCGCTCTAGCCTACTGTAGCTCAATCTCTGTGAGTAACAATTGTGTAAAGATATGTTCAAATGATTATCTTCTGAAATACTGAACTGAACTGTTTACTGAATTGATATTGTTGACTGTATGAATGTATGTCCTATATTCTGAACTGTATGGTGGCATCCTTAGTAACTACTGTTTACTGTTACTGCTACCGTTTGAGAAATCTCTGCCGTCGACGGTCTGTGAACGGATGGCCCCACCGACGGTCTATGAACGGGTGGATTTGTCTAATCGACTCAGTTCCCATGTTGGAACCACTACTATTTACTGATTGATGGCCATCAATTATTGTTCGGTCTTTTAAGACCTACTGTTTACTGTACTGCTATGCTAATGGATGTACCACATATCGCTGAATGACAGATATACTGAATTAATGAACTGTTTTCATTACTATAAGGACATTCATTCCTAACTCTTTTACGCATTGTGTTATTCACTGGGCTTTAGCTCACTGCTCATATATATATGTAGGTGTACAGGCACCGGATCAAAGCTAGAAGCGTCAGAGTAAACTCCAGTTTTGTCAAACCAACCAATGTGCCTCATTGCGAGGTCCCGAGCCCATCATGCTAAGGCTTAGGGGTGTTTTAGTATTTCCCCTTTTTGCACTGTCCCACTGCTTGTAATAACCGAATGGGTTGTGTAGACTGAATGTTTACTGTACTGTTGAGTGGGAATTAAGTCCCTGTTTCACTGAATGACATGTATGTATATGTACTGTTCTGTATATATGTATGAAAAATCTTTTTGGCATACAGACTGTCACAGCTCATTGGACATTATTTTATTACTGTGTTGGCTTCCGCCAGGCCCTGTACTCTGTTTTACTGTATTACTGTTAAGCAGGCCTTCGGTAATCTCGGATTACTGGCCGGTTACGGTGCTAAACCCATAGGGCCGGGTTTGGGTCGTGACAGTCAGACAATGGAGGCTTATATTGGTGATATGGTGGTTAAGAGTCGGCATCAAGCAGACCATTTGTCCGACTTGGCCGAGATGCTCGCCATTCTCAAACAACACAAGCTATGCCTGAATGCGTCTAAGTGTGCCTTTGGCTTGGGATCCGGAAATTTCTTGGGCTTCCTAGTCACAAAACGTGGCATCGAGGCAGACCCCACACAAATCCGAGCCGTGCAAGAGTTGAAGTAGCCTAGCTCGACTAAGGACGTACAGTATCTAGCCGGAATGGCCGCTGCGCTTAACCGATTTATAAGCCGGTCATCAAATCGCTGCCGCCCTTTCTTTCAAGCTTTGAAATCAAAGTTCTCATGGGATGAAGAATGTGACTGCGCATTGGCCGAGCTCAAGGAGTATCTGTCTTCAGCGCCCCTGTTGGTCACACCGAAGCCCGGTGAAGAACTCTACCTTTATTTGGCTGTTTCTCAACACGCAATCAGCGCGGTGCTTGTCCGGTTAGAAGGAATCAAGCACCTCCCAATCTTCTACGTCAGCAAAACCTTGCTACCAGCAGAGTCGAGATACTTGCAGCTGGAAAAACTTGCATTGGCATTGATGATGGCCTCGAGGAAGTTGGCGCACTATTTTCATGCTTATACTATCATCGTTTTGACCGAATTCCCCCTCAAAGCCTTGTTCGAACGGGCGGACTTCTCTGGTTGAATTCTCAAATGGGCGGTCGAATTGGGACAGTTTGACATCAAGTTTCAGCCGCACACTGCCATCAAAGCCCAGACCTTGGCCGACTTCGTTGCTGAATTCTCACCTGGAAGTCATCCGGTATGCCCGGTGGATATTGCCGCGGCAGATGAGGAGGTGAATGCAGCCCAGACTGCAATAACACAACTAGGCGATGACGGCGATGCGAAACTTGCTCACCCCGCCGAAGAACCTTCGGTTAGTACAATATCACAGCCCGGTGATGCGATGACGGAATTGGGTATCACCGACCAACCTGCTTCGTCCGGTACCGCATCACTAAAGGGGGAGGAAGTGGAACGGCTCAGCACAGAGCCTGTAGCCGGCATCATACTGCAACCCAGCGATTCACCTATGGACTTAGGCATTATGGATCAACTTGTTAAGTCCGGCGCCGAATCGCCGAGGGGGGCTGAAGTGAAACCGCTCAGCACAGAACTTGGAGCCGAACAGCCGAACAACCGAGATCCCATCAACTTTCAAGCCTCTCAGGACCCCTCAGACTGTTGGAAGCTCTTTGTTGGTGAAATGTGGAAATTTTTTGTGGATGGAGCCTCGAACCGTCACGGCGCCGGGCTAGGTATAGTTTTGATTTCGCCAGACGGGCTGACTATCGAACATTCTATCACCCTCGGATTCCCTGCCTCAAACAACGAGGCTGAGTACAAAGCGCTTTTGGCCGGGCTCAAGAGCGCGCTTCAGATGCACGCATCCGAGCTAATGGTTTACAGTGTTTCCCAACTTGTGGTTAACCAAGTTTTTGGGGTTTACGAAGCTAAGGATGACAGAATGGCGAAGTACCAAGCTTTGGTCAGAGACTACATCAAACGATTCCAGGCGATCAGGGTCCAACAGATTGGCCGAGAAAACAATAGCCGAGCAGACAAATTGGTCGGCCTTGCTTCCATGGCCGATAGAACATCTCCCAGCCCTCTCCTGATTGAATTCCTTCTAAGGCCCATCATTGAGGAAACTAGGCAGATAGAAGTATTTTGTGCCGAGTTAGGTCCTTCTTGGATGGACCCCATTATCCTCTTTTTTAGAGAACGAACCCTTCCAGCCGACAAGAAGGAAGCACATAAAGTGCGGCTGAAGTCAGAGCGGTTTTGGCTCTCTCCTTTAGGCGCTTTATACAAAAAGTCTTTCACCGGTCCTTATCTAAAGTGCGTGCACCCGAGCAATGTGGACGCCTTCCTGTACGAAATTCACGAAGGCATCTGTGGCAGTCACATAGGGGGCAGATCTTTGGCCTACCGAGCTATTTCGCAGGGTTACTGGTGGCCGTGCATACAAGCCGACGCGTAGAAGTATGTTCGCCAGTGTGAGAAGTGCCAGAAGTTTGCCCACCAAATCCACCAGCCGGCCAGAGAACTTCTTTCCCTCACCAGTCCTTGGCCCTTTGCGATGTGGGGGCTAGATATAGTGGGGCCACTCCCAACTGTACCAAGCAACCGGAAGTTCTTCATCGCGGCCACAGACTACTTCACCAAATGGGTTGAAGCAGAGCATTTGGCGACAATCAAGGAGAAGGATGTCAAGCGATTTGTCTGG
This sequence comes from Camellia granthamiana, assembly GCA_036172215.1. Taxonomy (NCBI): domain Eukaryota; kingdom Viridiplantae; phylum Streptophyta; class Magnoliopsida; order Ericales; family Theaceae; genus Camellia; species Camellia granthamiana. The sequence continues at coordinate 118,334,072 of CM069912.1, read as the reverse complement.
CAGAATGTGGTAATGCGGTTTGGCATCCCGAAAATTTTGATCTCTGACAACGGCACCCAATTTGACGGCCGCCTATTCAGAGGATTTTGTGAAGACTTGAAGATTGAATTCTACAATTCTACCCCGGCTTACCCACAGTCTAATGGTCAAGTCGAAGCATCAAATAAGACCATCCTTGATGGGTTGAAGAAAAGGCTTGAGAAAGCCAAGGGAAAGTGGGATGAGGAACTCCCCAGCGTTCTTTGGGCATACCGAACAACCCCGCGGCGATCTATCGGGGAAACCCCTTTTGCCTTGGCATATGGCTTGGAGGCGGTCATCCCTTTGAAAGTTGGTATGCCCACTTTCCGAAGTGAAAGTTTTGAGCCCGAGCTAAATGTCGAAGCCATTGCCCTGGAATTGAACCTAGTGGAAGAGCGTCGGAAAAAGGCTCTCATCCATGTGGCCGCCTACCAACAAGAGCTTTCAAGAAAATACAACAAAACGGTGCACCCTAGACCGTTCAAAGTAGGTGATTGGGTTTTGAGAAAGGTCATGAGTAATACTCTGGTGCCAGGTGAAGGCAAACTAAGGGCAAACTGGGAAGGACCATACAAGATAACCGGTCTGGCGGGCAAGGGGGCATACCACTTGGAAGACTTGGATGGTAGAGGAATACCCCGGCCATGGAATGCAGTCAACCTCAAACTGTACTACTTTTAGCCTTTGCTTTCTTTTTGTGCAAAGGAATTTTTTTCCTTACACTTCAGAATGTAATATTCTTTTTGTCAATATATAGAAGTGTCTCATCTTTGCCTTAGCATTCTGATTGTTGCTTTCTAAATTCCGAGATTCTCAACCGAGATGTTTTACTCCGGTTGAAAGAGTTGATGTTTTGCTAAACTTTGAAATTAAAATCGAGATGTTTTACTCCGGTTAATTGAGTTGATGACTTGCTCATATTTATGATCAAAACCGAGATGTTTTACTCTGGTTAATTGAGTTGATGTTTTGCTCAACTTTGATAGCAAAATCGAGATGATTTATTCCGGTTAATTGAGTTGATGTTTTGCTCAACTTTGACATGAAAACCGAGATGTTTTACTCCAGTTAATTGAGTTGATGACTTGCTCAAATTTGTGATCAAAACCGAGATGATTTATTCCGGTTAATTGAGTTGATGTTTTCCTCAACTTTGAGATGAAAACCGAGATGTTTTACTCCGGTTAATTGAGTTGATGACTTGCTCAAATTTGTGATCAAAATCGAGATGATTTATTCCGGTTAATTGAGTTAATGTTTTCCTCAACTTTGACATAAAAATCGAGATGTTTTACTCAGGTTAATTGAGTCGATGAGTTGCTCAAAATTGTGCATAAAGCCAAGATGTCTTTTCCGGTTAAGTAATTTAAGCAAGTTGGCTAGTCTTGCCGAGGTATTTTGTTCGGTTGAAGTTATTTCACTTTAAGACTGTACAAACACTTGATGAAAATAGAACTTTTTTCATTGATGTGAAAGATAAGTACAAAAGGTGGGGCACTTAGCCCGGTTACATGTTCAGACAAAAAGAAAGAAGACAAAGAAAACTAAGCTAAGGAGGAGAGGTCAGTAAATTCGTCCACGGCTGCCTCCAGGTTGACCGTTGGTGTTGGGTCTTGGACATTGGTCTCCGTCTGGCCGAGCTGCTCTTGGCGGTTCTTGTCTTTAGCATTTTCCTCGGTTTCTTCTTTGCCTTCTTCCTCGGCCTCAACCTGCAACGCGCTGAAGACGTCGTTGGCATATGGCACAAGGTAAGTTGACTGGAAGACAGCTGGAGGAGAGGCAAATATGTCGGTCCCGGGTCCTTGGCCGAGCTGCTCACCAGCAGTCTTCCAGCTCGCTTTGAAGTAAAAATCTTGAGTGGCATGGACTTGCTTCGTGTAGCTCTCCTCGGCCTTTTTGAAGTCGGTATTGTTTGCGTCCTCCAGCTCCTTCTCCTTGGATTGTTTCAGAGCATCTAGCTCGGCCCGCAGCGTGTCTCTTTCTTTCTCAGCTTAGCCAAGCTGGTTGAACAGCCGCGAGTTGTCAGAATTGGCCATTTGCAAAGAATAATTGGCCCGCCCGAGCTTGGCTTGGAGGCTTTCAACCTAACTGGCAGAGTCCGTGGCCTTTTGCCAGAGCGGTGAATGCGCTTCATGACCAAGTGTTGTTTTTAGATAGCCTGCAAGAAGAAAGTTTGGTTAGAGAGGAAACCGGTCAAACACTTGTGAAATATGATTAAAGAGTTTGAGATTCTTACCCTGGTCATGGACTTGACGGCCGATTTCACCAGCCAGGTGTCTGGCACGTGGTCGCTGCCGACCACGTCACTCGGTAGCAGGAGGACCTTAGAGAGGTCAAAGGCGAGCAAATGTTCTTTGTCGCCCTTAACCGAAGCCGTAGCCGGGATCTCCTTGCCCCGGTGTTTGAGTTGGGGCCTCCATGCCGGTGTTGGGTCGATGGTGGCGGCAGGCTGCTCGGTGTTGAGCTCGGCAACCAGCTCGGCCGAAGGATCTGCACGAGGTCTTTTGCCAGCCCGGCGAGTGTCTTGCCTTGCTTGCCCGGCACCGGGAGATGCCAGCGCAACCATGGCCCAGCTGAATTGACTGGCAGTAGGAGAGCGGGTTTGGATGGTTGGTATCTCGGTGGAAGTTGCTGTGAGGAGGTTCTTCATACGGCTTCTCTTGGCCATCTCTTCTGCCTCGGTTAACCAGATTAGAGGCACGTCCGGTAGTGTTGGATCTGGAGGAGGCGACGGAGCACGGAGAAAGTCTATGACCGTACTCCGGCGTGGAGCTGAGTATCTATATGTTGGAACGTAACCGAGGAGCTCGTTACAATCCCGGTTGCGGTAACGGAGCACGGTCCTGATGGCTGCTTCGTTGGGATAGTGGTAGTTGGCTTGCAAGGCTTGGATCGCTGCAAAGGAAAGAAGTGTTAAGTACAGAATATTGAAGAAAAGCAATTGACCAAGCAAGTTAGCACGGCTTGCATGTTTCACCGAAATTCTTGCTAATGAACTAGCCCGGTACGTCGGCTGTTTCATAGTTGCCAGACACCCAGAAAAAGTCGTCATCGTGTAAGTCCTTATCTGGGGTGCCGTCAATATCTTTTCTTTGCCCGGTCGAATTTTAAGTAATAGGCGAGGCCGTTGCCCGTGTGCCCAAGGGTGTACTGACGGAGTATCTCGGCCAAACCTAAGTTGGTTCCTAGTCGGTTGTTCAACTCGTGGACCCTGTTGATTATTCGGTAAGTGTTGGTTGAGACTTGGGTGGGTGCTAGCCCGGTGCGGCGTAGGAATTCGGTCATCAATGGGTTGACCGGGAAGTGGAGGCCTCCTTCAATTATGGACAACACGGTGAAGGGGCACTGGTCTAATCTGCCCCAAGGGGTTGTCTCAATCTCGGCGAGCTCTAAGTGAACATCGGCCGGGATACCGTACTCTTCCCAGAACGCAGCCAAGCCAGCCGGAGTGTCAACAAGGAAGCGGAAGCGCCCCATGTGTAGCCGGCTGGATTAGCTCGGCTGAGGTGGTTTGGCACAGACTGGTGTTTTGATGGCTGCTTGGTCTTTGAGAGCCTCAATATTTGGTCAGTGGTCCCCTTGGACTCTGTAGGAAAATGATGGCAATTGTAAGTGTGAGCGCGGTCGCACAAAACGAGCTTGACTTTAGCTCGGTCGTGAATAGTGCCAACTACCTCGGTCGTGAAGGTAAACCAAGGAGCTCGGTCGCTCAAGCGGACCAGATGTTAGCCCGGTCGAGCGGCTAAGTTCTCTGCCTACCCCGGTTTCTGCTAAGGTTTTGATAAACTAGTAAATTGCTCGGTCTTATTGAATTTTGGGATCAAAAAGTGACCTGGAGCCCGGTCCGCTCCAGTTCTTCGCGTATTCATGTGTTCATCACTGGGATTGAAGAACAACGAAGAGAATAGGGGCAAATGTGGGTTTTGGGAGGGGTATGTCCTAAAACCTACGGGTTTTGTGCCCTAGGGTGAGAAATATCAAATGAAATAGCAAAAAAAAGGGCTCAAAGAACTTACCAGTTGAGGGCAGTGGCTCATTCTTCGAACACGAACTCAGAAATGGCAGGGAAGGAAGGGCAGGAGCTCTGGGTCGTCGAAGAGAAAGGAGAGTCAGGAAGATTGGAATGGAGGAGGCTGAGCATGCTTATAAGGTAGAAAAACCGCCACAATTTGAATATGAAGGAATGGTTGGCTGCTCGAGGACAATCAACACGCTACATGTGTCCCCCATTAATGGCGGCGTCAGAGCTGAAGAGACAGGAAGCTCAGACGAGGCGTCGACCGAGCAAGACAAGAAACCGAGCGTGGAAATTAGCCCGGTTAACCTCTTGCAAAACTGAGAACCGAGGAAGTGTTTACCCCGGTCATAATAGGTAATCCCAATCACGCTTTGGCAGATGGAATTAAGGGGCAATTGAGAGGGAGATTTATAATCCGAATTGGCTGTGGTAATGGCCGGGCAGATTTGGGCCAAACAAGATTGGGCCATGGAAGCACGGCCTGTCCTGACAGGTTTTGCTCAGTTTAGGGAGGCATGGATGGACCGGGCTATTTCGGTCGAGATGTCCGGAGCCAGGTAAGGCGTTGTTGTTCCATGGTTCATGAGTTAGCTCGGCAGGAAGGCCGACGACAAACCAGCATGAGCTGCCCGAGTTCGGCTATGCTGGGATGTAACCGAGCTCGGGCGTTATTGAGCACGGCGAGTGCTCGCTCAGGCTAGCTGCACAGCACGACCGTTGATAGCCGAGAAGTTGCAGCCCGGCTGCCGAGTTCCCAGTAGAGTGGGCTGGCAGTTTGGTTAGGTAGTGTTCAGCAAGATTTGTGCTGACAGATGGGATAGCAGCACCACGTGTCGAGAGACTAATGGGAGTAGATTTAGGGCGCAGAACGTATATAAGCATGTCTGCGCCCCCCATGCTTGACAGATGAACATTTGGTGAGATAAACACTCTACATTCTCCCTTCTCTCTATCTATCCCGTGTGTGTGTACTAATTTGATCGTCGGAGGGGTTTTCCGGCCACACACCGCCGGGTAGCTCACCGCCGTTGTGCTCGCAGGTCGATCGGACAGACGGGAGCTTGGAAGAAAGGAGTACGGGCTCGCTTGAATATTTGCTCCCCGTACAATTACCAACAAATTTTGTGTCAGGTTCAACCAAGATTTGGGAACATGATACCTGATAAACCCCAAAATTCCAAAAGAAATTATCAGAATATAGCGGCGCGGCAATAGCGGCGGCGGCGGTGCGTTGGTGGTGGGAAGGGGCGGGGCGGTGATGTCCTGCTCCTCCTCTCAGCCCTTCTCTCTCTCTCTCAGAGCATCTCCAATGGGACTGTTAAAGGAGCTGCCAAAGCTATAATTTGGCAAAAGTGAAAAAAAAGAGATTTCTAATGGCCTGTTATTTCTCCTACTAAACATAGCAAATGTCATTTCTATTATCAAATTTGATAACAGAAATGGCATTTGCCAAACATGTCACATCCTTAAAAATAATTGATTTTGTTCCAAAGCTCAGTTCATCCTTTCCCAGAAAAGCATCCCAAAATGTTTGAATATATTTTTTTAAACGAAATTCACTAATATTTTTTTTGTCAAACATAATTCATTTATTTATTATAGCATTTGTTCCTTCAACTTTTTTTTCTCAAAATAAATTTCATCAATTTCTACATTTCCCAAACACAAATTTCAGAATGATTAGTCAATAATTTGTTTCACAAATTTCACAAATATTGGAAACAATCAATCAATAACAAATTTCAGAATTATTAGTCAACACAAATTTCACAAATTTATATAAATTTCTGAAGCAAACTAGTTTGAATTTATAAGATAAATACTTGGATTTCAATATGATTGATGAACTTGTTCTTCATCTTAACCAATTCATGAGTTTTGCACTGAGTTCCAATATTTGAAAATCTCATAAAGATCTGTGGGTCTCTTGTATTTTTTTCCACCTAATTTGGTCTGAAACAGACATAGATAAGAGAGAGAGGGGAAATGGGATTGGTGGGTCTCCAAGAAAATGGTAATAGAGAAATGGGTTTGATGATGGTGAGATGAGATTTAAAGAAAGAGAAAGAGGGTGGATGGGTTTGATAAAGATGGAGATATGGATATTTCCAATCCAAGAAAGAAAGAAGGAAAAAGGCGCGTTTTGAGAAAAATCAACAAACAACTTGATCAAAAAGAAGAAGATGATTCCAGCCGAGAGAGAGACATAAATGTGTTGTCTTCAGAGAGTGAGAGAAAGATGCTCAGCCTACTTTGATGAAAATAAAGATGAGAAAGAGATAATGGTGTGTTGTCTTGGAAGGATGATTCTAGAGAATTAATCTCAACCATTGGTTTAGGATACGTGGACTATGATGATTTTGTCTTGGAAATAAAAAGAGCCGTTGTGCTCTTTATTTGCAATGTCATTTCTAGTTTGCAATGAAATGCTGTGGTCCATTATATTTAAATTTATCTCCTGTCTCTTGATAAATTTGTTTTTTTTTTTGGTAGTGATATATTTTTTGGTTGGGTGAATTATATTTAAATTTTTTTTCCAATTTTTTGATTTTTTTTGATTTTTATATTTGTCTAGTTAGGAATAATACAAATATATAATTTTTTTAGAAACAATTAAAAAAATGTCACAAAAGACAAAAAATAAACCCCCCAAAAAAAAAAAATCACTAAAAAATTTATATCTAAACAACACCTACAAACTTAAAGGAAAAATTGGTTGAGATTTGCTAAAATAGCAAGTGACCACTAGAGAACCATTGCTATAATTTGACAAAATAGTACTATTCATTGTTTGTCAAATTATAGCAATAACAATGCTATTTTAGCAAACACCATTAGAGATGCACTAATGCTTCATATTTGCAGGACCCTTCGATGTTTTGAATTAAAATTATTATTTTTTTTTATAAAATTACTCACCAAAACGACGTCATTTTGATGAGATTTATTTTAAACGTTGGATTACTCGCTCTAAGAGATCACTGTGGGTTTCTACACTAGAGGATCCAGACGCACAAACCACTTTTACTTTATAAAAGTTTCACATTTCTTTCCTTCTTTCCTTCTTTTCTTTTTTTCCTTTTTTTTTTTAAATATTTTTGTTCTGAAATTCTACTGTTGCTATACTCTCTCAACCAGTTCCCCTGAGAGGTACATAAAATTAGAAATAAAATTATTAAATCAATATTGACCATTTGATTCTTTCCGAATGAGTTGCTTCAATTTACTTTATTTTATTTTATTTGTATTTAATTCATCAGATGCCTGCAATTAGAAATAAAATTACTAAAATAATGCTGATCATTTGATTATTCCAAAATGATTTGCTTCAATTTATTTTATTTACCACCGCGGGTGGTGGTAGAGTAGATGATGCATTAGCCTTCCACAAGGAAGAGAGAGCTCGAATTTTAGGGGTGATGAATTTCGCAAAATGAATGTATTATATTTCGATTATAACTCTATTTCTTATTATAGAGGTGAATGAAATTTATTATTATTTTATGAGTTAAATTAAATTGGATTATCAATTGATTATCCTAATATCAGGATTTTCGAATGCTATAATACTCCACGAAACATCCTTTTTGGATAAAATAAATTATTTTGTTTATTTATATTTTGCAAAACGAAACAAATGACATAACAAAAAATATTTCCGCTTTCTTTCCACAAATGCCAAACACAGCCTTAATGTTGCGTGGTCTTTTGTGTTTTTTTGAACTTGTTGTGTGGTCCTTGGCAAAGGGCAGTAGTAGTTATCTGTCACGTGTGTACCAACTTAAGTTGTTACATCGTTATCACCTCTGAAGAACCGAACCTCGTAAGGATTGGTTTGACACGAAGCTTTGAGCTGGATTGGATTGAGTTGGAATTATTTTGATTGTAAAAATATAAAATAAATTTTTTAATTTAATAAGATAAAATGTAAATTATAATTATTTTATTTTTTTAAAAACAAAATTAAAAAAACTTTTTTAATAAGATTAAAATAATTAAAAAGTTAAAAAATTTAAAAACTAACTCACATCCAAATGAGGGGTGGTTTGGCATTAACCTAATAAGTATACACTTTTTATTTTTTTAATTATATTATATTTTTATTTTTTATATATCTTTTCATATTACTCAGATTATTTCAAGTCACAAATGCTCTCACGATGTAACGCCGTTAAGCCTCACTTTAGCTCCGTTTACTACCACTCTCTGTCTCTCATCTGTATCAATATATATATATAATTCAATATACCGATATACCCTCTCTCTCTCTCTCTCTCTCCCTGTCTTTTGAAGACAGCATGAAGGCCTCTGTTTTCATCTCTCTCTGTTTCTTCTTCTTCATTCTGTTTCTTGTCCAAGGGTATGTCTCTAACTTGTGTCTTCTTTGCATTGTTTGATCTAATGGGTTGGTTCTTTATTTTTTTTAACTTAATTGATTGGTAGCAAAGGAAACCTAGTTCATAGAATGCTGCTGTTTTGTTAGTAGTGCTAATCTTTAGTAGTGCTAATCTTTGTCTGGAATTAAGTTTTGGTGAAGACCGAATGGTGGTTATAATTCCCAATTTAAGGAAATTTAATTTTTGAATTTTAATTGGGCTGATCAATTTCATTCCCTTTTTAGCTCTGTTAAGTAGGGTGTAATCAGTTCGGTTCAGTTGGTATTGTGGGACAATTTAATACCAAATCAAACCTTTGGTTTTGTGGTTTTTCGGTTTAGTGTAAATGAGGAATTCACAGGAGGTTTTAAGTGTTTTATAAAAGGAACATGCTATTCCACAAGAAAAATTATACATAATTTTATATCAGAATGATGTAGCAGTGTTGTTTTTGTAATTAAATGTGTCTTGATGTGCTCTTTGTTCTAAGGGATAGGTTCAAAACCCAGTTAAGTCATTATGCATAAGTTTTTTGTATGAATTTTCTGTTTCTATATTACCACATCACGAATAAGTGAAGAGAGAGGATGAGAGTTGCTCTATAAATGTCTTCCTCCTTAACTTTTATTGCAAAATGTATAGCAAAGGTCATTTATCTTCTCATACTTCCTGAATTGGAATAAAAAAGTGTACTTAAATATAATATTTCGGTTGGTATTGGTATAAATCCGACTGAAAATAAATTAAAAAAATTTGGTCCGTTCGATTTCACCAATTTTTCTTATAGTCCTATTGTTAAGTTCTTGCGTTTGTTGATACATTTTTCATGGATTTTTTTGAGGTTATGTAGCTGAATTTAATAGTTTTATGAAACAAATTATGAGAAAAACCTATCACCCATTTCAGGGTATTCTCTAAGGGACAAGTAGAACATGCTAGCTTGCCACCAAGGGGTTGGAACTCCTATGATTCCTTTTGCTGGACCATCTCTGAAGAAGAGTTCCTGCAAAATGCAGAACTCATAGCTCAGCGATTGAAGGCGCATGGATATGAGGTCTTTAAACATTACTTAATAACCATATATTTAACATATCAATGGTTGTTTTATAATCTTTAAGTACCCCTTAGAGATGGGCCTAACTGTTTTTTCTTGAATATTTTCGATCCAATGTAGTATGTTGTGGTGGATTATCTCTGGTATAGGAGGAAAGTCAAAGGTGCTCACACTGATTCTCTGGGATTTGACGTAATTGATGAATGGGGAAGAATGATTCCGGACCCTGATAGATGGCCTTCATCCAAAGGTGGGAAAGGGTTCAAAGAAGTAGCCAAGAAAGTTCATAGCATGGGTTTGAAATTTGGGATTCACGTTATGAGCGGTATAAGCACGCAGGCTGTCAATGCAAACACCCCTATCTTAGACACCATCAAGGTATTGCTCGTCAATCCTAACGTAACTCAATTCGATTTCTTCCTTATAAAATTAGATGCAGTATTCTTTAAATTTATTCTTGGTACCAAACTGTAGAAAATAGGATTGAGATCATCTCCATTTCATAATCAATGGTTATGAAAGATTCATATCAACAATTTTTATTGGAAATTCAAAAAATGTTGAAGGAAGTTTTCAAACTTAAAATGACGTGGTAGTTGTTGACCATTGATTCTGGATTTTGATGATTGCAACCTTATGAAGTGAAATGGAGATCTCCATTTCCATCTATGAAATGGAAATGATTAAACTCCTAGCAAATATATGCAAGATCTGTAAACTATGCCATGATTGAGCCAATTACTTAATTTTTGAGTCTTGAATATAAGATACTTAGGTAGGAGGAAATGAAGGGGCATGTTAAATTAGGAAGAGAATCACACGCTAATTTTTAAACTTATTGCTTACATATCTGTTTCAAATTTTCCTTTAGGGAAGTGCTTATGAGGAATCGGGCCGGCAATGGCATGCAAAAGATGTAGGGTTAAAGGAGAGAGCTTGTGCGTGGATGCCACATGGTTTCATGAGTGTAAATACTAACTTGGAAGCAGGAAGAGCTTTCTTGAGGTCACTTTATCATCAGTATGCCGACTGGGGTGTTGATTTCGGTAATTGAATTCACCAGACAGAAAGTCATTCTGTTTTTAGTCTATATTCACCACCTCAGTGCATTCTTTAATACATATCGGAGTATGTTGCATTTTGACATAGAAAGGAAGCAGACTATGTGATCATGTTTTACATGAAATTGAGTCCTCCTTTTGTCCTACATAGCATTTGAAGTCATTCTAGTTTTTCTTATTGTCAATTAGGATTTTAGGACATTGCATTGGTTTAGTTTGACGTATTCCATTATATAAAACACACAACTCACTTGGTGAAGCTATGCCACACATTTTTTCCATGCCCAAATTACCCTTATATAACTGCCCAAGTTTTTTATTTTAAATTTTGATTTCATCAGTATTTTTTTTCCTTCCATCTACATTCAAGTTTGTTTTGTTTTTTTCCAGATGATGATTACAATCGTCTTTTATTTCTTAACACGCATCACATGTACGCGTAGCCTTCTAGTTACTATAATTTGTGGTGATGGCTTTATTTTTTAATGCCTTCAAATGCAACAGGAGCAAAATAAAGCCATTCATCTTTCTCAAGGATGACTTAATTCCATCAAATTTATGCATATGAACTCTATAATACAATAATACAATAATCAATTTACAAATGCATACGAACTCTGTAATACAATATCAATTGATCTTGGCAGTCATTTTAGTTTCAAATATCTCATTTATCCCATCTGTTTTCTTCTCAGTGAAACATGACTGTGTATTTGGTACTGACCTTAATCTAGATGAGATAAGGGTTGTATCAAAGGTATGTAAAGCACCTCTTTTCTACTGTAATGTTGATGATATTCAGCGTAACTTTTCTGTTTGGGGAAGTTCATATGTCATTATATCAAGTGCTTTCCTTGCAGGTTTTGAGGGGACTTAGCCGTCCCATCATATATTCCCTATCTCCAGGAACTAGTGCAACACCAACCATCGCAAAGGATGTAAATGGCCTAGTAAACATGTATAGGATTACAGATGATGACTGGGATTTATGGAGAGATGTTGCTGGCCATTTTAATGTTGCCAGGTTGGTCTAGTATTTTTCACTTCCGTTTGCTGGTTTGCCTATTCCAAGTTATCTATTTTCTTCTTTTTTTCTTCCCTATTTTATTTGGCAATATACGATGTTTTCCACTTTTGTGTCAGGGACTTCTCCGCTGCTAATATGATAGGAGCTCAGGGCTTGCTGGGAAAGTCGTGGCCTGACTTAGATATGCTTCCACTGGGGTGGCTTACTGATCCAGGTATAACTCTTGGCAAGCCTAGTCTTGGGGTCATATTCACTGCTAGAAAGGGGCATTCATCTTGCCCTTAGTAGCAGGTAACTCCTAGTGGAGTGACATTTCTTACTGAGAAATTCGATCTTTGCACTCCTAAGTAAAAAACTCACTCCCGTTGAGGAAGAGACTCGCTTCCAACTAAGAATCTAAGATAAAACTTCTAGAACATACAAATTTCAAAGAAACAAAAGAAAAACAACTCAAATTTATTCTAATACATAATATTTATTTATACTTGAAAAAGATAATTTATAGTTGACATCTTAGTAGCAGGAAACTCCTATGGGAGCCTCGCACCTCGCTCCAAAACCTCATCCTTGCAGCCGTCCTTAAACTTTTCTATAGGACCCTTGCTCCTGTCCTCGCTCCTGCTTTGTGCAACTATGGTTGACGTCAATCTCTAATATTTATTCATATTACAATTAAGTAGAAAAATATATTTGTGATGCAAGATTTAAGTCACTTGATTCTATAGGCTAGGAAAATACTCCACTCTCTGAATTTGGAGGTCAGTGGTAGGATAAGTTGTTCGAATATTGTAAGCTTGCATCTATGAAACAACTCTTGGTATTAATGAAATGCTTGATTCCTTTTACTTTAAGAGAACTGCTAACATAGGATGAGGCCATCTTGTGTTACACAAAGTCACCAATTGTCCCAAAAGCTTTGGTTGTTAGGAAATGGCCCACCAATGTATGTCAAGCAATACAATGCAATCCCGTTTTGTACGTGGATACACAAACATCCATATATAGAGAGAAGAAAGAATGCAAATGGGGACCAAATGCAAATGGAGAAATTTGAATCCAAGGCCTCCCCCACCCTGAGTTCTTGATGTCATGTCACAAATACAATTTAGAGAGAGAAAAGGAGGTATTATATTATTCTTCCATATCATTGTTACAATGCTTATTGCTATACATTATATAAAGAGAGAACTCTAAAAGATGCATAATACAACTACAAAGATAACAAAGGAAGCTACCAAAAATACGCATTCCTTTTACAGGTACATCAGTGTGTGCATAATCTTTGAGTTGCAGCAGACAATATTGTGGAGCACAGCCACATGCTTAATTATCCATTCTTTTAATTTCAGGAACAAAGATTTGACCAAGATCAGTCCCATTTGGGCAAATTTTACCAAAAGTTATATAGATTTGACCTCATGGCCTTGGAATACCAAAGCAAAATAATACTACATTACATCGTCTAAATTTAGAAGTTTAGTTCGGAAGGATGAAAAGCCTTAATTAATTGGATATACTAAATTATTAATAGGTTCGAATGAAGGTCCACACAGAAGTTCTAATCTTAATCTAGACGAGCAAAAAACTCAGGTACGCTTTTTTTATTTGGGTGAATAAAAACTCAGGTATGCTGATGTAGGTATTAACTGAGTTTGTTTTTCGTACTTCTCATGTTCTGTAACTACTTTCTGTTTTGAAACAATTGTGTTTTTTTTTTTTTGACAGATGACTTTATGGTCCATGGCCAAGTCTCCGCTCATGTTTGGAGGGGATATGAGAAAGCTTGATGAAACCACCTTCAATCTCATCACAAACCCTACCCTACTAGAAATAAACTCCTTCAGCTCAAACAATATGGAGGCAAGTGAACTCCCTATTTTTGTGACTCCTAGGTAGTGTTTGGTTGACTAGAATGAAAATGGAATGGAATGGAATCGTTATTTCTTAACCTGCGTATAGAATGACCACTCACTTACAATGGTGAATGACGATTTGTTTTACAACATTTTTTGGTGGACCAAACGTAAGAATTAACATTCTGATGAAATGATCATTCGCGTTCCATCTTCTTTTGAGTAAACCAAGCACTACCCTAGTCCTAATAATTGACAAAACAGAGTCATAAGATGCTATTTGTTGCACACAGTTTCCATATGTTACTGGAACAAATGGTCTCCGATATAAAAACCGAGGCCTAAACTCACAGTCAAGAAGTTTGGAAGACATGAATGCACCAGAAACCAATATTTTTGGTCTCACTAGCTGTATGGATCCCAAAGCAAAAAGTTGGTCCATTAAATCCCTTGATAATGATCTTGAACAAGTCTGCTGGAATTGGAACGGAAGCACAGGAAGCAAATATGAGGCACCTCTTTGCTTGTACATGAGAAAACCGCTTTTGGAATCGTAAGTTTGCCCTTCCCTGATTGGCTTCTGCTATATCAATTGTTGCATGATTTTCATTGTTTCCTATTTTATAGTTGACTTGCTAATTGACATTGATGTAGAGACAGAGAGATGATGTATAAGCAGCAATATCAAGGGAAACTTCATTTATTAGCAACAGACTCGATGGAGTTTTGCTTGGATGCTTCTCCAAAAAGGAAGCGTATTTCCAAAGAGTTCAAGAGAGGTTCATTTTCACCGTGCAAATGGGACACTAACCAGGTATGTTTAGTTTCTACTAAGGTGTTCAGCTATCTTTAGGCTGTGTTTGGATTGAAGATTTGAGTAGAGATTTGTGGAGGGAAAAGAAAAGGGAAGGACAAAGTGAAAAAAATAAAGAGCTTTATTAATTTCTTGAAGTTTATTTCTGGCAAACAGTGGGTTGTGAGATGTAAACATCTGTATTAATTTCTTTTGATTTATACAACCACAGCCATAAATCTTGTGTTTTTATCAATTTATTTATATTTATTCTTGTCTACGAAAATTTTAATTTACACTACTTGAATGAAAGAAAATTAATAACTGACACGTCTAGTCTAACAGATGTGGGAGCTGAAACATGATGGAACTCTGCAAAGCAGCTATTCTGGTTTATGTGTGTCAGTAAATACTATCAAAGGTGATATGTTTAAAGCCGACTACAATTCTGTAACAAACATTTTAGTTATTTTTGACTTCATGTTTTTCAAATACTGATTGATTTTCATGCAGTTAATGCTGGTTTTGGAGGAATTCGCTCTTGGATTGCTACGGGAAGAAGAGGTTCAATTTCCTCATAACTCTTGATTATTTCTAGTTGAAGGAATATCCTAGGTTGTTTTAAAAATACTTATGGAAATAATGAGTTTTGAGAGGCCCTTAATGACTGGAATGGTTAAGGATGGTCCACTTCAAAAGTGTTTGAATTAAGTGAAAAACCATTGTCCAAAAGATAGTCAAGTAAAGATTAAACCTTTTTTTCTTGGGTTTGCAACTCCTACAAATAAGGTTCAAGGAGTTACAAACCTCAAAAATTACTGCATTTCCTTGACCTAAACAAGGTGTCACTATGAAGCCTATCCTAACACCAGTTCGTTTTAGGCAAGATAGTGGGAACTCGGTCTGACAAGTGGTATTAGATCTAGCCTATGGGTCATGGGTTTGAGTTGCAGGAGCATCATCGTGAGGGAGGCATTGTCAGTGTACACAATGCCGCTCCCTACAACATCTCCAAAAACATACAATTAGTTTTAGGCGAGATGGTGGAACTCGGTCCAATACAAGGTATAAGGATTTGTGAATTTACTAGAGATTTATCTGATTGTACCAAAATGTTGGATGCTATACTTGTGCAAATACTTGGAAAAGTCTACAAACGGCCAAAGCTTGCTTAAACTAAGGCGCTGAGAAAAGCCTTTCCTTTGAGCTTTTTAGCATAAAGTTCACTCTTTGAGAAAAGGCTTTTTAGCATGCCTTCAATTCATTTCTTGGTTTATGAATTTTTACTGATATTTTGTTATTGTTTCAATCTACTAATTGTTCTCTCTCTTTTCAGGAGAATTATATGTTGCTTTTTTCAATTTGAATTCTGAGAAGACTGTAATATCTGCAAAGCTATCGGACCTGGCTAAAGCGCTTCCAAGTAAACATTTGAATAATGTCTCATGTATGTGTAAAGAAGAATGGAGCGGGAAAGATATGGGAGAAGTGAAACATTCAATCTCAATGGCAATAGAAATGCACGGATGCGCACTGTTTATCTTACATTGCAAGTAGGTGCTGCTGATCCCGCCTTTCTTTTAGCTATCGAGTGCAGATGTAGCGTTGTGGAATTTATATAAGTGGAATTTATGTGTTGAAATATATGAACCATGTTGTAGTAGTTCTTCCTTCTTATCTTACAGATGTAATTGGGCAACACATTTGTCTGTTGGTGAGAACCCGTGAACATAGCATACAGGCAACAAGTTTGTTATGAGTCAGTGAACCACGGGGTAGGTACTATGGTCCTTTGGGTCATAGTAGCCAATAAACAGGAGTATATCACTAGGACTTGTGTGTTAATAAAGTTATCTGGGTTATGGTTACATAATTTGTGGCTTGTGACTTGAAGTGCTGGTTTTTAGAACCTATGGTTAGTTTTCATGGGTTGGTTGATGGATTTGGCTTGATTTGAAGTTTAGAAGAGAATCATGAAATTTTATTAGTTTTGGTTAATGAATTTTTGAAAGTGGTTCGGTGTTGGCATTGTACAAATTGTATTAAATGAATCTCATACTTTTTATGTAATATGTACCCTATTTTATTTTACAAGTATTAGAATTATTAATATTTGGATTGTCTCCAGACCACTGGGATTTTAGCTTACCCCCTACTAGACCTTGTAGGTATTGTTCAAGCTTTGGTCCAAGTTGAGTTGCAGCTGGTTGAGGGCTCTTGGTGTTCTTTTTATGATTTTATTTCTTTTTTGAGTATTTGATATGTAAAATTTCATTTGTGGAATTCTTGTATTGGTCTTTGGAATTGGGACAATGTAGATGCTCTGGTGCATTATTTAAAGAGTGGCGTAAATTATAAATACATCCCGAGATTTGATTAAAATACAAATCACCTCTTGTGGTTTTAGAAATTACATTTCACCCCTGAAGTTTTTAATTTCATAATAAATCCCCTCTTTTATTAATAAATCATGAAGTAATAACAATTTTTAATGATGCTAGAAATATGATTCAATTAGTAATGTAAGTAATTTTAATTATTGTATAGGAGAGTAATTATGAATTTTATTTTTTTAATTAATTTTGTTAAATAAAATTTTTTGACAATGAGGTATTTGTAATTTTTTAAACCGCATGGAGTAATTTGTATTTTAAGTAAATTTTAGATAGTGTATTTGTAGTTTACTCTTTAGAGTGTACCAACTTTGGACCCACATTTAATTTAGGTTTTTATTTATTTATTTTATTTTAAAAATTTTAAAGGGGCTTAATATTTAGCTAGACCTAATTTGGGGTTGTTGAACCTTCACTACCTTAGTTCAAAAAAAAAAGTAAAACCTTCACCACTTTCAGTTTGAACTTAGACTAGGCCTAGTTTGGCGTAACTCAAAAAAGTCAAAAAGTCATTATCTTATTTAAATCACATTATCTTATTTAAATCATATCATTTCTTTACCACATCACTTCAAACTCAACCCATATTTTACGTTTTTTTGTAAAAAATCAAAAAGTGAACTTATTTAGATCATCCTAGTAGTTTTATCTGTCCCTAATAAAATGGATTTTTTGTCATCTAATTACCTTAACTAACTTCATTCCTCAAGTATGCCAACTTTAGATTGTTGATTCAAGTGAGAAAACCAGATGGGAGGAGAATAATTCTCATCACCCTCTCTACCAGTCACATTTAATTTGGGACATGATATAATTGTGCCCTTGGGGCATCAATAGCCTCTCCATATGGTATGACAACATTTGTTGACAAACTTCACTAACACATTATAATATAAAAAAACTTATTTTAGCAATGTAGTATATGTTATGTTAAAATAGCACTATAGCACAGGATATAACACACTGCTATTTTATACTACACTAGTAGTAGTAGAGCAATTTGTTGTTAAAATATATAAAGCGTGCTTTTATTGTGCTAAAATAACACAAAAAAATGTGTTATTTTTTGACAATATTGTGAGGTAATTGTTTGACAACATTGTCAAAGAGGTCGTTTGTTATTTTTTTTTTAAAAATTTAAATTGAAATAGGAACTTATTCAGTATATTAGTTTTATTTTGTTGTTTAAGAAACTAATTTCAAAATTTTTAAAATTTTTGCAAAAACAATATACCTTTATTTGTTTTGAAATAAGTTTTCATTTTTTTTCTCTCACTCGCATCACATCTTGCCACCACTCACTGTTGATTGCCAATTGGCTAACTGCCAACAATCTCTCGCGAGTTCTGATAACTTCTTAGTGACTCTTTAATGATAGGTCAATCACCCGTGTTCTCCAGAAAAAAATTATTAATTGGTTTAAGAGCGTCACGTGGTGATACTCTTCATTAATCACAAATTATCATATTTCTTATATTTCGCAATCACCTAATATAAAATCGTAATCTCTTTTACCAATCACAATATCACTGAAACACTATGGATTATTTTGAAAATTTGGTTAAAAGCTAAATTTTTAAATTTTTTTGACTTTTTTTTTTAAAAAAATTGTATGAAAAAATAAAGAAATAATCATTGTGTTTGGTTCCTATTTTCTAAAATCATTTTTTTTTTTTGAAAATTTTAGAGTTTTTGTTTTGTTATTTTCAAAACAGGACAGTTTTTTAAAAATTAATATGGGAATATTTTTTGATGTGATAATTTATTTTTCTTTTAAAATTGTTTCTCTCCTTAAATTGGAGGGAAACTTAAATTTGTAATAATGTATATTTTTGAAAACTAAACAAAAATCCTTTTTCGAAATAAAATTTTTAAATCACTTTTTAAAAAAATAATTTTAAAAAATAAAACTAAACATAATAAATGTAACTCAAAATAAATTAAAAATTAAAATTTAATTTTTAATTATATTTCCAAATTAAACTTATCCAATAGTGTCCCAAAAACCACCAATAATTTCACGTGCTCTAATCTAACCGTGTTGTTTGATGGCACTTCTTTATTTTAGAACAATTGTTTGATGACATTTCAACTAGTAATAATTTGGACAACCACCTATCACCACATCTGTCCGCAATCTAACAAATCGAGATTCGACTAATCAATCACTAGGAATGGCAACGAGGCGGGGCGGGGCCGGGGATCACACTCCCCGTCCCCGATCCCCGATGGTAGAAATTTTCCCGGCCCCGGTCCCGATCCCCGACGGGGAGCATATCACCACCCCCGTCCCCGTCCCCGTCCCCCAACGGGGATCGGGCTTCCCCGAACCCGATAATTCCCCGGCTAAAATTTAAAAAAAAAAAAAAAAACAACAACAACAACATAAACAACCAACAACAACGGATCTGAGCACAGACTCATCAACAACAACAACAATCATCAACAGATCTAAATAGATCATTTTATCCCTATATTTATAAAAATATAAAAAATAAAAATAAAAATAAAAAATAATTGTAAAAAATGATCTAAATAGATCATTTTATCCCTATATACATCAAATAGAAAATAAAAAATAAAAAATAAAAAATAAAATCTAACAAATCTTTTTCTTCATCTTCATTAGAGGCTCAGATGGTTGAATGAGGCGACAAAAGCGAGGCAGATCGGAGGGACGACGACGGCGATCTGAGCTCAGACGGAATGGAGGGAGAGAGATCGTCGTGAACAGATCTGAGGGAGGGAGAGAGATCGGCGACGGCATGAGGCAGATCGGACGGAGACAGTGATGGAGGTCGGGGTGAGGCAGTGAGATCGGAAGGAGGGATGGAGATCGGAGGGAAGTACATCGGAAGGAGGGATGGAGATCGGAGGGTTTGACAGAGAGAGAGAGAGGGAGGCGAGGGTTCGACAGAGAGAGAGAGGGGTTTGAGACTCAGGACAGACTGAGTGAGACGAGAGGAGAGGCGTGTGTTTGTTGTGGGAGTGTGAGAGGGTCTGTGAGTGAAACCCTAACAAGACCAACATATGCGTATATATATATCCAGGGACCAAATCGTCATTTCACATCGGGAACCACGCGGGGGGGGGCCGGGGCCGGTTCTAAAAAACATATCCCCGTCCCCGGCCCGGATATTATCGGGGATGAAAATTTGAATACTGTCCCCGGTCCGTAGGGGATATTTTTCGGTTATTCACCGCTTAATTCGGGGTCGGGGGGTCGGGTCACCGTCGGGCCGGTTTCAGATTGCCATCCCTATCAATCACCACTCCCAAAGTTTCTGTCAAGACTCGGGAAGCAATGAATGACAGGTAATAAATAACACAAAAATGCTTTAGAGCTCTAATATAGGAGCTCTAATAGCTCTAATGGGAAGGTGGGACCCACTCTGATGTGATGTTTGTGCCTTGCTTTGTTTTTTTTTTTTTTTTTTGTTTGCTTGGACACATCACTAGAGCTCAAATTAGAGCTTTAGATTTAGAGCTCTCTAGCATTTCCCTAAATAACATGATTTTATGTACTTTTTGGGTTTGTTTTGGGAATCAGATCCTTGCCTTGATTTTCTACTTATTGAGTTGTTAGGTTAATTTTTGAATTTAATTTTGATGATTTAAATTATTTATATTTTAAAATTAGTAAGTATATATTATAATTGTAAAAAATTAAGTTGATCGGATATCAAAAATTATGTGTTTGGATCATTGAACTAAAAATTATTTTTTAAAAAAATTTAATAAACAATTTTTCAAACTCATACTTTCTGATATCCGATCAATTTAATTTTTTTACAAGTATTATATAATCAATAAATCTTAAAAAGTGAATGGTTCATATCATTAAAATTGAGCCCAAAAGTGGGCTCAATAATCCTGTCTAGTTTGAAATAAATTTTTTAATTATTTAAATTTTTATAAAATAAAAAATACAATAATTATGATTTAAATATAATATTTTATCTTATTAAATTAAAAAATTTATTTTGTTTTTTTATAATTGAAAAAATTAAAAAATTTGGCACGCCAAACGAAGATTTTTTGAAATCGGATTCTTCTACTTTTGGGTCCTATTTTGTGAATCTGGATCCTCTCTTTGAGTTTGGTCCTTGAGCTCGGTCCTTGAGGGCCTTCGGGTCCACTTTGAGGCCCGATTTTGATAATCTAAATCGTTCATATTTTAATATTTACTCAGTATAACATACTTGTAAAAAATCAAGTTGATCGGATATCAGAAAGTATGTGTTCGAAAAACTGGGACTACAAACTATTTTTTAATAAACAGTTTTTCGAACACATACTTTCTGATATTCGATCAACTTGATTTTTTACAGGTATGTTATACTGAGTAAATATTAAAATATAAACGGTTCAGATTATCAAAATCGGGCCTCAAAGTGGACCCGAAAGCCCTCAAGGATCGAGCTCAAGGACCAAGCTCAAGGAGAGGATCCAAATTCCCATTTTGTTGGCGTCTTGTTTGGTGTCAAGAATATAATAGCTTCAGCCTCGATTACCACACTCTCTCAAAATAAATATATATATTCAGCTATCCAAACGCACCAGTGAACATGCGTTTCCCACTACTCGCCGCCGCGTAGTGCCTTCTAAAATATATAGGCCTATTTCGAGAAAGTGGTAAAAGAGTGACTTTTTGATTTTTAATTAAATTTTTGATTTTTTTAGACAAATAATTTAAAAAGTTGATAAAAGGTGACTTTTGATATTTTTGATTAATATTCGTTTATGATGTCAAATTATAATAAAATGACTAAACTACTCCTATTTAGTTTAAAATATTTACAACTTTATCCATGTAACACATTTTAACCTATGAGGGATAAAATTATAATTTTACCATTAACTAAAAACCAATTTTTCAAATGAAAAAAAATTCAAATAAGCTAATTTTTAACTTCTATTACAAATCAAAAAAAGTTACTAAAACCCAACTTTCCAAAACAAGCCATAATTGAGTCTTCTTTTTCCTTATCTCCTCTGTCTCACACGTTCTCTATTATTGGCCTGTTTGGCGAAAAATTATTGATTCCACCAGGAGTACTACTTGATTTTGTTGTTATTCAATCATAAATTATTATATTTTTTGTATTTTTCTAATCATTTAATATAAAATTATAAATTTTGTTCTTTTGATCAATGACAACATATGTAAAGCACCACATAACGTTGCCTCTAAACTAATCAATTGTTAGAAAATTAGTTTTTGATTATCCAATTTTCTGAAACTTTGTGCTAATTATTAAATAGGATCCATACATCTGTTTGGATGGGTTCAAGCGGTAACGTGATTGTTGCTAGGGGTGTGCGCGATGTGGTTTAGGCAATTTGAGAGTAAAATTACAAATTGAATGACGAATTGGTGAATTAATGGATTGACAAATTACAGTTTGAGCGATTTTTGACGGATTTGTGGATTGAAAAATATTCTAACTAATTATCATACATTTGTATAATAGACAATACTAATTTGTATAATATTATATATATATATAACACAAAGTAATTTTATATGGGTAAACTACCAATAGGTCCTAATAGTTAGACTTAATTCCGATCAAGTCCTACTGAAAATAAGTCTTGGTAAAATTGTCGTTAAAAATAATTTTTTTGTGACAATTTTTTACATACATCGCTAAAATTGACAATTAGTGACTTTTTTTTGTCATGATTTTTATAAATTGTCATTAAAACTTACAATTAGTGATATTTTTTTATGACAAATTTTTTCCATAGGACCTATTAGACAATAAGTTTACTTATTAGAACTTACATGTAAGTACCCCATTTTACATAATATGTTTCATATATATAATTATTAATTTGTAATGAATTTCATATCTTAAATCTCTTTCACACTCATTTTTATTTTGATATTTCATTAGAGGTTAAAATATATATATATATATATATTACTTATAGTAAAGCAGAGCGGTTTAGAAGGCGGATTATAAATTTTAAAGTTTAAGTCGCAGTTAGCGGTTAGAGCGATGTGGATTAATGCAGATCGATGCGGTTTTAGCGGATTGGCTGGTATTTTGTACAGCCTTAATCGTTGCTGTGTGGAGAACAAGAATATGTATTTAGTCAGTGGAAATCAATTTTTGTATGAATGGAAATTGATACCAAAGTGTGCCTCGTGGAACATGTTACATGTTTGAATAAGGTGGAATTTTCTTGTTCCACAAGGTTGAAGTGTATATAAGGTTGAAGTCTCTAGTTGGACTTTTAGGCTTGGGGCCTAAGGGCACCGTAAGTTTTGTGAGAAGGAGAGTTATGGACCATAATGGATTCGACCAAAAAACAACACGTGTACTCTGTCGCCCAAGGCCAAGCGCAGGTGTGTGTGCGTGGTATGAGGTTGAGTTGAGTCAGCCCATTGTTTATCTTTTTGGGCCAAAAAACTTTGAATTTGAATTTAAATTTTTGCACTAAAATTTGAACTTCAGATTCACGTCTTTGCGCCAAAATTCGAAATTCAAAATTTTGAATTCCAAAAGTTGGTCTTCTCTAAATAGGTATTGTTTCGGCGAATAGATACCTTCCCTCCGGCTATGTCTTTTCTTCCTTTTTCATACCTGTTTTGTTCAAACCGAACAGGTGCTTTCATGCCTATATATAAGTAGTCCCCATTCCCGGTTTTGTCATTTCCGAATATCACCAAGTCTCTTACATCCTTCCTATTCATCTTCATCAGTGTGTTTAAGTGTTTGTGAGTGCGAAACATAAACTTTGGTTCGTTGAACAATCAAAGAGAGTACTATCTTTGCTTGTGGTGATTGTTATATCCTAGAGACAGGACATCCGTTATTCTCGAGTACCATAGGAGAGAACGTAATTCTGTCTTAAAGACATAGTGTTCAAACACTAGCCTCAATCATAATCGTGTTTTCAATTTGTGGAAATTCTGTAAGATTTAATTTTGTAGTTTATTTTATTTATTTATGTTTATTTGCTTTAATTAATTTTTGCCGAAATTTATCTTTCACACCAATAATTCTCCTGTTTAGCAATGGTTTTTTTAAGCTAAAAAAGCCAATAAAAACAAAATAGACTAAAATCGCTAATAAGACAAAATGTCACATTCATAATTATTTTACTTTTTCTCTTACAATCATCAAATCAACTATAAAAATAAAAATAAAATTAAAAAAAAAAAAGAAGCTAACTTTTCAAACACAACTTTTTTAACCAAACTAAAATAGTCAAAAACTTAAAAAATCAACTAAAATAATCAACTTTATAAACAAGCTCATTAGATAATTAATATTTTATAGTAAAAAAAGACCTTTCAACCACAAAATTTTAAATCTACACTATATCTCCTCTCAAATTATGCCTACAAATAAATGGAATGGATTCAAACTGTTGGAAAATAAGAAATATTAGACAACAAAAATAAACAGATTCGGGCATACCTTTTATGCTTAAACCAAATCCATGGATCATGTGGGCAAATCACGTGCCTCCATTGAAGTCTTTGAACAATTCCTAAGAGTGGAATAGAACTACTATAGAACTACTTACACTATTTACATTATAAAGACTATTATGTGTTTTTATGGAGAGAAAAAGAATAAAGAGTCTAGGAGAGAGAGAGAGAGAGATAGAGAGATATTGATTACCCATACAGTTAAATTCTTATTCTACCAAATATAATACGCATATTATATGGGAAAGTTATAACCACCCACAACTCTATCTCCTCAAGAGATGAGAAAGTGGGTTAATCACACTTATCCCCAAGATAAGTTAATCCAAGTCCACTTTGACTAGATCTCTCATTGTGGGTCTTGGTTCATGCCACAATGGGCGACCTAATCGGGTATGGGTTCTAAACTTGGCCCAATTTCCAACATCTCCCACTCGAACATGTGCTGGCATGACACCACGCTTCCTTTATCGCAATTTATCCATCAAACATGATCATACTAGCCAGTGGATCATGCGACCGCTGAGAACACTTGTATGTGGAAACTTTACACTAGAAACTTAAAAGAGCTAGCATAGAGATATCAACCCGAAAATAAAAAAAATGTCTCATATACCCCAGACTCATCCAATTACACTTGTCTAAAAACATCTCTAATCCCTTAAAAAGAGCATGTTTGACCCTCTCAAATATTGCAGTATATTCACACTCAATTCGCCTTTCATACAGAGCGATGTGAGTTACCGGCATTGAATATACAATAGAGGTGTAATACTATATGATCTTCCCTTCGCGCTCATGTCATTTAGTTTAGGATTGATCGCTTTCCTTGTGATGTCCCTTAAGGTCGAATCATACATAACTGCGAGCAATATACCAAAGTAGCAGAACATCAACCCCTTACCTTATGACATAGTCAAAGCTCACAAAATGGTACAAAAGTGAAAGTCATATCAATTATGACACGTAAGACTTACACGGTGAGGAAACAAGGATCCATTCTTTCACCTCATTACTTGGTCACCAAGTACATGTAGTATGAATACATGCTACGGTGTAGTAACTCTTCCAAAGAATGACGTCATACTTGATACACCGTACAGATCTTAGTCTAGTTGCTCTTAAGCGCACAAGTCGTTTTTTAGCGCCTAACCCAAATTCTCTATTTGCTCACCTTCTAGGCACCAAATGAGATCTCATATTTGGCTAATTATAGCAGGAAAAACATGGAAAGTGGGTACTATCATCCATGTCTGGTCTTTAACACGACCTTATCTTGGTTGTAACCAAGATGACATATATAGTGGATAATTTTAAGCCTCTCTTGGCTCCAAATAAAATAGACTATTAGTTTCATCCTTGCTTGCTCCCAAGTGCTAAGAGCAATTGCTCGTGTGAGTGAACTAATCTTGCTTGCTGACATCATCATTTGCTAATCATTATGCCACAAACCATAATAGCATAACTATCTAATAATCTCACAAAATAAGCAATCGATTGAAAAACACAACCACAGTTTGCGCGATTCAAGATTCCAAACATAGGACCTATTAGTACCTCTTGTGATAGGCATATATAACGGAATCCACCATGTGCGCCTCATATGAAGTGGTTCAAGATCACTACCTCTTGCGCAACTACCTCTCTAAAAACATTCTTGTGACCAATTTGCGTTTATTTAAGATGCATCTAACAAGCGCATTGAATCTTACAAGGGACAAATTTATACATTACCAGTAGAGCATCCTATCCACAGTCTAATGAACAAGGTCAAGGTCTAAACTACTCAATTGACCATTTACAAAAGATAACACTCATCATGCCGAATATGCCCACATAGCCTACTTCAAGCTCCCACAACAAAAAATCAAGGAATATAGGTCATCTATTTCTTCTAGAGACAATCTAAGGATTCACTCAATGGCTTAGGATCTAGCTTTTATTGATAGGTAAGTCAATGTGTTTGCAATTTCACGTTTAAAATCATTTTAGGATATTTCTTATGTAAGTCATCAAAGACAATCCGAGAATTCTCTCAGGGATCATACATCTGAGCATATAAAGTACATTTGAGCATATAAATTACATCACCCATGTCCATCATGTCTAAAATAGAGGATTGCCAACCCTAGGTGGCAATAACCTTATAAATTCTTGTCTCATAATGACTAAGTAAGGAAAAATTTATTTTAGACCATTGATCATGCCGTAGTAGTCTTCATCGATCATCGTTGGCCTATCATGACTTGATGAAATCTAAGAACCACTATTTGGATAACTATTTTAGGCTGTAAAAGATTTATTGGAACTAGCAATCTTTTTGCGCTCTTAACTTTTCTTCATAAAAATAGAAGGTAAATCCCTACAAATTTACTTATCCAATTCTTCAATGAGAAGTTGGGTCACAATGTCCACAAAGTAAAGTTCTGAACTCATGTTGTTAATCATGTTGTTTAATTTTGATGATGTCTAAAATATTATTTGAAAAATTTAAATTTTTTAATATGCATATTTTATATTATTTGACACAAAATATTATCTGTTTAAAATATAGGTTGTATGATATATTTGTTATAAATACTATTTAAATGAAATATTTTGAAAATATCACTATTCACTTTTTGACAAAATTAATTGATTGGTTGGCTGGTCACTATTCACTTTTTGACAAATTTAAAATTGATTAATTGTATTATTTTGACAAAATTGATTGATTGGTTGTATTATTTTGACAAATATGATATTATTGAATTGTTTCCTTTTGATATACTCACATAGGAAGATTAGTTATTTTTATTTGAGTGTATTTATAATCTCTTCAATAATTACAAAACTTTTAGAAGAGGTATACATATATACACATTTGATATAATATAAAAAGAAATGGTTGCGAAATTGCAGCATATTTCACATGTTGAAGTTTGAAATTGAAATGTTGTAGCTATATCTGTATATAAATTAATGTGAACTTTGCAGGCATATTATTTTTTTTTACCTCATTTCTTTATATATATATATGCACACACTATATATTAGTCAAAACTCATATGTTAGTAAGTTTTGTTCAATTTTCAGCCACAACGTTTGATAAAAGGAAAGGGTACTACATGATGAAAAGTTGAAAACAAATAGATGCCTCGTGATTTGTCAGAGGAGCGTTTGCCTCTCCAACGGGTATATCTTTGGGTATAAATAAAAGTGTTTTGTGTGAAGAAAAATCAAGAACTTAAAGAGAAAAATTTGTGTGCTCCAAAATTTTAAGTGTATTGTATTCTGCTATTTCACTTTCAGATCTAAGTGTAGTCTTTGTTCTTACACTTTCATATTTACTCTTTGTGAGAGAATTATTGTAAAAGATGGTTGAGTACCTGTTATCCTTATTTATCATTATGTGAAGGAATTTTGTAAGAGTGGGTAATTTATTGTTGAGTGAGGCTCAATAGATAAAAATAAGACTTGTGCAAAATCCACAACCTTGGTGAAGCCCCGGTGGTGTATTGATTCATTTTGATAGTAGAAAAATTCTCAAGGAGGTTCTTTGGGGAGTGGACATAGACCCGGCGTGCCGAACCACTATAAATCTCAATGTTTGTTTTTCTCTTCCTATCTCTCTTACTTTTATATTGATAATTATTATTCTGTTTTTTATTTGTTAAAATTCTGAACATTGTGATTATTATTTTTTTTAACATTGCAAAATTTTTTAATAACCCAATTCACCCCTCTCTTGAGTTGCCCACCTGGGATAACAATTGATATCAAGGAATCTAGGGACATCACAATGATGACATGGGCGTAGTTTAGAAATCTATTCTTAAAAAAGTATCTTCTGGACGTGATCAAACAAGAAAGGATTCGAAAATTTCAGAAGCTAGAGCAAGACATGATAACTCAATATGTAGTAAATGCTGAAGGAAAGGCACGAAGATTCGAGTGGGGCCTAGACCCTATAATTAGAGAAATGATCTTACCTCAACGACTCTAAACATATGATAAAGTAGTAGACATTGCCTTAGATAGGAAAATAGCTGACGCAAAGAGGATTTAGAACAAAAGGAAAGAGAGTCAATCATTTGTAGGACCCCGGAGAAACCAAAAGGGAAACGTGGCACAAAAACCTTATTTCAGGTTGCCACCACAGCAACCATAACAACAAAATTTGAAGAAAAGTTTTCAGGAAAGACCAGTAAGGCTGATCCAGTGCTATCATTGTCAACAGATGAGACATAAGAGGTTCGGATGTCCCCAGCAGGACAGAGATCAGGAAAAACACTTAAGACAACAACCATGGGTAATTAAGCCAGAGACTGCTAAACAACAAAATTTCAAGGTGAAGGATATTAGAAACCAAACCAAATTAGCACTTTATGATAAGGGAACACAAGGTCAACAAAGGCATAGTGAAGAATGGAGGAATATGATGAGGAAATGTTACAAGTGTGGCCAACTAGGACGTTTTAAGAATAAGTGTCCTCAACTCGCTCAATCAGGATATCAGGTAAAAGGAACGGGAGCAAACACGCAAGGGATTAGCCGTCAGAAGCCATGGACAAATATAACAAGCTGGTTAAGTATATCAGTGGGCAGGAAACAACAAGAGGCCTAGGCTCAGCAGTAGTTAGAGGCCAATCAACAGAGCATTCACACTACAAGCAGAAGAAGATCTCACTGCGCCGTATCCAAAGGACAAGCAAGGTGCCGCAAGCAGATTTGAAGAACCGTAAAAAGAGCTTAAGGAAAGTAAAACTAGGATAATAGTTAGGACCCTCTTTGAAGGACTTTTTGTAATCTGAGCATAAGGTGTAAATTCTCCTTAATTAATCCAAGTCTTGGTACTTTTACATTCATCTCATAATTCTTAAGTGCATGTTTTATCCATCACATCCCTCGTAACTATGCTATATCGGACCATTAGAACTTGCATGTGGACCCTTAGAAATTGAATGTACGACAATTCTTGACTCTTGAAAAATGAAGATACTCGACATCAACCTTATCCTAGAAATAAATTTGTTACCTGTACCTTAGCTATTATCGAAAGTTGCTAAAAGAAAGAGATGACTTACCCATCCAACAGAATGCTTTTGTTATTTAAGGGGGATAGATTAATGTCACGACCCAAACCCGCCCCTATAGGTTTAGCATCGTAACCGACTAGTAATCCGTGGATTACCAAAGGCCTCTGAATAGATAAACACATAATAAGGGGCTGCGGAAGCAATTATACAAAATAGACAAGGCCCAATGAGCTGTGATAACATACATGGGATAGAAGATTTCAAAACTTGCATATACAAAAGCGTGTCGGTCGAAGGACATCAATATTTACAAACATTTACAAAAGTGTAGTTCCCAGGACTTGACTTTACAAAACGGACGGAAACTAGCATAGGTACAAAAACAGCCATGTAACTCGACTTCGATCGGAACCTCCTCAAGAGGCACAACGGTTGGCTGACAAAAATAGAAATGAAGGCCGTCAACTCTGGCCCTGATCATACGCCGGCTCACTTACATATATAATATAAACTGTGAGCGAAAGCTCAGTGAACAATAACAGAGTAAAAGGGTTTCAATGAATGAGTCCGTACAGATTCAGAAATCATAATTCAGTTTCGTATCAAATTCATAATTTGTCCATATCATATATAGAAATCATAAGGTATGCTTAAGTGTACGTGATACATCCGTTAGCATTAACAGAGCAGATATAGAGCAGATGCAGACACGTGAGGGTTACGAATAACCAGTTCCATAAAGGAACCTCCGGATCTGGGTAACAGAGAGTAAACACATTGAGCCCCATGACGGAGCCTCCGGTACAGGTAACAGAGTGCAGACAGATTAAGTTCCATGATGGAACCTCCGATACCGGGTAACAGCCAACAGATATCACATGATGCTAAGGATATCACGAATACATATCAGAAATTGGACAATCATTCATTGTACAGAATATAGCATATCAGAAAACAGATCTTATTTTATCACACAGAAAATAAATACAGTTGAACATAACTTTACTAAGTTATTACTCACAGTTGGCCTTGAGACAGATAGACGGAGCAGATTGGTCAAACGGTACGCGGTACGTGACCTACATAACACATAGCAGTCATACACTTGAAACACACGTTCTAATTGTACGTAACTTACTTCGTTGGTTCTTAGTGTGTTTCTAACCCTTAATCCTCATTATGGAGTCTTAAACATGGCCTAGGAATGCCTATGATGGAATGAGGATGCAAGAATGTATTGAAAAACATTTCTTAAAACTTGCTGAAAATAAGGTCCACGCTCGAGCGTGGCTTTCCCCGCTCGAGCGGACATGCAGACAAAGAAGCTCCGCTCGAGCGTGACTTTCCCTGCTTGAGCGGACTGTAAACTCTTAAAAAAAGTGCTGGATGCAAGATTTTCACGCTCGACGGACGCTCGACCTCCGCTCGAGCGTGAATCCCCTCGCTCGAGCGGACTGCAAAACACACAAACTTCTGGGTATATGCATTTCACGCTCGAGCGTAACCCTCGACGCTCGAGCGGAAGTGCATGTACTCAGAGTGCACGCTCGAGCGTGAAGTTCCCCGCTCGAGTGTGGATCAAATTTCTGGAAATTCCAGATTTGATCACCAAGCTCAAATTCAACCCCAAAAGCATCAAACTCAGTTTTCTAGGCCAAAAACTTTGGAAAACACTTAGAGACTTATAAAACAACATGTTTAAAGGATCATTTCAAGAAATTATGGCCCAAAAGCATGCCAATTATGCCCAAACTCAACTTAAACTCAAAATTAATTCATGAACACTACACGTATGTACATTTTTGAGCTAAGGCTCTCCAAAACATGATCAAATGCTACTAAATAACATGAAACTCATTGTGTTTCCAAAATTAGAGTGAACTTAACACATGCATGAAGGAATTCTTGAAAATCAACCTTCAAAATGCTATGAAACATGCATGCATGCATGGATTGATCTACTTCCCTACTCCTTAAGCTTGATTCTCACATTTTATAGCTCAATATACTTAAATTCATGCATGAATTAATACAACTTCAAGGCTTAAGGCTTGGTTCCATACCTTAGATGATCTATTGGGCTTTAGGTACTAGAATCTTGAACAAGATGAGCAAAGCTTCAAATTTTCTTCTAGCAATTCTTTCCTTGAATTCAATTTTTGAACTAGGACCCAAATCCCTCAATTCTCCCTCTCTCTCACGTTGGGCATCAAGGAAAGGAAGAGTGAAATGAAAACATAACCTTAGTGGGGTCTAAATGGCCTATTAAGTAACAATTGGTCAAAAGTAATCAAATGGCATTATTTTAATCCAATTTAATCGTTCTGAACCGAATTTTAATTAAACCTACCATAAAATTCTATATACCCTAATTAGCACATAACTCAAGTCAATTTCTGATTCGAATGCCGATAAAGCTTTCAATTCGCAATTCGAAACTAAACATGAACAGATCTTCCTACGCCTAATAGATAAAAACACAACAATGCAACACACACATGCAGTTTAATTCAGAATTTCACCTTAATTGCTAATTAGGCATAATTAATCACAGATTAATGTTAATCAGAGGTCGGGGTTGTTACAATTAATGATGCAACAAATCAACCAACACAATGGGAAGTGTAGATCGCCACATCAGGAAATTGGCAATACAAGCCCTCACACTGAAGCAGCAGTGTCATTGCCCATATAGTCAACAGTTCAAGAAGCACGGGAGATTAGCTTATCTCCTTAGTCATTAATTAGGGAGGAATTCGATTCAAAACGCTATTATTAGAATAAGACCAATGGCGACTCTAGACAAAACGGAGAATAACATAAAATGAGAAAATGATCTGAATGATTTAAAAACACGTTGCCAGCACTAGGATGCAATTGCCCACAACAATTTGAGACATGAAGAATGACTGAAATTTCGAGGACGAAATTTATTTAAGGGGGATAGATTGTGAGACCTCTAACTTTTGTAAACCTTATTAGGTCCCTAAATTTTGAGTTATTATAATAAAACCCTTAATTCATTGATTGTTCGCAAATTAAACCTTAGAACCGAAAACGCATCACGGACGAACCCATACAAACCCTAATCGACCTTGGAAGCTTAGAAATCATTTCTAGCACTCTAATATTAATTATTTAACTCTCAAATTTTAGATTAATCGTTCTAAACCTTAACTTCCCGTTTTCACAGTCTTCGTTCGATTATTTACCTTTAAATTCAAAGTAAGATAATACAAACCGAATTATTTTTCCTAACACTAATTTATTAACTCTACACTTGAAATAGATACTTTAATTAAGCCCAAGCCCTCACATTTTTATTAAATCACAAATTGACCCCAAACAAGTACCATTATATATTTATATATACACTTGTACCCTAAAATCTTTTTTTTAACATTATATTTTACAATTTCCAAGATTTGTAAAAAAAAAATATATATAAAACAAGTCCATCAATTCACCATCACATGGCTAGCCATCATACCTCCTAGGCTATAATCATTGTACTTTAGTACAAACAAATCCCTTGAAATCTTGGAGTAATAATGACTTTGGTACCTATAAAGATTTGCTATATATATGTGTGTACTTCTAACTAGAAGATATTTAAATTAGCCCTAAACCTAACTAGATCATAATTAAATACATAATTAAGGTTCTAATCCTCCCTCATTCCATTACATTTAAACTAAATCAAGGCACTATTTAATTAAATTGGAACCAATGGGCATTTGGGACTTTTCACACCAAATTCTCTATAAATATACCATTCATCCCCATTTGTTGAGCACATATACACACCCACACACACACCCACACTATATTCAAGTGAGAGAAGAGAGGGAGGAGGGTGTGCTTGGTGGAAGATCGGAAAAGAAATTTGCGAGCAATTCCAATAACTCTCAAGTAAGCCACAACACAACTCTCTCTTCCATTTTCCTTTTTCAAATACATGTTATTAGAAGTTTAAAATGGTATTTTCAGATGTGTTATAATGGTATTCTTGTGTCAAAAATGAAAGGAGTTGAGCTTTGATTCTACCCTTCTTTTATTTCTCTTAAACAGTACAAGACTACATTTTTCTCTATCAATCTCTCAAAATTTTCAAAGGCACACATTCACCTTAAATTTCTGAGTTTAATACATATTATTTAGCATGTTTTCATCACAAGATAAGTGGAAAATTTTCCTTAGCTGACCTGTTTTCTCACCAACTTTCTATTTTCAAGAACTGTGGCAGAAAAATCTATTTTGCAGCCACCTTACGAAAATTTTAGAAAAATGTATAAAAATATTATGGACCTCCATTTTATGTCAAATCTTTCTTAAGGAGTTATCTTTCAAGGAAAATTGGTTTCATCGAAAAAGAGTGAGCGGTTTGTGAGAAAATCTGATTTTCATAACGGTCGATGAATCTGGACAGAGCTTGAGTATTTCTGAAATAACTACAAATCTGGAAAAGCTATTCCATTTCCACAAAATGTTCTGAAAACTAGATAAAATTCCCTACGAACCGTTGGAAGGCCGGGCTTTGAAAAAAATCTGAAGTAGCCCTTTTGTGTATAATCTTTAGGTACTACTGAATCTGGAAATTCTATTTTCATTGGTGTTTTATGCTCTTGTGTTCATGAATATGCTTATTAATTTATGACCATGTCTCGGTATGATATTACACGTGTCATAGGTTTATGTATTTTATTTTAATCCTTCGATGGTACTCACACTTATGCAAATCTGGAAATTATATTCTTGTGCGGAAGTTATCCCCTTAACTTCATGAATATGATTAAAGCTACTTGTGCCTATCTTCATATGTGAATCTTATGTGTTGTAACTTTATTTCCTTTTATTTGTACTATTTAGTTGTTCATACTTGTGCAATAGATGTTGTTTCAAGAGCATGTCCTAACTCTGACTTAAATTATCTAACTCAAACGGGAAACTTAATGGGTGGTAATGGGTTGTGAATTTTTGGACAAGATTACTAAGATATTGATTGGTTGACGGGATGCGTTCCCTATTTGGAAGTTAAAATCTTGTGCAAGTGGTTTTCGGAACTCTTGAATGGAGCGGTTGTATTTGGACCCTAGGTATTTGGTGTAAGGAGAGATTTGGGCAAGACCCATTATTACCGTCTCTTTTGAGGTCCTGCGGTTGGCGCTACGCAGTATATAACCGTTGGTAGGCATCCGAGGTTAGTTCTGCAACAAAGTAGCAAAAGAGGGGGCATACCGAATAATCCGTGTCCGATTCTTATGGTTGGGAGGACAAAGTCTCTTTGGGGGATTTCTAGATTTCTAACATCTAACCTTGTAATCCTTTATTATTGAATGATTATCATGCTTCATTACTTGCTTGTTATAATTGTGATGGTGTATTGGATTGGGAAAAAGGGATGGGGTGTGTGTGCGTTTACTGGGCATTCAAAGCTCATGGCGTTTCATTGCCAAGTATCGAAGAAACGTACGAAGCCAACAAAGAGTCAAAGACATTTGAAGACTTAAGTTTTCCTTAGCGAAAGTTTGGAACCATTTCGCTCATTAGTCTAATTATGCTTTTATTTATTCTTTTTGGATTGTAATAGTAATGGAACTCGTTTTATAAATTTAAAATTTGAGACGCTGTAATTATTATTTACCTTGTAATCCTATGCCTATCTGTGCGTTGCTTATGAGACCTTGCGTCAATGCCTTTTAAAATCTGTCAAAAGGGTAGTGCGCTACCTACGAAAACTGGACTTAGAAGGGAGGCTAACTTGACTCCTCCGGCGATCTGGGATCTTACTCGGTTATTGGCCATAGGACTCATTAGTGCCGTTTCCTAGACTCCTAACCTTAGATAAACCCTGTATTTAATTGATAATATATTCTCTAAAGTCCGCAATTTTTGGGGCGCCACAATGAAGCCATGAAAATAAAAAAGGAAAATGAGATTTAACTCGAAAAGAGTCTTCAATTTCTAAAAAAGAATTAGTTGTATTGCAAAAAGAAAATAAGCCTTTAAAAAATGAACAAATTATTTTGAAAGAAAATATTGAAGACTTAAAAAATACTCTTTCAAAATTCACTTAAGGTAAAGAGACTTTAGATAAAATTTTTAAAAATCAAAATCGTACTTTTGGTAGAGCCGGAATTGAATATAAACCTTTTTCAAAAGTAAAAATTGTCAAAAATGGTTTTGTGTATGTATCTTCTAGTCACTCTCATCTCACATGTCATTTTTGTGATACAAAAGGTCATATTTCACCTTCATGTCCTGTTAAAAGAAATCATTTTGCTAAAATAAAAAAGATGTGGGTCCTTAAAGACATTTCAAAAGTGTCAAATTTTAACCTTTATGAACCCAAGAAAATATAGGTACCAATAGAAAAATCAAATTTTTGTAGGTATGTTTCAAGACAAAATTCAGAAACGATAGATGATATCTTGATAGTGCATGTTCGAGGCACATGGTCGGAAATAAAGCTATGTTCGGCACACTCCAACCAAAGGATGGCGGATATGTGACTTTCGACGACAATAGCACATTGGTAAAAATCCTTCTTCTATTATTGAAAATGTTTTATTTGTTGAAGGTTTAAAACATAACTTGCTTAGCATTAGTCAATTATGTGATAAAGGTTAGAGAGTTATTTTTTAGAAAACTCATTGCACTATCGAGAACGCCCTAGAAAACAAAATTTTATTTGTAAGTTATAGACTTGATAATGTATATGTATTTGATTTGCATAATTTGTCTTCTCATTTTAATATTAAATGTTTATCTGCTATAAATGATAATGGCTGGCTTTGGTATAGAAAATTAGGACATGCTTATTTTGATTTAATTTCCAAACTTTTAAAAAATGAGTTAGTCATTGGTTTACCAAAAATTATTTTTGAAAAAGACAAACTTTGTGATACATGTCAATTTAGAAAACAAACTAGAATTTCTTTTAAATCCAAAAATATCGTTTCAACTACTAAACCACTTCAACTCTTGCATATTGATTTATTCGGACCATCTAGAACATTAAGTTTAGGAGAAAAATCGTACGATCTTGTTTGTGTTGATGATTATACTAGATATACATGGTATTATTTTTAGCACACAAAAATTAAGCTTTTTATAATTTCTCAAGATTTTGTAAAAGAATTCAAAATGAAAAAAATCTTAATATTTGTTGTATTAGAAGTGATCATGGTAGAGAATTTGAAAATGATGATTTTATTATGTTTTGTGATGAGTTTGGAATTGATCATAATTTTTCTGCCCCTAGAACTCCTTAACAAAATGGTGTGGTTGAAAAAAACAATTGAACTCTTAAAGAAATAGCCCGTACTATGCTTTGTGAAAATAATTTGCCTAAATATTTTTGGGCGAAAACCGTTAACACAGTATGCTATGTTGTAAACTGAGCTATGATTAGACCTATTCTTAAGAAAACCCCTTATGAAATTTGGAAAGGTAGAAAACTTAATATTAGTCACTTGCATACATTTGGTTGTAAATGCTTTGTATTGAATAACAATAAAGATAACTTAGGAAAATTTGATTTTAAATCGGATGAAACTATATTTCTTGGTTATTCAATTTCCAGTAAAACTTATAGAGTATTCAATAAAAGAACTCTACTTGTTGAAGAATCTGTGCATGTTGTTTTTGATGAATCTAACAACATTATTTTCAAGAATCTTGTAAGTAATGATATTATAGAAAATTAACCAATCAAGGAGAGCATTTACATAAAAGAAAATGAAGAAAATCCATTATGCGAACATAAAGAAGAAATGACAATGGAGAAACTTCAAGAAATGTATGTTCTTCCAGAAAATGACTCAAATCTACCAAAAAAATGAAAGTATGCTCATGGCCACCCCAAAGACCTTATCATAGGTGATGCGGTTGAAGGTATAAAAACTCGTTCCTCTGTTAAAAATGTTTGTAGTAACTTAGC
Source organism: Camellia granthamiana (assembly GCA_036172215.1). Taxonomy (NCBI): domain Eukaryota; kingdom Viridiplantae; phylum Streptophyta; class Magnoliopsida; order Ericales; family Theaceae; genus Camellia; species Camellia granthamiana. The sequence goes on along the minus strand of CM069912.1, from coordinate 118,297,069 downwards.
GTTTGTTTCACAAATTGATCCAAACTTTTTAGAAGCTTAAAATGATGAAAACTGGATTTTAGCAATGCAAGAAGAATTAAATCAATTGAAATGAATGAAGTTTGGTTTTTAACCCCTCGACCTAAGGATCATCCCGTTATTGGTACAAAATGGGTTTTTCGAAATGAAATGGATGAATCTGGAGTTGTTACTAGAAATAAAGCTAGATTAGTAACTCAAGGTTATAATTAAGAAGAGAGCTTTGATTTTGATAAAACTTTTGCACCAGTTTCTAGACTTGAAGCTATTAGAATGTTACTTGCTTTTGCATATTTTAAAGATTTTAAATTATATCAAATAGATGTTAAAAGTGCTTTTTTAAATGGGTATATTTCGGAGGAAGTTTATGTTGAACAACCTCTCAGTTTTAAAAATCATAAATATCCGGATCATATTTTCAAACTTTCAAAAACCTTATATAGCTTAAAACAAGCTCCTAGAGCATGGTCTGAAAGATTGAGTAATTTCCTACTTAACAAAGGTTTTTTTAGAAGAAAAATTGATACAACTCTTTTTATAAAAACCAAAAAGGAGGATATGCTAATTGTTTAAATTTATGTTGATGATATCATTTTCGGTACTACTAATGAAAATTTGTGCAAATAGTTTACTAAAGATATGCAGGGTGAATTCGAAATGAGTATGATGAGGTAGTCAAATTACTTCCTCAGTCTACAAATTAAACAAACCAAGGATGTGATCCATTTAAATCAAACAAAATATATCAAGGATCTACTTAAAATGTTTGAAATGAAATCATCAAAGCTTGCAGCAACTCCAATGAGCACATCAATAAAAATTGACAAAAATGAGTAAGATAAACCGGTAGATGAAAAGAAATATCGAGGTATGATCGATTCCTTACTCTATCTTACTGCTAGCAGACCTGATATAATGTTTAGTGTTTGTATGTGTGTACATTTTCAATTCGCATCTAAAGAGTCACACATCACTGCAGTCAAACGTATTTTCAGATATCTTGTTGGCACTCCAAATTTGGGACTATGGTATCCTAAGGAAAGTACCTTTTGAACTTTTTGGTTACTCGAATGCCGACTTTGCGGGATGTAGACTTGATCGAAAAAGCACAAGTGGTACTTGTCACTTTCTTGGAGACTCACTCACTTTTTAGTTTTGCAAAAAATAAAATTTAGTGGCTTTGTCAATTGCTGAAACAGAATACATTGCCGCCGCCGGGTGTTGTGCACAATTGCTTTGGATGAAACAACAACTTCAAGATTTTGAATTTCACAATGATCATATTCCTATAAAATGTGACAACATAAGTGCCATTAACCTTTCAAAAAATCCTATTCAGCACTCACGCACTAAACACATTGAAATAATGCATCATTTTCTAAGAGATCATGTACTCAAAGGTGACATTGAACTCGAATTTGTACCTACAAATCGTCAATTAGCTGACATATTTAGCAAGCCTCTTAATGAAGAACAATTTTGTTATATTAGAACTGAACTTGGTATGATGAATACTCCTATATGATGTTTATTTTTTTTACATAAATAAATAAATAATTAAAATTAAAAAAAATGTTTTATATATTCTCTCTCTCGCTTTCGCTCTCGCTCACACTCTGATTCTCTCTCTTTCTCTCGCTCTCTCTTTCTTCCTTTCATCCTCAAACACCATTTTCATCTTCACCATCATCCACCACTAGCTCCACCATCCACAACATCATCCATAAACTTCATCACAAATATCTTCGATCTACATACATCCGCATCCGATCTACACAAAACCACCTCAGATCTACATAAAATTCATCACCAATCTTTTGCATCATTTTCGTTCATCACCATCATCATCAACCCAAATTCCTCACTGATTTAACCAAAATCCATCCCAAATCTACATAAATCCATCACCGATCTACCAAGATCTATCTCCGATCTGCTGATCTTCACTGTTCTTTCCGATCCTCTTCATGGAGGCAGATCTACATCATCATCACCATCTTTCACCATTGTCACCGATCTTCATCGTCGTCAACGAATTTTACATCCACCAACATCTTTTCCCCTATCAATATGTTAAAATTATTTTTGCACTTTGGTATATTTCTTATATAGTTGTATGTCGTACAAACTCTCTTGTATTTAATAACAATTGTTTCTACTTGGTATGAAGAAATTATTTTTATTTGTATTTTCTCTTTTTATGCTAATGCACTTGGTATAGTTATTTATGGCCGGATCTTAATAGCCCTTGGTTTTATAAATTGGTAATCATTTTCTTATAATTTGTATAATTTTCTTTTGTGCATTAATTTAGGGGGAGACTCGTATTATGTAATCTTTTGAGATTAAATCAATAAAATAAAAAATAAAAATTCAAATAATCTTAAGAGGGCATTTGTATATTTTATGCATAATTTTAGGGGGAGTATATATCATTATCAACTCTCTTTTTTTCCTTATTTGCAAATTTTTTATATATAGCAAAGACAAATAATTTTTTAGAGAGAAATGCTTGCAATTTAATTTTAGAAGGAGAAACTACTGATCAATTACATGTACAGGTTGAGAAGGCTTCGCAGATTTTTTACATTTCACTTCTCTCAACAACTTTTCATGAGTCTCCTTTATGTCTCTCTTTATTTTTGACTTCTGTGAGTCTTGGCATTATAACCGTTACATAATATTGCACCGTATTCTCCAACTGCGAATTTTTCCTTTCTAGCTCTCTCTTCTCCTGACGAATATTAGCCAGTTGTTGTTTTAACAAGCACACCTCGTTTCTTCATTGCTGAATTTCTTGTATTCTTGCTTGTAGTCGTCAAGCCATATTAAAAACCACAGTCATTGCATGTGTACTAAGAGCTATAGTGTTATTAATAGTATCGATATTATTTCGATTACCAAAAACATTAGGACTCTCAGTTACTGAAATAGCGTGTGACTGCACCATTGGTAACCTCTCATTTGCCTGCATTACAGGCACCCCATGCATGTCAGAACCATTGATGGCTAAGGTAAGAAATGACATGATTCCACAAGAAGGTAAAACAAATTTTTCGTTAACAACACTTGACGATTTCATATCTCTGCCTATCATCTTTGTCACTTTTTATACACTTCTCCAATCCAATACTCGATGCATATTTGATCAAATCTTTTGTTTGTCAACATTTTGGGCACCGATGCACCATTTTTTTAGAAGATACTCCAAAATCCCCACAATGATCACGACAAGACACAAGAACCATTATTCTATTTTTTTGCATCTCAGATTATTTTTGCAAATGTGTTTGTCAGATTTTTGTTTTGATCACTGCAATTTTTTTTTTTCTTCTCTAAAACCTTCTTATCTCCATATTTTATTTTGATGATGTCAAAGGGGGAGAAAATTATCAGTTTTAATTTTAAAATGTGAATTTGCAAATTATCAAATATCTTATGTTGCAAAATTATCAAATAATTTTGTTGATTTTTATTTTGTGTCAAATCCATACAAATATTGCCGTCATCAAAAAGGGGGAGATTGTTAATCATGTTGTTTAATTTTGCTGATGTCTAAAATATTATTTTCAAAATTTAGATATTTTAATATACATATTCTATATTATTTGATACAAAATATTATCTGTTTAAAATATAGATTGTATGATATATTTGTTATAAATACTATTTAAATGAAAATATTTTGAAAATATCACTATTCACTTTTTGATAAAATTGATTGATTGGTTGGCTGGTCACTATTCACTTTTTGACAAATTTAAAATTGATTAATTGTATTATTTTGACAAAATTGATTGATTGGTTATATTATTTTGACAAATATGATATTATTGAATTGTTTCCTTTTGATATACTCACATAGGAAGATTGGTTATTTTTATTTGAGTGTATTTATAATCTCTTCAATAATTACAAAACTTTTATGCTGTGTTTGGTTGGGGGATTTGAAGAGAGATTTAGAAAGAGAAATGGAAAAGGTAGGTGAAATGTGAATAAAACATGCCTATATTTCACCTAATTTCACATACCTTTTCCCTTTCCCTTTCCCTTTCCCTTTCCAAATCCTTCTTCAAATCTCTCAACTAAACACAGCGTTAGAAGGGGTATACATATATACACATTTGATATAATATAAAAAGAAATGGTTACAAAATTACAGCATATTTCACATGTTGAAGTTTCAAATTGAAATGTTGTAGCTACATCTTTATATAAATTAATGTGGACTTTGTAGGTGTAGACACCCCATTTTTGACCGACTTTAAGACTCAGACGTCACCGATTGAGCGCTTGGTGATGTTGTATACTGTGCTCATTCTGAGGTTGCAGAGTCTCGGCCGTGAGCCTTGCCTCCGAACTTCTGGACTTTTCTGTGCCTTGCCTCGGTTTGCGAACCAGACTCGATTTTCTCTGTTTCTTTCCTGAGGGGAGGGAGAGGTCCCGTAGACCGTCTCTCATTGGCCGTGGGCTGCATGTTGTGGCTGTAGGCCATTTTGCCCATTTCAGAGCCCGGTTCCCGGTTTTTGGGGGCGTCAGGCCGTGTGCCTCGGTTCGGGACCGCCTAACCATCTCCGTTTGCTCCGGTTTTCGGCATGCATCTTATTTACTCCCTTTTGAGGGACACTGAGGTCTGAGAGACCCACTTCGTGGTTGAACGCCACTTTCGGTGCTTAATGGCCTGTTTTCGGGGCCCCGAACTGCGCGTTTCGGCCCCGGGACCTTCATTTTGCATCGGTTTTCGTTCATTTTTGGCAGGTACCTCTGTTTTATCACCAGGAAGGTCACTGAAGGGTGGGAGGCCAGCAATTGTCTCAGCAACCAGTTATATCCCTCCGTCGCCCTCTGACGCCCGTTTTTCTCACTTCCGAGCCAATGTTGACCACCCTAGGGCCACCTTCTTCAACTCCAGACCCCATATTTGTGTTGTACACACCTGGGAGGACCCTAAAATCATATGGCCGGCCAGAAATTCAATTTTACCCTTTTGAACCCCTCCTAAAAATGGCTTGTTCTCTCTCCTGGTTTACAGTTGCCAATTTTTGATCACATAGCTGTGTTGAGCACACATGGGAGGCCACCAATTTGTGGTGGCCGGCCATTATTTCCAATTGACCCTTTTGACCCTTGGCCGGCCGGCCATGGGGGGTGGCCGGCCGGCCACCTGCAACCAAGATACCTGGCCGGCCTGCATCCTTACACCTGGTACATTACAGCTGTATACTTTTTTCCCTCCAAAAATCTGTATCCGGAGGGAACATTTTTGGAGGGAAACTTGGTGCATTTTCCCTCCCTTTTTTCCCTCCTTTTCTCCCCCTCTCTTGTCCATAAAACCAGCAGGCCAGCTCTGGTTTTAGGGTTACAAGATTTCCCTAAGAGCTTTGCATACATCTCCCTCCATCTCTCTCTCATTTTCCTTCAAAAATTCCCAACTCCTATACCATTTTCTTCATCACCACCTAGCACCACCACCACCACTCCATTTCCAGCAATTTGGAGCTCTTCTCAGAGGCTAGGAGGCAGCTTTTCTCAAGTCAAAAGGCAACCAAAGATTGGTCTTCAAAGGTAAGTCCATTTCCCCTCTTTTTGAGCTCATTTTTGTACCATTTCTTAGATTTATTTGCTTGCTGTTTTGAGCTCCGGCCATAACTGGAAATATCATTTTTTTGAGCTCCTTTTCATCTTCCATTAAGGGTCCTACCCTGTTTGGGACCCCCACCTTGCACCTTCTTCATTACCCTCTTGAATGCCATTTTCTTTGCATAGTATTTTTGGCTTGTGTGTGATCTGTTTTGGGCCCTGATGTAAACTGTAAATAGGCCTATTTTGAGCCCCTCTTCAACATTGAAGAAGGGCTCAACACTGTTTGGGACCTCCATATATCACTTGTCATTGTACCCCTCTTAGGTCCCCCTTTTTTGCATGATTTATTAGGCTATTATGTCTCTGTTTTTGGACCTTGGTCCAAACTGAAAATGGCCCTAAAATGACCCCCTCTTCTTGTTTCATTAAGGGTCTAGGGCTGTTTGAGACATCCTTGGTATACTTCATGTTATAGCCCTCTTGTGGCCTTAATTTTGCATGGCATTTTGAGCATATTTCTACACTATTTTGGGCTTGATCATCTACTGTAAAAAGCCATATTTTGGGACCCTCTTCAACATTTTTGAAGGTCCCTCACTTGTTTGAGCCCCCCATATATCAGTTACTTCTTTGCCCCTTTGTTGGCCTTAATCTAGCATTGCATTTTGAGCATGTTTATATACTGATTTGGGGCTTGTCATCTACTGAAAAACATCATATTTTTGGTCCTCTTCAGTGTTGTAGAAGGGTCTTTTTCTGTTTGGGCTTTGCATCTACCACTTGCTTCATTGCCTCCCTTGCAGAGCCATTTTTGCATGCTAATTTAGTCCCACTTGTGCTTGCTGTTTGGCCATGCTTTGAACTGTAAAAATGCTTGTTTTGGGGCTTCCTTGCTTCTGTATTTTCATTCCATGTACCAATTATGCATGCTTTGTATAGCTATAGGCCATTTCATGTGCTTAATTCCATGTTTCGGGACTCGTTCCTTGCATCGGGTTTCGTTTCGCCATGTTTCGGGGCTGTTTTCCCCCTCATTTTGCTACTGATTTTTGCATGTTTGCATATCATATTCCATGTCTTAGCCATGTCTCATTAGAGTGGCATTTCGGTGCCTGAGGGTCGGTCCTCGGTTTGCATGCACGCGTGCACGCATTTCGAGTTGTCTTGTTTTCATCTAATGGCCTCTTATGTGAGTGTGGCTGAGGCTCACTCATGTTAGTGTAAGTCCATATTGCATTGTGTATGCCATTTCATTCCATAGCATTGTGTATGCTAGGTTGTACATTAGCGCATTGTGTATGCCATCTCATCTCGTGCATCGTGTATGCCATTTCGTAGCATTTTGCATTTTAGGTTGTACCTTAGTTGCATTTCATGCATATCATGCATACTGCATCGTGTTCGGGATAGGAGTTAGCCCGGGCACGGGAAACGAGGTACGTTTCGTACTCCGAGTGACGGAACGTGTCTCAATTCCCTAGTCACCGACACTCCGGATCATCTATGATGGAGTTAGGTCTTGTTGTGTTCATACGTGCTTTCATCTCATATTGAGTTGTGCAATTCGACTCCTCGGTCATCATGCATTGATATGCGTGATTGGTGGCACGAGGATCGAGGCATGCATACATATGTGAAAATACATTGCTATGCCCCTTTCCTGCTCTCTGTTGCAGCAAATCCAGAATCAACAGCCGTCCGGAGCTTGGCACGCATTCCGAGAACAATTGCAAACAGAGGCTAATTGGGGCATCCCAGTGGATTTCCGCGCAAGGCAGCCCAAACATACATCATTCATCAGAGTCAAGGCAGTCCCTGGCTTGCATGCCAGTTTATAGCTTTTCTAGATTAATTTGTAAATTAATTAGGACTTTTGTATTTATTGGGACTGTATTATTTATTCATTTGGGACTGTATATTATTCCTTCGGACCCTCTGTGCGAGGGCATAATTGTAATAAGTGTGCGTGCGTGTGATGTATGTCTTCCAACCACACGTCTTTCTTTCCCTTTTATTTACCAGCTTATGATGGTTAGATTAGGGCATGTTTCAATTAGCATACAGTATGATAGCATGTTTGCATTCATTCATCTGTCTTGCATGCACCGGGCTCGGCGCATCATACTAACTGCATTTGTATTTCAATTCCAAGTTGAATACATGTTAGCTGTTGCATCTCATATGCCATGTTTAGGATAGCCGAGCCTGCTATAGTTACATTTTTGCATGTGTTGCATTAGGCATTTCTGTATACTTAGGATCATGCATGGATTTCTAATCAGCTTCTGTTTTGGCCGGGAGTACTCGGTGAGTTTTATGCTTTAGCATCCTTGCATGCGTGTGAGTGTTGCCATGAATAGCATGCTTACCATGAGGCTATGTGCTTATGTGATATAACTGCTTGAATGCCTGTGGATGAAGGTTGGGTTATTTGAATTGGAACAATGCGTTGATTATTTGTTTTAAGCCCACTAGATTGTGGCAAAACCATGTTTTCTAAGCCCACCCGAGGGTGGCAAATCTGCATTTTTAAGCCTACTTGCGAGTAGCAAACCATCTTTCAAAAACAAACATGAAATGTTTTGTTCCAATTTAGACGACCCAGTCTATACTTGTATGCTGTGCGCATCACATAGTAAATCTAGGCTAATAACAGGAATAAGAGCACACAATGTTTTCAAAACCTGATATCATGGTTAATAGAGGCCAGTCTTTGACCGGGCGAGCGGGGGTGCTCACGAAGTGACCTTCCCCAATCGTACCCAAGTTCCCGAGCCGAGGCAACTTTGGTGATGACGGACACGTGGCCTTTGGCACCGAGTCAGGGTTTCCTAAATTTCCCCATAAAAAATATTTAGGTGGCGACTCTGTATCTGGCAAAGCAGTCCATGTTTGGCACTTCTTTCAAAAATCTGTTTTCTCAAAAACGATTTGCCGGATTTGGACTCTTTGGTTCAAGATTTAGAACCGTGACAATCAAGTCCTTGAGCTGTAGTGAGCCCAAATGAACAGAACGGGACTTAACCCTCCCGGGGCATTCGGGGACGTCTACAGTAGGCACATTTTTTTTTAACCTCATTTCTTTATATATATATATACATAATATATTAGTCAAAACTCACATGTTAGTAAGTTTTGTTCAACTTTCCGCCAGAACGTTTGATAAAAGGAAAGGGTGCCACATGATGAAAAGTTGAAAACAAATAGATGCCTCGTGATTTGTTAGAGGGGCGTCTGTCTCTCTGACTGGTATACCTTTGGGTATAAATAGAAGTGTTTTGTGTGAAGAAAAATCAAGAACTTGAAGAGAAAAATATATATGCTCCAAAATTTTGAGTGTATTGTATTCTGCTCTTTTATTTTCAGATGTAAGTGTAGTCTTTATTCTTACACTTTCATATCTACTCTTTGTGAGAGAATTATTGTAAAAGAGGGTTGAGTAACTCTTATCCTTATTTATCATTTTGTGAAGGAATTTTGTAAGAGTGAGGAATTTATTGTTGAGTGAGGCTCAATAGATAAAAATAAGACCTGTGCAAATTTCACAAGCTTGGTGAAGCCCTAGTGGTATATTGATTCATTTTGATAGTAAATAAATTCTCAAAGAGGTTCCTTGGGGAGTGAACGTAGGCCCGGCGTGTCGAACCACTATAAATCTCAGTGTTTGTTTTTCTCTTCCTATCTCTCTTACTTTTATATTGATAATTATTGTTCTGTTTTTTATTTGTTAAAATTCTAAATATTGTGTTTATTATTTTTTTAACATTGTAAAATTTTTTAATAATCCAATTCACCCCCCCTTTTGGATTGTCTACCTGGGATAATATATGTCAATCATAGCCTAAATTGAAGTAACCTCACTCCTTAGGAGGAAGTCTTTTCATGGTTTACACCTTCTTCAATGGTGCGACTTTTCGATATCTAGCGAGCCTTATGCCTCAAAAAATAACTATCCAAATCACGCATAATTTTAGAATAGTTTCGCGTCATAGCAGAAAGTCAACCAAATCCTAGAAATGATTAATCCTCAAAGAGCTTGTCTTAAAATGCACAACATTGATCCATTTTCTAAAAACAAGAGACTAGAGAGCCTTAGGTATTATCCTAGGCTCTTTATTATCTTGCAGAGCATTCATGAATGTTTTTCTCTCAATCACCTAGTGACGACATGGAAAATTTTCACATTCGATACCATGTAACTAATAATGTAGAGTATTATTCTCTAATGAAGTAATCCACTAGTAGGCACGTCAATCCCACTGTCTCTAGGATATTGGAAATTTCTTTACATTCTCAACTAGACTATATAAAGCGCCATACTTAAAATTCTCTATCTTATAGAGTTCCAAAACTCTATTCACGTCATATTTACTAAGAAAGCTTTATGTGACTTAGTTACACTCTCATAAAGCTACTCACCTATAAGCACATGACCCAGAGGGTTTACATAATGACAGTATACAATAATGCGCTACATGACCCTAAGCGTTTACAAGATAGCATACAATAATGCGCCATAGAACTGTAGGTCTTAACTTCGCAACCTTATGAGAAGTAAAATAAAGATAAGCTGCTTGATGGTTATAGATCGTCCACAAATGGCTCTCCACTAATCCATTACTCAAACGGAGTATAAAATTTGATATGGAGGACACTTAGTTAGAGACATAGACAACAAACTAAAGTGCAATTCTCAATTGAGAAACATATTGTGCCATCATCCACTTAACATAAACAATACTTAATTCCTTATCTCTATTACACCATTGTGTTGTTGCGTACTAGAAATAATCAATTTTCTAAGTACCCCTTTCTCTTCACAAAGCTTTCTAAAAAAAACTCAATTAGATACTCGCCACCTAGGTGAAAACTAAAAGCATGAAAACTCTATCTAATTGATCTCGACCTCATATGATGTCAAAAATCATCTTAAAACTTTTGACTTACGGAAGATCAAATAGTCTTGCTTAAAATGCGTATCGTAATCTATAAATGTGTCGAGATTGGGGCTAGCTATCATATCCTTACACATATCTAGTCACAAATATCATAATGGACTAAATGCACCAATACAGATGCCCTTCTGTGACTTTCCTACTTATTTGTATACAACCATTGTGAACAAAGTTACACATTCAGATGAGAGCAAGATGCCACAAACGAGTAGTCCCAAGAGGGCCTATTCAAACTATCTATGTCATCTTCTCATTAATATGATTAAGTACAACAAGCCATCGGTTTATGACCAATATCATAAACTAATTTCAATCATCCTAATGTGTGAGTTCTTGAAGACAAGTGTAAAGGTTTAGATCCAACTAGGCAATGACTCGTGACTAACTAATGTTCACTATATCATAAAAGGATATCATGGAGATATCAAGTGCTCCTAGGTCGCAAATTTAACTAATAAGTGCTAATCCTCTGCACATTCAAGTCAATTTTATTCTCTATACACTTTACTGTATCTAGTTGAAACATAACAATACTCCTCTTGCCATATATGTTTCTCGCTTCATAGTTAATTGCAATTAATTCTATTATCCACAAGAATGAGAGAATAAGCTATCAATCTATAATAGCTCCTGAAGTAGTTTAAACGCAAATTAGGCTAAAGAGTCTAATTCAACACAGTGCTCTCATGAGCGAGTCATAACAACTTTGTCAGTTTTGACCTTTTCATTATTATGTTGCAACTTTTGCGCTTAGTGGAAAACGATATTCAAAAGTGTTAGTCTAGCTAAAGAATCATACAAAGAAGCACCTCCTCATGCCTCACAGTCAAGTGTGGAAACAGTTTGTGTCTAGACTTAGACAAGTCGGCAGTGCTAATAGATTTTGCAGCCATTAGGCGCTAATCTTCTCACTTAGTGTTAATAGATTTTGCAGCATCTAATTGCTAATTTTTTAGCTTTAAGTGATACTTCAACGCACACTGTTATAGTGCATGAAATTTTTCTCCATCCATTCCCATCAATTAGGAATGGCAACGGGCCAGAGCGGGGCCGGGGATCACACTCTCCATCCCCGATCCCCGATGGTAGAAATTTCCCCGTCCCCGGCTCCGATCCCTGACGGGGAGTCTACCATCGCCCCCTAACAGGGATCAGGTTTCCCCGACCCCAAAAATTCCCCGATCAAAATAAAAAAACAACAAACATATACATTCAACAACAAAGATTCAACATATATATTCATCAACAATAACAACAATCATATAGGTTTATCATCAGCATCATCAACAACAACAGAACTCTGAGCTCAAATGTATATTCAACAGATTTAAACTCTGAGTTCAAATATATATTCAATAACTCCGACCTCAAATATATATTCAACACCAGACTTAACATATATATTCAATAGATCGAACAGATCTGAGCTTAAATGTAAAAAATAAAAATAAATCTAACACATTGAGAGAGAGAGAGACGACGGCAATCGGTTGTGATAGAGAGGCGACGAACTCTGACGATGATGAAAAGAGGGACAGCAGTGATAGAGATGAGGGACGACGACAATGAGGAGGGGGGAGGATGACAATGGTGATGGGGAAGGGGGAGGAGGACGGCGGCAATGGGGAGGAGGGATAGCGGCGATGGAAGAACGACGGTGATCGGCGGTGCTGAAAGAAGGGAGATCAGCGATGGAAGAACGACAGCGATGCCGTGAGAGCAGCTGCGCAGAGAGAGAGAGAGCAAAAGATTGAGACTATGAGAGAAAGAGAAACGAAATGCATGCGAGTGAGAGAGGCAGAGTCAAACATATATATATATATGGAGAATATTTAGGAAATATTCGGGGAGTTATGCGGGGCCGGGGCTGGGGAACCTATCCACGTCTCCGGCCCGAAAATAGTTAGGGATTCAACTTTTAATACCATCCCCGACCTTATGGCGATAATTTTCGAGGAAAACCCATTCTAATCGGGGTCGGGAGATCGGGTCCTCGTTGGGCCGGGTTCAAATTGCCATCCCTACCATCAGTTGGGTAGAGAGCAAAATACTACTCATACTGGCTACTCGTCTTACACTTAATGACTAACTCATTTAAGCTGGCAATTCTTGGATGACGTGACTCTTGGATGTTGCTTCATCTAATGATGTAACATTATTACAAGTCAAATTACAAAACCATTCTGTGCAGCTTAATAGTCAGGATCATATCTAGATTTATTGAGGGCTTACTAATTTTACAATTTTAAACTTGCCAATCAAAGCTACTTAGCATGCCACTAATCATAGTACACACATCAGTTTTTATTGTGCCAAACAAGGCAACAAAACCATGGTCACGTTGAGTCATGTTTCCTTACTTTGGCTCAATTAAGGTCTAACCTAAAGTCTCAAAGACTTGCTGCTCATCTAGAGAATAGGATTACATTGTTCACATTTGAACATCTCCACTAAGTCTAGGTCAACCAAAATAACTTCCATAAGCTAGGTCAATTAGAAGGGGGAAAAAAATGATCATTGGGATTGATTAGCATATCACAGTATAATTTTGTCGCAAAAATTCAAACTAAATAGTGACAATATTACACAAGTTGCAAGATCGAAAATTCGCTATGCTTGTAATAATCTCTTTGCCACAAGTAACAATTATCTAAAATTTAATTTTATTCATTCAAAACATTGATTTTCGGGGAGTAAATCTATAAAGATTTCTCTCAACCAAACAACCTCCCACTAACTATAGAATGTCTAAAGTATGATAAAATATTTAACTTTACATGATAACATCTCAATGTAATTCATAAAAGAAAACATACTAGATTAATTTAATCATGGAATCAAAATTTACGAATATAAATAAATCATGCTATTTAAAACACACTACAAGTTCTAAACATTTAAAAGAACTTAACATGTTGTATACAATATTTAAATAATGCCATAACATATTTCTATAATTTCTACAATTTTCTAAAATTACAAGTAATTAATAATTATACGGAAAATTAAAAATAAATATTACAAAATATGAAAAAATATAAAAAAATATACTAGTAAATAAAATTACATAGCAGTAGTTTACTGTAAAAATTTCAAATCCAGAATCCAAGAGCAATTTAACGTAAAAATATTGAGTTATTCATTAATGAAAAATATTTTATTTTTCAAAAAATTTTGAACCTTTAATAAATTGTATAAAAATGAATTATGAATTCAATGGTACCAGTCACGTTTCAATTTGAATTATAACGAATAATTTGGAAGCAATTACTGTAGTTTTTAAATTAAAACCAAACAAACAGTGTCACGACCCAAACCCGGTACCCAAAGGCTCGGCGTCGTAACAAGATAAAAATAAAATAATTCGGATAATTCTGTAGTCGCAGCGCAAGCGGATAAATTAAATAAATTAAAATAAAATAATTGGGTACCAACTGTTTATTTAATAGGAAACAAAACATAGCCATTTGAACTTTATTGTATTACAAGAGTTCAAAAAAAAAACAGACAGAAATAAAAAAAAGATTTAAAAAAAAACTACACAGCGATTCGTTTTCTATCTTGATCTCGCTAAACCTCGTCACCTGAAAGGGGTAACAGCTATAAGCACATAGTAGAGTGGGAAATATTATACTGTGAGTATAGGGGCACAAAATAGCCATGGATAATTATTTAAGCTAAAACATTAATATAATTTGAGTTGAATACACAAATTAATTAAGTGCCAGAAACTGAAATAATTAACTATAACCACGGTACATAACAGAACAGAACAGGGGTCACTAAGTGACAATCAGTACAAGGGTCAATGGATCCATGACAAATAGGGGACCACAAAGTGATCAAACAGGGGCCAATGGTTATTTAAGTCCCCCAAGACATGGGACTCCCGTGGTGGTACTTACAGAAAATAATTGTTTACAAGATCATTGCCAAATAATCTCTAAGATTTAAACAAACATATCCATGAGTTTTAATTTAAACAAATAGAGTTCAGAAAATAATCTACGTAATTGAAACATTAACTTAACCATAAAACATAAATTATATCAAATAAATTGTGGTAACTCAAAACATTCGTAAAATATATTATGGCAACTTAAGACATATAAAAAACATATTATAATAACTCAAGGTATAATAAAACTCACCTAAAAATTACTCATAAATTCTTCTAAGCTTACTCCCCGTTTCTTGCTCGAATGATCTCTTATTCTGTCAATGTGTTTCCTTACTTAGATGCTCACATCTCCTATTTATAGCCATATTACATGGCTTATACCAAGCAGGTGGGCTTTGGTTCGGCCAACTGTCCAATAGGTGGCATCTTGCATGCCTTGTACGTGGCCAAGGCGCTTAGTCACTATCCTATGCCTTAGGATGGCAACAAATCACCCCCTTTTTTAAAAAAAAAAAAAAAAAATCAAATCTAAAGATTATGATTCCTTTTATGAGTCCTAAAATTACGTATAATTATAAGTTAGATTCATGTCTAAAAATCTCACTACCAAACTATAAAACATCACTGATCACTTACTAAAATATTTAATGTGTGGTGTCTTATAATTTATTTCCTCGACAAATTCCCAATTTCCTAAATTATGCATTTATTTATTATTATTTATTTATTTATTTATTTATTTTGTGTTCTATTTATTGAAATTTTAAATTAAAAAAAGAAAAAGAAAATTCGAGTGTCACAAACAGAGCCTTAACAGCGCCTGTATCAACGCTTACCTAAGCGAATGATGTCAGCGCACAGGTCAACGTGTCAGTCAGTGTCAAGTCAATGGCGTCGATGACGTCAGCAAATTCGTCTTCTTCTCCAACTCTCATTCAAAATTAGGGTTGAGTTTTTTCCTCAGTCGTAAGTCGGAATCAGACCCATAATATACCGTTTCGAAAGTCTTGAAACAATAATTTCAAATAGGAAAATGTTATAGGTCCCAAATTTTTTATCAAATAAATGACCAAATATCTCACATAAGTGTGGGGTCTAAGAAAACAAAGTATGTAAAACCAGTATCTAGTCAAAGTTACAAAAATCAAATATAAATCTCCATTTTTCTCAAAATTCGACCATCTGATTTTTTCAAAACTTTGCAGATATGATCTAAATAATATGAACTACAACATATATGAAATCTAGGACGATTAGAGGTGGTACGAAAAATATCAATTTTTATGCACAAATCATATCTATACATATATTCATGCACAAATAACTAGAAAACACCTAACAATGGCTCTGATACCAATGTTGAAAAAAGAAGAAATATTACACAACAGAAATAAACGGATTCGAGCATACTTTTTATACTCAAACCGAATCTATGGATTATGTAGGTGAATCACATACCTTGATTGATATCTTCGAACAATTCCTAGCAATGGAATAGAACTATTGGATAACTATCCACACTATTCACAGTACAAATACTATTCTTTGTTTCCATAGAGAGAAAGAATAGAGAGTCTAGGGGAGAGAGAGAAAGATATTGATTACCCATACAGTTAAATTCTTACTCTCCCAAATATAATACATATATTATGTGGGAGAGTTATAACCCCCAACAACTCTGTATCCTCAAGAGATGAGATAGTGGGTTAATCATACTTCTCCCCAAGATAATTTAATCCAAGTCCACTTTGACTAGGTCTTTGCATGGGCGATCCAATCGAGTATGAGTTCTAAACCTGACCCAATTTTCAACGCAAACTTAATTCATTGGTTCATCGAATTTGAAAATTCAGAACTCAGCTCGATAACTAATCTAGTTCTGACTTGGCTCTATTTGTTAATAATAATCAAATTTAAATTCGGCTTGAAATTCAATAATAAACTTTTTTTTACTTATTATTTGCATTATTTAAATATAAAAATAAATGATAAATGAGCCGAGTGTCAAAAATCTAACTCGATTAACTTATTTGTTTATTTAAAAAATTAAGCCGAACGCGCGAATAGCTCAATTTATTCGCCCTATCTCAAACTACCTATACTATTATTATTCGACAAGTCATTAACTTGATAATCTTAGGATAGAAAATCTGAAGTCTCTTGAAACTTTAATCTCAAAGTATCTTTACAATTTGATATTTAATTAATTTGGTCATGTGTTGAAAAGAGATTTTAAGATATCTTTTCTATCTCTGGTCTCAAAGTATCTTTATGATTTCATAGGTCATTAACTTGGTCGTATGATAAAGAGGGACTTTAGGATAGAAAATATGAGATATCTTCTATCTCCAATCTTTAAGTGTCTCTACCATTTTATAAATTATTAACTTGATTATGTGATGAAGAAATCTAAGATCTCTTCTATCTCTCATCTCAAAGTTTTTTTTATCATTCAATGGATCATTAACTTCATCGTGTGGTGAATCTATTTTAGATTAGAAAATTTGTGATCTTCTCTATCTTTAGCTTCAAAATATCTCTATCATTCCATAAGTCATTAACTTCATCGCTTGATGAATTTTTCTTTGAACAAAAAATTTGAGATCTTTCTCTTGTTTCAATGAGTTATTAACTTGACCGTGTAGTGATTGTAAGGGTTATGTTAAGTGGTTGGTGGGTAGGCTCCTCTACACCATTACTCATGATTCAATTCTTTAAGTCAGATTGCGATAAAGTAATTTCTTGTGAATCCTCTATCACAGTATGTGATCGGAATTCTCTAGTTTCGGTCTTTGACGGGAATAGATATTAAAGTATGCGCAAATTTTACCGCTAAAAAAAAAAACATACCATACTTTTCACGTGCATTGACAGTTTATATAACGGTGGTGCTATATGCACCAATTAATATACTAACTAGTGTACTAACACTAGTTACAACATTATTATTGACCCTACTTATTATACAAATTACAAATACCAAAAACTTTTGAAATTATACCACAACACTAGTTATGATATTATTATTGACCTCACTCATTATACAAATTATAAATATTAAAAATCTCTTAAATTATATAACATCATCAATTGATACACTAGTTAATACACTAATTGATGCATATAGTATTAGAATAAAGGTTGGGACCCCCTTTGGGGATCACCCCCTTTGCCCCCCCTTTGCCACGTGGCAAGAGGTGATTGGAGGAGTAGGAAAAAAAAGAAAAAAAAAAAGAAAAGGTGACCAATGAGAGAGAGAGGGGGTCCAAAGGAGGTCCTAAAAAGGGGGATGAATCATTGTTGATAGTATTATTTCTTTATATAAAGAGGGAGGTAAAGGATAGATGGTGCGAAATTTGAGGCACTTCTTAACTAACTTTAACAACGGTCACCAAACATTTTTTCCTCCTCTTTTCTTTCCCACTTTCCTTCATTTTGTGTGTGTCCAAACATGCACTCTGCAACCTCAAAAACGCCACCTTTCTTCATGACAATCCCCTCAAAACTCACCAACCCAAAACCTAGACACATTCAATTCAAATTCACAAAACAAAATCACAGAAAATTCTCATTCAAGCCTCTCAAATACATCCAAAACTCCAACTCCAATCTCGAATCATTGTCTTCTTCATTGATTCCAACTTCCCAAAACCCTAATTCCCTCCTCTTCTGCCCCTCATTGACAGCCAAAAAGCTTCAATCTCTGGCATCAGAGTTCAAAGCTCTGCCCGAGCCGATCGATCGCGTGAAGCGGCTCTTAATCTACGCTTCTCATCTTCCTCCATTTGACGAGTCAGATCGATTGGAGTCGAATCGGGTCATGGGTTGTACGACCCAGGTGTGGTTGGAAGTGAAGATGGATTCGAAGGGGCTAATGAGATTCAGAGCCGATAGCGATTCGGAGATCACGAAGGGGTTCTGCTCGTGCTTGATTTGGGTGCTGGACACGGCGGCGCCGGAGGAGGTGGTGGCGGTGAAGGCGGAGGATTTGGAAGATTTGAATGTTGGGTTGTCGGGTCGGACCCATTCTAGGGTGAATACTTGGCATAATGTGTTGATGAGTATGCAGAAGAGGACTAGAGATTTGGTTGAGGAGAGAGAAAGAGAGAGGTGTCTGGAACCTTTTTCAATGTTTGGTTGAAAATGGAAGTTATGCCTCAGCACAGGTTTGCAGCAACAAAATGGTCTCTCTGTTTTTTTAACATTCTGGGTTAATTTCACTTTCATATACCTAATGTTGACTGTCAAGTCTATTAACGAAACAGAAAACCATGACATCAACAAAAATAACACTTGAAATACCATCCACTTTGGTTGTGGTTTTTAGATAACAGTTTTAAAAAAATTTTACGTTTTTATTAATATAAATATATTTAAAAAGTATAATATTTATAAAAAAAAAAAAATTTAAAATACACAAAATATCAAAACATACAAAAAAAAATATGAAAATAAAAAAATACAAAAATTTAATATGTTTTTCGTATTTTGTGTATTTATTAATTTTTTAAAATATTTTTTCATAAATATTTTACTATTTAAATAAATCTACGTAAGATACATCTAAAAAAATAAAAATAAAAATTATTTAAAATTTTAAAAATATTCACTAAAAAATATTCACCACCCCCACCACCTCACAGACACGTGGCAGGTGGTGATTGGAGGAGAATGAATAAAAAAAAAGAAAGAAACAAAAAGTAGCCAATCAAGTGAAGAGGGGGTAAGGGGGTGAGAAAAAAAGGGGTCCAAGTCATTATTCTTTGGATAAATTACACTTACCAGGCTTCTGACAAACTTTTTATAGTTTTAATAATTACACAACTCTCTTATTTTTAAAATTAGGAAAATGTTTGGTAGCTCAAAATTTTGTGGCTCAAATGGCTCTAATCTGTCAAAACGACGTCGTTTTACACTCATTTACACTCAAAACGACGTCGTTTTGAGTGATTTGAGCCATTTGAACCACAAAATTTTGAGTTACCTAGCATTGTTGTTAAAATTATTATGAAGATTCCATCACCATTGTTAGACTATTATTTACTGATGTCATGCTAATGTCATACAAAAATAGATGGAGAATGGAAGATGGGGGCTGAGGGAGATCTGGTAGGTTTGGGAAGGGGAAAATAGATAGTGGTTGAGGGAGATTAGGTAAGTTTTGGCAAAGAAATGGCTGAGGGGATGGGTTTGGGATTGGTAATTTTATTAATCTCATGTGCATTGGTGGATCAATCTATTTTATTCTTCTATATCTGGTTTTTTAATTCTTATTTCCTTTTGTTTTAGTGATAAAAAAAATTGTCCCTTTTTGGAAATGGTGATGGGATGATGAGAGCGGTGGAGGGAGATATAGATGGGAGGGGCTTGGTGGAGGTGGCTATGGTGGGAGAAAACTCTCTGTGAATTGTTTTCACTGAATGAAAATTAGAATTTCAAGTAGGGATATTATTAGTATTGAACCATTGCACTAAACAGTGTTAACTGATGGGGTGTCAGTGTGTGATTTCAAAGAATAGAGGGGGTGCAGTGTTATTTCAGAGTTTTAGAAGGGGTGCTAGTTTATTTACGGTAGTTTAAATTATTCAAATTTTGAATTGTTTTCTTAGCACATCAGGTAATGGTTATTGATTTGGACACATTAGCTGAAATTATAAACTTGAAGACTAAAATAGATGAAGTTAATAATTTAAGAATAAAAATAGAAAAGTTGATGATGCTAGGTGTTTAGTTGATGATCAGAAGAGTAGGAGTCTTAATTTTGTTATGAATGGTTTTGGTGTAATTTACTCCCTACTTATGATATGGGATCTGAAAAAGATTGCAATTTTAGTTTAATAGAGGTTGTGTTTGATGAGTGAGTATCCGTCCTGCTTGGTGATTTTGGGCCCATTTTACCAACCAAATTATATATGAAATCATTGTCTAGGTGATTTTTTTTAAAAAAAGCCAGTCCCACCTTGTTTTTTTAATGTTGTGTTTCTATCTTCAATCTATGAAGGGATTTGTGAAAAGAAAGGACGAAAAAAGAAAGATGTAAATTTTATTTTTTATTTTTTTTACTTCATTCATTTTTCGTTTCCCTTTCTTTTCTTTCCATAAATCTCCTTACAGATCCAAGATTCAAACACAACCTAAATGAAGTAAGAGGCTTTAAAGTGATCCATGTGAGAGATTGCAAGAGAAGATCAACTTATGCTTACCTATTTCTTGCTTTCTTTTAATCCATTTCTTAGAGTGCACATATTATTGGACATTTTTATCCTTGTGTATTGTAGGAAAGACTTTGCAGTCCTGGAGTAGCACAGTTTTCTTGACTGGAATCATATCGTATCAGAAGATACCTACCTCATGGATGATCTTGGGTTCCACCATCCCTTGTGAAAGGGCTTAAAAGTTGCTTTCAGAGTTTTATGGTTGGTTGAGTTTTGTAATAGCAAAAAAAACCAACCTGAAATCTTGTAAAATGTCGAAAGAATATAGGAGAAGAATGTGGTTGAAGACACTTCCCACAAGTAAAGCTCTGAAAATCATCCTATTGGTATTTCATAGTGAATCAACATTTTTATTATGTGTTCAAAAAAGATATACTGATCACCATATACGCATACGTAAAACAGAATGCTTAACACATTAAATTGGCAGATGATATAAAAAGTATCCTGCCCAAATAGATTGTGTATTTTGGATTGATTCTTTTGGTGCACTATCTTTAAATTTCCATTTTACACTTGTATTCTGTCATCTTCCTTCGCTTTCCTTGCCTATGAATTTTCCAGCATAAGCATGTAACAACTAACAAGTTCCCTTGTAAAAGACAGTCATTGGTTGAACTGAGAAAGTTCTTGCATAGTTTTTTATTCTGCATATTGAGGTAAGTTTTGATCAATCTACTATCCTCATTTCTATGAATTTCCTGAGAATATCATAATTGTCAGCTTAATCTTTCTATTGCTGGTAAGAATCTTCTCTCCTACTGACTAGGGCTGCAAACGAGCCGAGTCGAGTCGAGTTTTAGTATGTTTGGACTTGTTTATTAAGATTTTAACGACCTTGAGCTAAATAAAAATAATTTAACGAACCGAGCTCGAGCCGAGTTGGCTTAAGCTCGACTCGAGCTCGAGCCTGTTCACGAGCCTTAACGAGCCAAAAAATTTATAAATTCATACATGCATGTGAGACTAAAGTTACAATTAAAATTTTGATTATACAATTATATATACAATATATATAAACATACTAAAAAAAAGTTCATATTTTACTAAAATAATAATATCTACTACCACTATTATATAAATGTACTATCTATAGTTAACTATTATTTACATTTATATTTTTTAAATATATAAATAGCATATTTCTCTTATTTTTTATACGCATTTTTATATTATTTAATATATAAATAATAATTATTAAACAAGCCAATTAACGAGCCGAGTTTCAGAATGTTTGGACTTGTTTATTAAAAATTTAACGAGCTCGAACTCGAGCTCGAACGCAAAAAAAAATTAACGAATCAAGTTCGAACAAGTGCTTAACGAGTCGAGCTCGAGCCTGTTCACAAATGGCTTTGTTCATTTGCAGCCCTATTCCTGACTAGTTGATGTGTGACGAACTGTCAATGTGCAGTCCTTGACCAGGCTGGCTTTAGAAAAGAAATTGGGGCAATTGCAATTGAATGATATAGACTCAAAATAATTGCAAAAAAGTAGAGTACAATATTTTGTTGCACAATCTAATGCAAGAATTGCTTGTACTTCCATGATATTGCAATTCCCCCAAGGAAATTTGATCTCCTCTTATCCTGCCCAAATTTGAAGTTGCATTTTCAAAATATGACTTCACAAAACACTATAAATGTGAGAAATAAGTCCCAAACTACTTGAGTTTTGAGATTTTTTTTGTTTGTTTTGAAATGACATGAGCTTTAGTAAAGAAACTCTTCTTTTCAGTCTAATGTGAAAAAGGGAATATTGTTTTCCAGGTAGTGGAAATGTGTTCACAGCCCAAAACCAGAACAAATATATATACAGTTGATCAGATCTTTATGTGTCTCAGCTGAAGTGAAGGGCCATTTGCTGCAAAGAAAAATGAGGAGAAAAAGGGAACCTGAAAGGACAGTTAATAGGGAAATGGAAAGCATGTTATCAAAATAGATGCTTGAACTGTTCTTCAATATCCAAATGGGATATTCATATCCTCTTTCCAGGGTTTGCTATTTGGGTGACAGCATATATGGTTGGTAGAATAAACTTTTTAAGTCTGGGTGAATCATACTTAATATCTAGAGTGTGGGTTTAAATCTTTATCAATCTACAATTTATCGCTACATGGTTAAATGAGGGACTTATAACATCTCCAAGGGGCTCTTTAAAAGAATCTTGTTAGTTATGATAACTAGTTTTATGCTATTTCAGGCTAGCTAGTATGATAGTTTAATAAGATTTTTATAGGCTAGCTACATTTGAAGAATATCGGGAGACTCTTTAAATTAGTTTGTGTGGATAAATATGTAAAATAAAGAGCAGCGTTAGTTAAGTAAAATAAAGAGCATACCATTTTAATACTTTAGGTGGTGAAAAATAAAAATGGCTACATAGTTAAAATAAAGAGCATACCATTTTGACACTACCTTATGGGGGCCTGGACTCCATTACGGTCTTACCTCAAAAGTCGCCAATGCTAAGAATCATAATATTTATCCAAAAAAATAATACGAAAAAAAATTGAACGGTTAAGATGCATTTCAAAAATAGGTTTCATTATATAAAATTAAATTTATATCATTTAGTAGTGTTTTAGAAAGTTGGTAAAAAGTTGACTTTTTAACTTTTTTGTATTAAAAAAGTTGATTTTTTGTGTAAAAAAGTTAAAAAGTCAATTTTTTTAAGAAGTTCCCATTCTAAATATACTTTTGAACTGTTTTTGTGGTTCCATAGCTTTTCCGATGATGAATAATCCCTCTTTAAAATTGATATTTATCATGTAACTCTTCAATTACGAACTGTGTCTAGGTTCCGTATAGTTATTATAACAGCAGTGCAGGGGACCCCCAGTGGGGGTGACCCCCAACACCCCCAGTTACATTTCATTGGCCAGCTCTTTTTTTTTTTTCTTTTCTTTTCTTCCAATCACCAACCCTCATGTGGGGGTCGGGGTGGTGGGGGTCGGGGAGAAAGGGGGTCTGGGGCATTTTCCATTATCATAAATTCATCAATAAAAATGTTTACAATATTAAGGGGTTGTTTGGGATGACCTAAATAAGTACATTTTTTTGTCTTTTTACGAAAAGATGTACAGAAAAGTAGAGATGCAATATGATGGAAAAAAGATAAAAAGATGAATTATTTTTGAATTGCCAAACTTGGCCTAAGATATCATACCCATTTCACTTTTATAAAAATAAAATTAAAAACATTAACTGGCATCTTGTGGTAATATAAGAACAACACTAGATAGTGGAGGAGATGTCATAATTCAAATTTCATTTATAAAAAAATAAAAAACAATATCTTCAATCAGGCCACTATTTACAGTCAACTGAGGGGAGTTTGGGATAATCTAAAATAAGTATATTTTTTTATTTTTTAAGAAAAAATATGAAATATATTACTACATCACTTTAAATTCAACTCATATAAAAAAAAATTAAAAAATATACTTATTTAAATTATTTTAAACATCCGTAAATTGACTGCAAATAGTGGCCTGACTGAAGATATTATTGTTTTTTTAATGTTTTTTATAAATGGCATGCTAATGTCCAAATTATAGGACAAACTACAAACCTTGTTCATTAAGTTACTAGGAGTCAGTGGGACGGGATGTGTACCAGAAAAAAAACAAAAATAAAAACAAACAAAAAAAAGATAAAAAAGAAAGTAGGATCATTAGAAATACTGATGTATGTCAAAAGGCACATATCACATTGAAACCGTTGAAGTTATAATTATAATTTTTAAATTTTGTTTATTTGATGGAGATGTGTATTTATATAGATTTGACAAGTAACCTATAAATTCAAGCGAAAAGTGACACAAAAGCAAATTTTTCGTGCAAGTAGTGAAAATTTTCAACTTGCCACCTCACACCGCACATGCGGCCAGACTTCACCGCACATGTTGTTCTCCACCGCTCGAGCGGAAATTGTGGGCGCACAAGCGGCCCACCTAGGGACACGTTTTGAGCTAGTTGTGCTGAAAATAAAAAGAAGAAAAATAGGCTGCTCGGGGGTTTCGAAATATTTAAAAAGTTCATTCTTCTAAAGGGAAGGATTCCAAGCTTCAAGAAAATCTTCCATGGTGGTGCTCAGTGGCGGAGCCAAGAAATTAAATCAAATGAGGCACTTATTAATTACAATATTAAAATTTTTTATAAAAATATTTAAGATAAATTTTTACCCTTAACTTCAAGAAAGATTAAAAAATAATAATAATAATCAGTGTGTTTGGTTTTAGTTTTCTGAATTCAGTTTTCTGAAAACTAAGTTTTTTTATTTTTCATATTTTTTTGGTTTTAGTGAATATTTTTTAAATTTTAAACAATTTTTTTACTTTTTTAGATGCATATTGGTTAGATATGTATCCAAATAGTAAAATATTTGTGAAAAAAATATTTAAAAAAATTAATAAATACACAAAAATACGAAAAATATATTGAATTTTCATATAATTTTTATATTTTTTGGTATTTAGTGTATTTTTTAAAGATTTTTTTCACAAATACTATACTTTTTAGGTATATTTATGTTAGGTGTGTCTAAAAATTAAAAAAATTTGCTTAAAATATTAAAAAAATTTATTGTAAACATTAAAATATGAAAAATAAAAATGTAGAATTTTTTGAAAACTGTTTTCTAAAAACTAGAACCAAATAAGCTAAATATTATTTGTAATTAGTGTATCATGGACAATATTAAAAAAAGTCATGTATATAAAGTTTTAAAATAAATTATATAATGACAAAATAATTTTTTATACAAAATATGCTTAAAAATTTAATATAATAGTAATACCACGTCATCATTAACATGTGATATCACCAACCAATAGTAAAGAAACACATGGAGAATGAACGCTACATGTCAAACGTAACTAACAATTCAATAAATTCCATATTTTCATTCAGATTAATTATGTTTGTATATCAATAGTGATAGACATCACATTTAAAATAATATTTTTATAAATTCTTTTATTTAAAATATTTTCTTTAGGCTTGCTTTTAAAAAAAAAAAAATTTGCAAAACCCAAGGGGGGCGCGTGACCCCCCTGGCCCCTTATTAGCTCCGCCCCTGGTGGTGCTCTCTTCCTCTACCTCTTCTCATTCTTCCATGAGTGGCTAGTTCTTCTATTTTTAGGGTTTTGATGAAACCTTAGTCAAGTAAATAGAGTTTTCTTTTTGGTTTTGATTATGTAATGGTTTAAAAAGTTGTATGGTATTCAAGAAATTTTTAAATATATTTTTCATTATTTCTTTCAAGTATTTTACTTTCTGTAATTGTTGAATATTCTCCATGCAATGGTTTTCTTTGCTTTTATATTTAAGGTATGAGATGAGCCATATTACAAGGGACGAGTCGTATTGCTACCTTAGTTTAGAGCGAACCACTCGTGCTACTTGAGATGGTTCATGCCTATACATTGAACGTGATAATTCTTTTGATCAATATTTCGGACTTGTAGTTGCAAAGTATTATTTGGTTCGAATCGTAACATAATTGATTTTTAAATTGAGACCTTATTTATGTAACTAGTAGTGAATTCATTACCTTAAGTTTTTCTCAAAATCAACTTCATCTTTACTTTTAATTGCTACTTTAATCTCTTTGTTTATTTTAATTATCATTAGTTTATGAACAATCATCTCTTTGATCAAAATTAATTTAGAAATTTTAACAATTAAATTAATTTAATTTCACATCTGTCCGTGTGGATCGATACTTGAACTTATCATTATTTTAATAATTTTGGTACAATTTAGTGTTTATTTTTAGTGTAGAAAATGAACCATCAAATACATAACATAAGATTCATTGAACTAGAGCTAAAAATAAATAAGTAAATAAATAAATAAATAAATAATCTTTTTGCAGCACATAAAAATTACTTGTTATTCTCATATTATTATTTTACACAAATTGTACGTGCACAAAAAATTCACAAAGTGAATCACAAAATATCCACAATAGTGTGAATTACTTAAGGTGTGGATCTCATAATAAAACTCACCCCTTGTGAATGTTCCTTTTGATATAGCTTCGCGAAAGTATCTTTTTTGTATTTTTTTTAATATAGTCTAAAATTTATATTTAATATCCAAAGTTACGCATTACATGACCCATCAATACAAGTTTTTTGCCACACACCTCAAAAGAGAAAATAAATGAATAAAAATAACAAAGCAAGAAGGAAAAAAAAAAAAAATATTTGGGGGGGGGGGGGGGATGATTTCAGATGTTTAGAAAAATATTTTCTAATTAATTTTAAACATTACAAAAATTTAAAAGTAAAATTATAAGTTTTATCATGAATTTGTAAATAGATTTTGAAGATACCTCTAAGGCCCCGTTTGTTATCCACTATCACAGTCTACTACGGATTGTGATAGATGAACAGTGAACAAACCTTCCGTTTGTTTTGATTTTGGAGGTCCGGATTAGTAGTCCGAAGGGACTATGATGGGCCTTTGGTGAGGGTATTAGTAATCCGGAGTGAGAGATGGTATTAGCAAACTAGTCCGTTCGGATTGGATGATTTCAGATGTTTAGAAAAATATTTTAATTAATGGTAAACATTACAAAATTTTAAAAGTAAAATTATAAGTTTTATCATGAATTTGTAAATAGTTTTTGAAGATACCTCTAAGGTCCCGTTTGTTATCCGCTATCACAGTCTACTCCGGACTGTGATAGATGAACAGTGAACAAACCTTCCGTTTGTTTTGATTTTGGAGGTCCGGATTAGTAGTCCGAAGGGACTATGATGGGCCTTTGGTGAGGGTATTAGTAATCCGGAGTGAGAGATGGTATTAGCAAACTAGTCCGTTCGGATTGGGTGTTACCGGACGTCTGCCTGGAAGTTCGACCGGACATCCAGCCGGTCAACCGGTCAACGCAATTTTTTTTTTTACTTCTTGGGCATTTTTTTAAAACATTAATGTTTAATGTTTTTGTATTTTTTTGTTAAGTAAAAATCATAATTTTATTTGTTTTATTATTTTATATTTATTTTATATAAAAAATAATTTAACAATCCCTTCACTATCAATTCACTCACTAACAAAACAAATACAATTTTACTAATCCCCTCACTATGAAAACAAACACAATTTTACTAATCCCCTCACTATCAATCCCCTCACTAACAATCCCCTTACTATCAATCCCCTCCATTCTACTTCTGAAAACAAACAGGGCTTAAGATGTAAATCCCTCCCCCCCCCCCCCAAACAAATCCTAATAACAATAAACAATACAACATTAATGTTTGATTTCGTTTTTTCGAGTTATATTTTTGGAAAAGTGATTTGAAAACTTTGGCTGTGTTTGGTGGGGAGCCAGTGTCACTGTTGTGCATGAAGTATAGCAGTGACTGTTGTGCGGCATGTGAAACTCATTTTCGGTCCAATTTTGATAATTCGAACCATTGAAAATTTAGAAAATATCGAGAATAATATACTTGTAAAAAATCAAATTAATCAGATATCAATAACATGTTTATCAAATAACATCTTTATATAAAAAAATGAATATGTATGTATCAAATTAAATGCAAATATTATTTGATGAACATGTTATTGATATTCGATCAACTTGATTTTTTACAAGTATATTGTTCTCGATATTTCTTAAATTTTCAACAGTTCAGATCATCAAAATAGAACCCGAAATGAGTTTCACAAGCTGCACAACAGTCACTGACGTGCTTCACACACAATAGTGACATTGGATCCGTTTGGTGGGGTTTTGTAATCAATTTTTCACCCACTGATTTGAATACTACGTTTGGTTTTATTTTTCAAAAATCATTTCTACAGCCATATTTGAAAACTCGTCTACCTAGTCGTCCCCCCAGACATTTGGCTGGTTGACCGGAACATTTTTATAGACTCAAAATAATTGCAAAAAAGTAGAGTACAAGATTTTGTTGCACAATCTAATGCAAGAATTGCTTGTACTTCCATGACATTGCAATTCCCCCAAGGAAATTTGATCTCCTCTTATCCTGCCCAAATTTGAAGTTGCATTTTCAAAATATGACTTCAAAAAACACTATAAATTTGAGAAATAAGTTCCAAACTACTTGAGTTTTGAGATTTTTTTTGTTTGTTTTGAAATGACATGAGCTTTAGTAAAGAAACTCTTCTTTGCAGTCTAATGTGAAAAAGATTGTTTTCCAGGTAGTGGAAATGTATTTACAGCCCAAAACCAGAACAAATATATATATACAGTTGATTAGATCTTTATGTGTCTCAGCTGAAGTGAAGGGCCATTTGCTGCAAAGAAAAATGAGGAGAAAAAGGGAACCTGAAAGGACAGTTAATAGGGAAATGGAAAGCATGTTATCAAAATAGATGCTTGAACTGTTCTTCAATACCCAAATGGGATATTCATATACTCTTTCCAGGGTTTGCTATTTGGGTGACAGCATATATGGTTGATAGAATAAATTTTTTAGATCTGGGTGAATTGTACTTAATGTCTAGAGTGTGGGTTTAAATCTTTACCAATCTACAATTTATCGCTACATGGTTAAATGAGGGATTTAGAACATCTCCAAGGGGCTCTTTAAAAGAATCTTGTTAGTTATGATAACTAGTTTTATGTTATTTCAGGCTAGCTAGTATGATAGTTTAATAAGATTTTTATAGGCTAGCTACATTTGAAGAATATCGGGAGACTCTTTAAATTAGTTTGTGTGGATAAATATGTAAAATAAAGAGTAGCGTTAGCTAAGTAAAATAAAGGGCATACCATTTTAATACTTTAGGTGGTGAAACATAAAAATGGCTACATAGTTAAATGACTCTACTGTGTCTTACCTCAAAAGTAGCCAATGCTAGGAATCATAATATTTATCCAAAAAAATAATAGGAAAAAAAATTAAACGGGTGAGATGCATTTCAAAAATAGGTTTCATTATATAAAATTAAATTTATATCATTTAGTAATGTTTTAGAAAATTAGTAAAAAGTTGACTTTTTAACCCTTTTGTATTAAAAAAGTTGACTTTTTGTAAATTTTTTTTGTGTAAAAAAGTTAAAAAGTCAATTTTTTTAAGAAGTTCCCATTCTAAATATACTTTTGAACTGTTTTTGTGGTTCCATAGCTTTTCCGATGATGAATAATCCGTCTTTAAAATTGATATTTATCATGTAACTCTTCAGTTACGAACTGTGTCTAAGTTCCGTATAGTTATTATAAATTCATCGATAAAAATGTTTACAATATTAAGATATCATACCCATTTCACTTTTATAAAAATAAAATTAAAAACATTAACTGGCATCTTGTGGTAATATAAGAGCAACACTAGATAGTGGAGGACATGTCATAATTCAAATTTCATTCATAAAAAAATAAAAAACATCTTCAATCAGGCCACTATTTACAGTCAACTTAAGGGAGTTTGGAATAACCTAAAATAAGTATATTTTTTTTATTTTTTAAGAAAAAACATGAAATATGTTATTATATCACTTTAAGTTCAACTCATATAAAAAAAAATTAAAAAATATATTTATTTAAATAATTCTAAACACCCGTAAATTGACTGCAAATAGTGGCCTGACTGAAAATATTGTTTTTTAATTTTTTTATAAATGGCATGCTAATGTCCAAATTATAGGACAAGCTACAAACCTTGCTCATTAAGTTACTTGGAGTCAGTGGGATGGGATGTGTACCAGACAAAAAAAAAAACAAAAATAAAGATAGAAAAGAAAGTCGGATCATTAGAAATACTGATGTATGTCAAAAGGTATATATCACATTGAAACCGTTAAAGTTCTAATTATAATTTTTAAATTTTATTTATTTAATGAAGATGTGTATTTGTATAGATTTGGCAAGTAATCTATAAATTCAAGCGAAAAGTGACATAAAAGCAGATTTTTTGCACAAGTAGTGAAAATTTTCAATCTGTCATCTCACCGCACATGCGGCCAGACTTCACCGCACATGTTGTTCTCTACCGCTCGAGCGGAAATTGTGGGTGCATAAGCGGTCCACCTAAGGACACGTTTTGAGCTTGTTGTGCTGAAAATAAAAAGAAGAAAAATAGACTGCTCGGGGGTTTCGAAATATTTCAAAAGTTCATTCTTCTAAAGGGAAGGATTTCAAGCTTCAAGAAAATCTTCCATTGTGGTGCTCTCTTCCTCTACCTCTTCTCATTCCTTCATAAGTGGCTAGTTCTTCTATTTTTAGGGTTTTGATGAAATCTTAGCCGAGTAAATAGAGTTTTCTTTTTGGTTTTGATTATGCAATGGTTTAAAAAGTTGTATGGTATTCAAGAAGTTTTTAAATATATTTTCCATTATTTCTTTCAAGTATTTTACTTTTTATAATTGTTGAATATTCTCCATGCAATGGTTTTCTTTACTTTTATATTTAAGGTATGAGATGAGTCATACTACAAGGGACGAGTCATATTACTACCCTAGTTTAGAGTGAACCACTCGTGCTACTTGAGATGGTTCATGCCTATACATTGAACGTGATAATTCTCTTGATCAATATTTCGGATTTGTAGTTGCGAAGTATTATTTGGTTCGAACCGTAACATAATTGATTTTCAAATTGAGACCTTATTTATGTGACCAGTAGTGAATTCATTACCTTAGGTTTTTCTCAAAATCAACTTC
Source organism: Camellia granthamiana (assembly GCA_036172215.1). NCBI lineage: Eukaryota > Viridiplantae > Streptophyta > Magnoliopsida > Ericales > Theaceae > Camellia > Camellia granthamiana. Next base: position 118,265,749 of record CM069912.1, on the reverse strand, counting down.
ATCTTTACTTTTAATTGCTACTTTAATCTTTTTGTTTATTTTAATTATCATTAGTTTATGAACAATCATCTCTTTGATCAAAATTAATTTAGAAATTTTAACAATTAAATTAGTTTAATTTCACATCTGTCCGTGTGGATCGATACTTGAACTTATCATTATTTTAAGAATTTCAATACAGTTTAGTATTTATTTTTAGTGTGCAAAATGAGCCATCAAATACATAAAATAAGATTCATTGAACTAGAGCTAAAAATAAATAAGTAAATAAATAAATAAATAAATAATCTTTTTGCAGCACATACAAATTACTTGTAATTCTCATATTATTATTTTACACAAATTGTACGTGCACAAAAAAATTCACAAAGTGAATCACAAAATATCCACAATAGTGTGAATTACTTAAGGTGTGGATCTCATAATAAAACTCACCCCTTGTGAATGTTCCTTTTGACATAGCTTCGCGAAAGTATCTTTTTTTTTATTTTTTTTAATATATTCTAAAAATTATATTTAATATCCAAAGTTACGCATTACATGACCCATTCAATACAATTTTTTTGCCACACACACCTCAAAAGAGAAAATAAATGAATAAAAATAACAAAGCAAGAGGGAAAAAATTGGGGGGGGGGGGGGGGGGTTGGGGGGGGGGGGGATGATTTCAGATGTTTAGAAAACTATTTTCTAATTAATGGTAAACATTACAAAAATTTAAAAGTAAAATTATAAGTTTGATCATGAATTTGTAAATAGTTTTTGAAGATACCTCTAAGATGTAAATCCCCCCCAAAAAAATCCTAATAACAATAAACAATACAACATTAATGTTTGATTTCGTTTTTTCAAGTTATTTTTTTGGAAAAGTGATTTGAAAACTTTGGCTGTGTTTGGTGGGGAGTCAGTTTCACTGTTGTGCATGAAGTATAGAAATGATTGTTATGCGGCCTGCGAAACTCATTTTAGGTCCTATTTTGATGATCTGAACCGTTGCAAATTTAGAAAATATCGAGAATAATATACTTGTAAAAAATCAAGTTAATCAGATATCAATAACATGTTCATCAAATAACATCTTTATATAAAAAAATGAATATGTATATATCAAATTAAATGCAAATATTATTTGATGAACAAGTTATTGATATCCGATCAACTTGATTTTTTATAGGTATATTATTCTCGATATTTCTTAAATTTTAACAGTTCAGATCATCAAAATAGAATCCGAAATGAGTTTCACAGGCCGCACAATAGTCACTGCTGTGCTTTACGCACAATAGTGACATTGGATCTGTTTGGTGGGGTTTTGTAATCAATTTTTCACCCACTGATTTGAATACTACGTTTGGTTTTAGTTTTCAAAAATCATTTCTACACCCGTATTTGAAAACTCGTCTACCTAGTCGTCCCCCCAGGCATTTGGCTGGTTGACCGGAACATTTTTTTTTTTTTTGGCACCTGTTATTTTTATATTTTAAATAAAAAAATATTTTCAAAATATTTTTAAAATTTTTTATGAGTTTTAAATAGAATTTTGGGTTGTGTGTTTGGTTTTGTAAGTTTTTTAATCAAATATCATATATCACATCAAAAAATTCAAACTCAATTCAAAACTCTCTTCAAAACTTATAACTTTTTGTTCACTCAAATCATAATTCAAAAACTCAAAAACTAAAAATACAACTTTATTCTCAAATCATAATTCTAAAACTCTACCAAACACTACCTTTGTTTTGAAAATGAATATATGTTTGGTTTTCAAAAAAATGCACCATGCAATTTCAAATTACCCGCCAAAAATTGAGGGCAGATACATTGACCAAATTTTTTTAACAAAAAAAAATTGTCACATTGTGAAAAGTTGTCAAATTTGTCACATTTCAAAAATTTGTCAAATTTCCCTCCAAAAATTGAGAGAGAGGGCTAGATACATTGACCAATTAAAAAAAAAATTTGTAACATTCTGAAAAAGATTCTAAAAAGTTGTCAAATTTGTCACATTCTAAAAATTTGTCAAAATTCCCTCCAAAAGTTGTACAAAATTTTTGAAAACTTTATCCCATTTTCAAAATAACCAAACAAAAATTTCAAAAATTTCAAAAAAATGGAACCAAACATGATATTATTATTATTATTCAAGATTCATAAATTGCAAACTCTTTTTTCTTCATGATTGGTATCATAAATTTAATTGAAGACCCATTTAATGAAAACTTAACTGGATACATATAAAAAGTAAAATTGTTCAATAAAATTAAGTATACAAATGTAAAATATAGAATGATATATGAATATCATATAAAGGATCATGTAGGAGTCATCTTTTATGAAACATCTATATTTTTTATTGGGACTAGATAATTTAACCGTTTATTTTTTATGATTTTTTTGTTTATATTATCTATATAAAAAAAAAAGTTAGGTCAATTCTAATTTTTTTTTAAATTTTTTTTTTATGAATGATATATATAAAAAATCTTCAAAAATAAACGATTTAAATTATCAAAATAAACCTGAAACCGGAAAGTGTCTCTCCAATCTAGATGGTAACGGAATAAAAGCATCTCCTTTTTGTGTGGTGTTTTGAGAAACTGGTAAAAAGTTAACTTTTCAATTTTTTTAAACTTAAGACAATTAACTTTTAATTAATTTTTTACCATGTACCCAAAACACGCCTGTACCTATACACTCTCTAGGTCAAAATTGTTAGATTCGAGTCTCATCAAGTTCTAATCGACTTTTGAAAAAGAAGTGCCACTTCATCAATGAAATTCAATTCTAGCCGTCCAATTTGATACTTAAAAATCAAGCACTCCAGGCAAGTGGTCAAGCACTTCAAAGATTACATGAAATTAGGCAAAGCCCTATTTAAGATTCCTTCTTTCCATCTTTGTAGTTTATTTTATGACATAAAAAAATACTAGTTTCATTGTACGGATCATTTGAAAAAATAAAGTATTATTACTATTATTTCAATGACAATTATTTTCTAAAAGAGAAGCAAAGAAGCATTGAGGATAGACTTCAAGTGAAAAAAGGAATAGGAAAGCTAAGAAGCATGGGGGGATGGGTTTGGTTTGGACTGCAAATGTTCCTTCTTAGGATGACCAAAAAAAGGATAATGACATTGGGCAACTAATAATAACAAAAACAACAACAATAATAATAGGAAGATTATAAAATAATTTTTACAATCTTGTGAAATATTCAATTTGAAGATAATTTTGTCCCTTTTCTCTTTTCCCTTATCCTTCTTCTCTGTTTCTCTTTCTTTTGCAACTCCAGTAGCCCTCACTTGTCGCCAACTGCCCCCTCTCATTCACCATCCCTTTCTATTGTTAGTTTCTTTTCAATTCACTTTGTCACTTTGTCACCCCTAACCCTCATCACCTTCCCTCACCCCTTACCACCCACAACCTCTTTCTCATACTTGCAACGTCTCCCCCTCTCTTCTAACCACCTCCACATCTCCTCGGCCATCCACAATCTCTTTTTCATATTTGCGATGCCTCTACCCCTTCTATTGCCATTACGATACTCTTAGACCATATTTGTTTAGCGGATTAGGTTAGATGAGATTATTAGTACAGTGGGATTGAGTAAACAGATTAATATGTGTTGATTTAAGTTGGAGATATAAGATAAAAAGTATTTATTTATACACCATTGGATTAGTAATACCATGACAGTAATATATATTATTTTATAATTTTATATGATTTTATAGATTTTTATATATTTTAAGTGTTTATATAAAATTATTATGAATAATATATTATAATTTAACTTTTTTTTCAAATAGGATATAATTTATCTTTATAATATATATATATTGTGGGGACATAATTTTTGAATGACAACACGTGGCCGAGGTGTCACCGAAGTGCCAGCCGATGTGCCACGTGTCCTGGTCATGACGCCGAGATCATCATGGCTAGGCCGAGGTTATCTGCGAAAATACCGGAATCCGGGATAAGCGGATGAGGGACAAGAGTCCTAGAATGAGAGAGGACTTCAGTTTGGGTAATGATAAGACTCTTAGAGAGTTTATCCCAATACTACTGGGAGTCCAAGATTAGCAATAATCCTAAGTCCATTGAAGCTAGATTTCAATTGGGACTAGGTTTGTGTTGTCTATAAAAGAGAGGCACCCCAATGGGTCTAAGGTATGATTTTTATGCTTTTTATGCTCTGAATAGTGAGTTAAACGCTTTTACTATATTTGAGAGATAATTGACTTGATCGTCGGAGTGATCCCGGGTGGACGAACCATCGTCGGAATCTCTTCTTTTTGTGACAGGTCGTTCGGGCTTAATCCATTCTGCTAGTGTTCTCCAGCTGAGTGCTTGATTAGCAGTGTGGTCGGAAATTGACACACACAATTTGGCGCCGTCTGTGGGAACGAAAGGAGAATAGATGGCCAACGACGAACAGAAAGAGAAGGTTGGGGACGACACCCCTACTGAGAGTGGGAAACATATTGACCTTGACGTCGAAGAAGACAACTGCAACGAAGAGACTCGCAATAAGAATCACGAAGGAAAGAATGTCGGTCAGGAGGGTGGCGTACCGAAGAAATTGGACCAGAGCGGGTATTATGACGAGGACGATCTCCAAGTATGGAAAGATAGATGCCTGCGAAGGGACGACGAGATGAAGGGAATGGCGGACAAATTGGCAGACTTGCAAACGGTCGTCAATTTCCTGATGCAGAACAACGTCATGCAGCCACTGTTCTCGCTACAAGATACACTGATTCCAGCGGCCAAGAAAGGTGCCCAGAAATGGGGGGCAGAAAACGGTTCCTGCAGTCCCTCAGCATAGCGGAACCAAGGGACATTCTCACCGGCCTTCGCGGGAGGTCGGGCATAGAGAATCCCAGAAGACACGATCTCGGCCTAGATGATTAGGTCCGAGAAGAGAAGAGCTCAGCCTAAAGTGAGCAGATCCCAGATTTCAGAAGACAATATCTCAACCTAGATGATTAAGTCTGAGAAGAGAAGAGCTCAGCCTAAAGTGAGCAGATCCCAGATTCCAACAAACAAGAGACCAAGGTCATGTTTAATACTTGTTGAAATTTTAAATTTACAAGTTGAAATTAAACTGATGACATATTTAACACTTGTTGAAATTTTAAATTTACAAGTTGAAGTTAAACCGATGACATGTTTAACACTTGTTGAAATTTTAAATTTACAAGTTAAAGTTAAACCGAGGTCCTGTTTAACAATTGTTGAAATTTTAAATTTACAAGTTCAAGTTAAACCGAGGACGTGTTTAACACTTATTGAAATTTAAATTTACAAGTTAAAGTTAAACCGACGACGTGTTTAACACTTGTTGAAATTTTAAATTTACAAGTTGAAGTTAAACCGATGACGTGTTTAACACTTGTTGAAATTTAAATTTACAAGTTGAAGTTAAACCGAGGTCGTGTTTAGCATTTGTTGAAATTTTAAATTTACAAGTTGAAATTAAATCGATGACGTGTTTAACACTTGTTGAAATTTAAATTTACAAGTTGAAGTTAAATCGAGGACATGTTTAATACTTATTGAAATTTTAAATTTACAAGTTGAAATTAAACCGAGGACATGTTTAACACTTGTTGAAATTTTAAATTTACTAGTTGAAGTTAAACCAAGGTCATGTTTAACACTTGTTGAAATTTTAAGAAAAATTTACAAGCTGAAGTTAAACTGATGTCATGATTAAAGGAATGAATGATATAGGTTCCATCATCTTAGGATGCCAAGGTAATAGAACCTAGGGGACAGTTGTGGGGACATAATTTTTGAATGACAACACGTGGCCGAGGTGTCACCGAAGTGCCAGCCGAGGTGCCACGTGTCCTGGTCATGACGCTGAGATCATCTCGGCTCGGCCGAGGTTATTTGCGAAAATACCAGAATTCAAGATAAGCGGATAAGGGACAAGAGTCCCAGAATGAGAGAGGACTTGAGTTTGGGTAAGGATAAGACTCTTAGAGAGTTTATCCCAATCCTACTGGGAGTCCAATATTAGCAGTAATCCTAAATCCATTGAAGCTAGACTTCTATTGGGACTAGGTTTATGTTGGCTATAAAAGAGAGGCACCCTAATCGGTCTAAGGTATGATTTTTATGCTTTTTATGCTCTGAATAGTGAGTTAAGCACTTTTGCTATCTTTGAGAGATAACTGACTTGATCATCGGAGTGACCCCGGGTGGACGAACCACCGCCGGAATCTCTTCTTTTTGTGACAAGTCGTTCGGGCATAATCTATTTTGCTAGTGTTCTCCAACTGAGTTCTTGATTGGCAGTGTGATCGGAAATTGACACACACATATATAATATTATTATAATAAGAGAAAGATTCGGTGGATGACCCACCATATATATATTGGGTGGTTTTGGAAAATTGGTTAGACCACTTTTTAATTTTTTTTGAAAAACAGTGTAAAAAAGTAAAGAGATAATAATATTATTAAAAAAATAACGCCCACTTAGTACACAATGTGTGTTTACTAACATTTGGCATATAATACACAAAGTGGTGGTCCCAAGATTTAAACCCATAATCTTAAGGTTATTAGACTAAATCTTAACCATTGAACCAATGGTCAATATTATAATATATATAATATTATTAAATTATAAAATATAATATAAAATAAATTCCAATACTAAGCCGTTGGATTGTTTTCATAATCCTATCTCCCACCATGGAAAGTTAATTCCATTACAGTGTAGGAGTAGCATTTCATCTGGAGTAACAATCTAAGAACAAATAAATCAACTAAACAAATTATACGCGAATCCTACCTCATTCATATTCCAGTCGACCCTTTCGAGTCAACCAGACAAATAAACTCTTGAAGTCATTACCTCACCATTGTCTAACCTCTATCTTCTCTCCCCTCACCACTATTAAGATGGTTGATAATGCATTATTTTGCAAAGAATAGTATTATATACATTAATTAATGTATTAATTAATATATTAATTGATAATATGACATAATTTAAGAAATTTTTTATATTTATAATTTATATAATAAGTGAGATTAATAATAATATCATAATTAATTTTGATACACTAATTAATATCCTGATTAGTGTACGTAACACTGTCATTTTGCAAACTCTTGAATCCGAGCATTGGCACGGAAGAGAGAAACATGAGTTTTGGTCGTCATGCACTATTGATTTGGTGGTTTTGATTTGTTGATTGGTTGACGATTTGGGATTGGTGATTGGTCCTTTAGTTGTCGATTGGGCTGTGATGACTGGTTGTTTAGTCTTCAAAAATAGGGGTAGGTGTTTGTAGTGAAGGGGGCTAGGGAAAGTTGTAGGAAGGGTTGGAGTGGCAGTGGCATTAAGGTCAAATTTGACATCTACTAAGGCCTTGTTTGGGTAGTGCAAAATAATTTAAAAAGTCAAAAAGTTACTCAAAAAGTTAAAAAGTTAACACTATTCATCAAAAGTCAACAATTACGGCTGCACAACTCCCAATTCAAATTTTTCTCTAAAAATCAATTTTCACAATTTTTTATTACACATTTTTCCATAAAAAGTCAAAAAGTTAACCCGAACATCCATATTTTCAACTTCAATTTTTTAGTCAAAAAAGACAAAAAGTGCACTTATTTAGTCTTTCCAAACAAGGCCTAAATAATATAAAAAGTCAAAAAGTTATTATCTTATTTAAGTCATATCATCTTATTTAAATCACATCACTTTTCTAACACATCACATCAAACCCAATCTAAACCCAACTCATTTAAACCAATAAGTCAAAAAATGTATTTTTTTAAAACATCCCAAATGGTTGGTGACAAATAAAAAAGAGATTGAAAATCCTAAATTAAGAATTCTAATAATTTTAATTGATGTGTAAATTTTGATGTGTTAGTTTTGATTTTTTATATTATTAATGTTCTTTTAAAGCTTATAAATTAAAGAGATATATCATTTCTGATGAAAATAAGGGTTGTCAAGATGAAATAGAAAAAGACAGGAGGAAATAGAAAAAAAAACGAAGTTGTATTCATAATTTAATAAGCTCCGTTTGGAAAGAGCTATTTGAGACTTCTTTAACTATTTTAATCACAAAAGACAAAATAGGCTATTTTAATCACAAAAAACAAAATATCACATCAAACCCATAATCATTACACTCTTCTCTCACAACAAAAGTCAAAAAAGCCAAAAAGCTAAAAAGCCTTTCCCAAACCAAGCTTTTTAGCCCAGGCTAAAATAGCAAAAAAAAGTCAAAAAGTCAACCCACTTCCCAAACGGAGGCAATAAGTTTAGAAATAATTTACTTTTCATCTTTATTATAATTAAACTTTAATCCCATTAAAATATGTATATATATAATTCTCTACAAAATCTATATATTATATTAAAAAAAAAATTTAACTTACAAATTTTTTTGAGAGTTTCAATATTTCAATCTTAATTTTTTAATTTTTTTATTTAAAAAAATTCGAATTTATTGATTTCTTCCAAACTTTTTTGACTTCTCCTATACACACTATTTTCAATTTCTTCCATACCTATTGCAACTTTTTCTACCTACACCACATCTATTTATCTATAGAAAAATGCCTCAGACCCCCAGTGGGGGTCATTGGGGGTCGTGTGTGTAGCCCTCCCATTGGCCCCAAAAAAAAAAACTGTTTTTTTTTTTTTTTTTTTTTTTGATTTTCGGCCAACCCCAGTGCGCCACGTCACTGAGGGTCTGAAGCATTGCCCTTATCTATAACACATTATTCTACACTTACTTTTTATACTAGAAGGACAAAGCAAGATAACGAAAAAAATTTAAAGTCTGTAAATAATCTTTTCATTTATTTTTTAATAATTTTTTTTTTCATTTATTACTTTTTATTATGAGAAAAATAGAAATTTTCAAAACTTGTAAGTAATCTTTTCATTTATTTTTTAACGGTTCATTTATTTTTTTCCTTTTTTATTATGAAAAAAATGTTATTGTAGTTAAATAAATATGAATTGTCACAAATTTTTTTTTTTTTTTTTTTTTTTGAACGGCAAAGAAAATCTTTATTGATGAACCCAAAAAGGTAAACAGATTACATCAATAAAGAGGAGCTTGGGGCTAAAAGCCCCAAGCGCCAGTTGGTGAGAAACCAACGAAACAAACAAAAGGGAGAAAGAGAAAGTTAACAAACGAAAGCAAATCACCCAGAAAAAAAAACATATCAGCAGCCAAGTTTTGCTAACCAGAAAATGGAACAAAGCAGCAGCCAAGTTTTGCTCCTCAATAAGCCATACTACTGTACTGTCCCACAGTCATATAATCTCCATGAGTAGGATTGAAGTAATCCCATCAAAGTGGTTGCTGTCCAGTTGACTTCACTGCAAACCAATCCAAAACTTCACCTAAATTCACTCCAAGACAACAAATCTGGAGCTTCAACACTAATAGCTTCATTCACTGCTCAAAAATCAGCTCAAAAATCAGTACACTCATCAGATTACAAAACCAGCTCAAAACAGAATTATAGAATTACAGAAATGCAGCTCAAAACAGAATCAACTGAAGCAGAATAGCAGAACCAGAGACGCTCATCAGATCAGACTTGCAGAGCAACACCCAGGCCAACTGAAGCCTTCAGCAAAACAGAACAAAACCAAAAAAAATCAGTGCAGTCCAAGGACTCTGCAGAACAAAACCAGTCTGACACAGTTAATGCAGCTGAGGAAAACCCTGAAAATATAGATATCCTCTAGATCAAATTGTACCTAAAATACCAATCTGACACAGTTAATGCAATTAAAATTCTATCACATAAGCATCTGTGCAGATCATCACCAAGATCATCACCAAGAATAATCAGTGCTTCAGTGAATATACAAGGATCAGAACAAGGTAAGCAGATCATCACCAAAAACATCACCCAGATCAGAACTACAAGGACCTACCACCAAGGCAATATCTGATTTGAGGGAAGTTGAAAAGGAAGTCATGAATTGAAAATTGAAACCTTTTGAATGCAGCTTTATACCAGAAGGCTAGCCTGGTGATGATGAGCTCATGAAGATTCTGAAGCTGTGGTTGTGTGCCTTGGAAGATACATTCATTTCTATGTTTCCACAATGACCACAGAGTCACCAGAGGAATAGCACTCCAAATCCTCCTTGCTTCATTTCTGCAGCTATGCCCAGCCCACCACTGGAACAGCCCTTGTATAGACCCAGGGACCACCCAAACTACCCCCCACCATTGCAGAAGCTCTGACCAAACTCTCCATACCATGGGGCAGAAAATCAGCACATGGTCTATTGATTCTTGCTGGGATTTGCAGAAAGTACACAGGGTAGAAGAATCTCTGTCCAAAATACCAAGTTGTTGCAAGAAAACCAATGTTTTAACCTTATATCTCCAAGCAAGCCAACCAAAGAATTGCACTTTGGGAGGGAGATAACTAATCCACACCCATTTACTGAAGATGGCATTAGCCCCAAAAGCAAGATTGGTATGCTTATAGAAAACAGAAACAAGGGACTGACCTGGTTTAGCAGCAGACCAGAGAGCCAAATCATTGGCTTGAAGGTTAAGAGCAGGTGCTCCACTTAACATTCCATTTAGCCTTAGTAGCTCCTCTTTTTCCCATTCAAACAGAGGTCTCCGGAAGGTGACTGTCCAATGGTGAGTGTTTCCTCTGATCTCCACAAGGTCCCTAACAGATCCTTCCTTATCATTAGCTAACCGAAATAGCCTTGGGAATTCATCTTTAAAAGAAGAACCTCCACACCAGTTGTCATGCCAGAATTTCAATCTGCAACCATTGCCCACTCTTAATTGTAAGTGGGAGACATAAAAAGTGAATAAAGATACCTTTTGCTCAACTGTTGATACAATATCACTCCAAAGTCGAGATAGAATATTGCTTGAGTTGAGATGAGGCAACCATTTTCCTCCCAAAAATCTGTATTTACTGCAGAGAACCCTCTTCCATAATGATTCATGTTCCGAAGCAAATCTCCACCACCACTTGAGAAGCAAGCACACATTCACATCTCTAATTCTTCTTATACCTAGCCCACCTTGATTGATACTTTTGGTAGCTTCCGACCACTTCACCAGATGAATTTTCCTCTTCAATTCTGAGCCTCCCCATAAGAATGAAGCTTGAATTTTGTCTAACTCCTTAGCTATACCTTCAGGTAGTTTGAACAACGACATAAAATACACCGGTAAATTAGATAACACTGCCTTCACCAATGTTAATCTTCCTGCAAAAGATAGGAATCTCCTTTTCCACCCGGCAAGTCTCATTTTGAATTTATCAATGATAGGTTTCCAAGTCTTCTTTCTCCTAGGACTTGCACCCAACGGGAGGCCTAAATAGTTTAATGGCAATCTCTGTGTTTTGCAATTAAGGGAGAGAGCAAACTCATGAAGATCTGGATCTGAAAGTCCAATCCCACAAAGCACACTTTTATGATAATTGATTTTTAGCCCTGAAGCTATTTCAAAGCATCTAAGAATCCGCTTCAAACAAAGTACTTCTGATATTTCAGCTTCGCAGAATAGTAAAGAGTCATCTGCAAATTGAAGGTGAGAGATCACAACTCTATTGGATCCAATGATGGCCCCTTGTAACAAGTTCAGTTCTCTAGCTCTCTGTAGGAGTATATTCAGTGCTTCTGCAACCAAAATAAATAGGAATGGTGATAGTGGATCACCTTGCCTAAGGCCTTTTTGAGGACTAAATTCCATGGTAGGAGAACCATTGACAAGGACTGAGAGTCTTGCAGTAGAGACACATTCTTTTATCCAAGAAGACCATTTAGCGCCAAAGTCAAAATTTGCTAGCATTGAGAAAAGGAAGTTCCAATTAATGGAATCAAAAGCCTTTTCGAAATCTAGCTTAAACAATAGCCCTTTTTTCTTGGATTTTGACCAACTATCCACCACCTCATTTGCAATTAGAATGCCATCAAGTATATTCCTTTCACCTAAGAAAGCTGACTGAGTATCTCCTATAATCATGGGCAAGACTCTTTTAAGTCTGGAAGAAACAAATGGAGCAGGATTGATAGATTCATCATTAATCCAGAGTGGATGGAGAGATATAAATTCAAACTTTGGGGCCTTCCAAGAGTAGTATCTGACCACTGCCCAATTGTGCTCATGGAGGATGAGAGGGATTGGGGGCCTAAGCCTTTTAAGTTTTTGAATGCATGGCTTTTGCACCCTAATTTTGCTTCTTTTGTGGGGGAAACTTGGCAACAATATCAGTGCTCTGGATCTGCTGGTTCTATTTTGCAAAGAAAGTTTTATAATCTGAAGATGGCATTGAAAAAATGGGAACAAAGAGGTGTATGGTAACGTAGCTTCCAAACTAGAAAATTCTGAACTTAAACTCAATGAACTGGATTTGATAGCTGAAACCAGGCCTCTGAACGAAGAGGAACTGAAGTTGAAAAGGGAGACTAGAAATGATATGTGGAGTTTGAGCAGGAAGTTGGAATGGGAATGGCTTCAAAAATCAAGGCTTGACTGGAATCTGAAAGGAGATAGAAATACAAGATACTTCCATGTCTCGGCTACCAACAGACAAAATAGGAATTCACTCAACTCTATCACAAAAGGAAACTTAATCAAAAATAGCATCACAACAGTAAAACAATCCAATTTAAACCCAAATACTTAACTATTATTTCCAAGTGTTTGGCATATCTACATCCAAAAGAAAAAAAAAAATTGTGATTTCTATTTTGTCTAGCAAAACAAAATTTATAATTTGATTTTTTAATGTGATTGTAATTAGATAAACATGAACAGTCACAAAGAGGAAAATGTGATTGTAGTTAGTTCAATGATTTTTTTTTTTAGTGTGATTGTAGTTAGTTCAATGTTTTTTTTATTTGTTTTTTTTATAAATGTAGTTATATTGTAGTTGGTTCAATGGTTTTTTTTTTTTCATTTATTTTTTTTATTATGAGAAAAATGCGATTGTAGTTAGATAAACATGAACAATCACAATGATAGTATAACAACTGTAAAACAACCAAACTTAAACCCAAATACTCAACCATTCTTTCCAAGTGTTTAGCATATCTACATCAAAAAAAATTGTGATTTGTATTTTGTCTAGCAAAAAAAAAAATTTATAATTTGATTTTTTAACTCACTATGTTTTTTTTTTTTTTTAAATTTATTGTGTTTTTTAACTTTCAATTGACTTAATTTGTGATTTGATTTTAACTCACTATGTTTTTTGAAAAAAAAAGAGGATTGTATTCATTAGGTTCACATAAAGTACCCATTATTGATGATGATTATATTGTATTTTGAAAAAAAAAATGTAATTAATTTTTTTAACTCAATGTGTTTTTTGAAAAAAATTATTGTGTTTTTTTAATTATCAATTAACTTAATTTTTTATTTGATTTTTAACTCAATGTGTTTCTTAAAAAAAAAAAATGGATTGTATTCATTAGGTTCACACGAAGTACTCATTATTAATGATGATTAAATTGTATTTTGAAAAAAAAAATTGTAATTGATTTTTTTAACTCAATGTGTTATTTGGGGAAAAAAAAAATAGATTGTATTCATTAGGTTCACATGAAGTATCTATTGTTGATGATGAATAGATTGTATTTTGAAAAAAAAAAAAAATTGTAATTGAGCTTTTTAACTCAATGTGTTTTCTGAAAAATAAATTATTGTGTTTTTTAATTATCAGTTGACTTAATTTGGGATTGGATTTTTAACTCACTGTGTATTTTTTATTATTATGAGCAAAAATGTGATTATATTTTTACTACCAATTGACTTAATTTTTGATTGGGTTTTAATTCATTGTGTTTTTTGAAAAAAAAAATGATTACATTTTTTAACTATCAATTAACTTAATTTGTGATTGAGTTTTTAACTCACAGTGTTTTTTAACCCAAAAAAAAAAAATGATTGTAAATGATTGTGTTTTCTAAATATCAATATTTTTTTTTTTTGTATTTTGTCTAGCAAAAAAAATTTATAATTTGATTTTGTAACTCACTGTGTTTTTTGAAAAAAAAATGATTGTATTTTTTCATTGCTTTTATTTTTATTTTTATTCTGAGCAAAAAAGTTATTATTTTTTTACATTCTGTTTTGATCACATTTTTTAATTGATTGTGCTTTTTGCAATTCATTTCGATCATATGATGAAAAAAAAAATTGTTTGGATTATGACAATCTTTGTGTTTCTTAAAACAAAAATGAATTGTATTCATTACTATTGATGATGATTATATTGTATTTTGTCTTTAAAAAAAAAATTGTAATTGTTTTTTTTAACTCACTGTGTTTTTAAAAAAAATAAATGATTGTATTTTTTTAACTATTAATTGACTTAATTTGTGATTGGATTTTTAACTCATTGTGTTTTTTGAAAAAAAAATAAGAATAATGTGCTTTTTAGCTATCAATTTACTTCATTGTTTTTATTTTTATTTTTATTATGAGCGAAAATGTGATTGTGTTTTTTTATATTCTGTTTTGATCACATGGTGAATTTTTTTAATTGATTGGGTTTTTTTACACTTCATTTCAATCACACGATGAGGAAAAAAATTTGTTTGTGTTGTGACAATCTCTATGTGTTTTACAAGATGGAACGTGATACAGTTACTGCCAAATCAATCGAATATCTTGAAAAAGAAAATTATTTATTTCATGTCAAACTGATCATGATAATCTCATATTTAAGGATAAATTGAAACAATTTCAAAAAAAAGTACGTCGATTAAGAGTATGTGTTTTACGTGACAAATAATTACATTATAGAACGAATATTTGGAATGTCACGAGTAAACTCTAGAGTATATGAGATCAAAGGTAAACGGACAGAGTTTATTTTGCGATGTTAACCATCATATTTGAAGAATATGAGATCAAAGGTATGAAATTATAAAATTTATTATAAATAACCTATTCTTACCTTTTCAAATACAATGCTATAATTCCAAATTTTATAGGATAATTGAGTTAAAATGATTAAAGATTATATTGCGTCATGTGAAGATTGTGCCTATGCATTTATCATACATGTACCAATAATGCTACGTCAACTACATTGTACATCGTGCGTGACATTTGTTTTAAATATAGATTGGTCTGAAAAATATCTATACCTTTTAGAAGGTCAAAATAAATAAATAATAATATGTAACTATAACATTTTTACTTTATAACATTTTATAAATACATAATATATGTGTTATTTATCAATTATAAATATATGTGTTATTTATCAATTATAATACTAATTATCATGCTACAATGCAGAAATGCTGATAGAAGACACATAACAATTTAGATTTTAGTTATAATATATTTTTATTTATTTAGTGAATTTTGAATAAATATAATAAATTTTTATTTTTATTACTTTAATTATAAAATGTCAACATTTTCTTTTAAAATTACGTATATTCTATACTAACAATTTAAAATATGTTTGGCATAATCATAAATAAAATTTTTAAATCCAATTATGTACATAGCACAGGTGATATACTAATAAATAAATAAATCAAAAGGATACCTCAACCTGAGGTTGCAACCAAACACCCCTCACAGATAGTTGTGTGTGATATTTTCTCACAACTTTTCTCTCCCATCAATCATAACTAGAGATGTAAATTTGACCTGGTCTAGTTAGTTCATCGTTGAGTCACGTGGACTCTCGTCAAAATTCGAGCCAGCAGGTTTGTGGGTCAAAAAACTAGGCCTAGGCCTTGGGAGTACTTGAGCCTTAGATGAGCTGGTGGGCTGGGCCAAGTCAGTTGCCTAACCAATTGTTTTATTTTTTTATCAAATTTTTTTTTTCAATTAATAAAAAATGACACTAGACTTTGAGCCGAGTCTTGAATGGGTCGATAGATCGGCTTTTGACCTGTAGGTCGAGCCAGGTTTTGAAATAAATGATCCAAATCCAAAGTCTTGAACTCGGGTTGAACTCGGGCTTGGACGGGCCTAATTGGGCGAACCCGCATTGAGGCTCGGATTGGTGGGGCCAAATTTACATCTCTAGCCACAACCAATCCCAAACAAGTGACATGTCAAGTGTGGGTCACCCGCCACCACACGCTCCTCCGACTTCACCACCGCCACCACCCACCACCTCTCTCCACCCTCCTCCTTCACTTTCCTCCACCGCGCGTAACCTTCTCTCTCTCTCACAAAAGGGTCATTTTTGCCATATCACACACTCACACAAACAAACAAACCTCCAACAACAACTGTAACCCTTCACTCCCTCTTCACGTTATTGGAGCTCCGGCTCCTCTTATCGGAGCCCTAGCTCTCTCTCTCTCTCTCTCAACATATATAGATAGATATCATTTATTCAGATCTTAAAGCTACACAAATGTCGAAACCTTGGGGAAGTATCAGCGGAGCCGGCGCATGGGCCGCCGAAGCCGAGCGAGCCGAGGCCGAGGAGAAGGAACAGGCTGCCGCCGCAGCCGCAGCCGCAGCCGCGGGTGATGGCGATTCGCAGAGCTTTCCGAGCCTGAAGGAAGCTGCGGCCACGAAGCAGAAGAAGAAGAAGATGAGCTTGCAGGAGTTCAATATGCAGAGCTCCGTATTCGTCGGAAGCCGAGGTCGGAGAGATTCAGGTTTGACGCAGGACGAGATGTTCCGGCTTCCTACGGGACCGAAGGAGCGGTCCGAGGACGAAATGCAGTATGGACGGCTCGGCGGCGGCTTCTCCAACTATGGCCGGTCCCCCATGCGCGACCGAGACGGCGGTGGTGATACTTCTTGGGGCGGCGGCGGTGGTCGTAGATCGTACGGTGGATTTGAGGACGATCGTAGAGCTCAACCACCTTCTAGGGTTTCTGATTTCGACCAACCATCTAGGGCTGACGAGGTCGATAATTGGGCAATGGGGAAAAAACCACTAGCTTCGTTTGATTCTGGGCGCCCTAGTCGGTATAGTTCGCTTGGTGGTGGTGGTGGTGGTCTTGGTATGTCTAGGGCTGATGATGTTGATAATTGGGGAGCTGGGAAGAAGACAATTCCGACCAGATCTTCGAATTTCGGTTCGGGGTTTCGTGATTCAGGGCCAGAACCTGATCGATGGACTAGGGGAGGAGGATTTCGTGATGAACGGGAGCGTCCTCGATTGGTTTTGGATCCACAGCGGGCCGAGGGAGCTCCTCCTGTGGTTGAGCCAGTGAAAACTAATAAGCCGAACCCTTTTGGGGATGCGCGGCCTAGGGAAGAGGTTTTGGCGGAGAAGGGTTTGGATTGGAAGAAATTGGACTCGGAAATTGAGGCCAAGAAATCGAGTAGACCGACCAGTTCGCATTCTAGCAGGCCTTCGAGTGCGCAGTCGAGTAGGTCTGAAGGACCAGCACTGCAGGGAATGGAAGGGGTGTTGAAGCCAAGGCCAAAGGTGAATCCTTTTGGGGATGCAAAGCCTAGGGAGATTTTACTTCAAGAGAAAGGTGTGGATTGGAGGAAAATTGATTTGGAATTGGAGCATCGCGGTGTGGACAGGTTCGTGTTGTACATTTTGCTGTGCCTTTTGTTGATCACCACTGATGATATAGTAGGAGCATTCTGTTTTTATTGCACCCCAAAATGTTGTTGAAGCTACTTAATCTATGTATGTTATTTAATTGCTTTATGCCTAGCATGCTTTAATTACCATGTTAGTTATCATTCTCTGTCTATTTGTGCCTTTTTATAAAAGTTGTTTGATGTCTCACCATTTTTGTGATGAGACATACATGTGGTTTAAAGATGGGTTTATTTATTGCATACATCTCCAGTTAAGTGATTTTAGGAACTCATAATTTATCTTGTTGACTTTTTGTGTTTCCCATTTAGCTCAACTATTGGATACTTGCATAGGCATGATCCTAACCAACCAAGGAATACCTTTCAAGACTTCCCTCATTAGAACCAACTTGGGCAATTTATTCATGTCCTTCTCTCGTCCATAATTTCTTTATGAAATGGTTAAGATGGCTCTTCTATTGTGCTTGAGTTTATGTAATTCTATATTAAAAAGTAATTGGGATATTGTCGTTGTATGTACCTTAGGATTGGGGGTTGAGAGAGATTGTTTCTGTGATGGAAAGCAAAAAGAAATGAAGTATGGTGATAAGATTGTTAATTTACCGCATGTTTTCTTATCACCCATTAGTCGGATTTATATCCTCTCCTCTAGTCATTGTTAATTTTTGCATAATTGGAATAAGTACAAATCTCCCAAATTCTGCTAAAATCAGATTGTGTTGATTGTAATGAGCTCCTTATAGAAGTGATCTGGACCATTTTCTAAAGGCACTGCACAATACAGAGCAACATGAATGGATAACCTGCATTTGTGGTAATTGGTAAGAAATAAATATAATAAACAAAGTCTTAAAAGGTTCTTGAAGAATTGTGTTGAACTGTGTAGATTTAACTTCCATCATTTTTGCATCAACCAGGAGGATAATATAACCCATTTGAAGTTATTGGTAGCTATTGATGACTATGTAGGTTATTCCTCTTCTTGATACAAGAACTACAGAAAGAAGGAAGTATATACTATATTGCTAACTAATTCATAAAGAATTTTCCGTAAGAATACATTCAGGGTATTTGTTCATGTAACAATCAGTTTATTTTACTTTTGTTTGTCCGTTTTTTTGTAGTGGTAGATTGTCTTTTTTTTTTTTTTTTCACTCTCTCTCTCTCTCTCTCTCTTTATTGTTGATGCAATGAGAATTCTTAAAATGGACATGCACTGAAAGAATATGAGGTGAGGGAGTTTGGGCCTTACCTTATTTATAAACAGCCTACCATGCTTTCCTCCTTGTTTTGACATCATTATCTTTTGGAGAATGTTGAACTTCTAGTGAGGTCGATGAAAATAAATTAGTCGAGTAGAATTAAGAGGCAAAATTTAGAAATATAGTGAATTGGGCCAGTCATAATCTAAAAAATTGGTTGGTACATAGTGAACTGGCCAGTTCGTATCGGGAGTTGACTCCTTAGGTTCAAATACACTCCCATATACCATTTGGATCTAAAATTGCATACAAACTGGCCCATTCATAATACATAATGGTGCTGTTTGGTGTAGCTGTTAAAACAGATTATAGCTTATAGCTTAACAGATTATAGATTATGACTTTAATCAGAAGCTGTTAATCTGTTTGGTATAGCTGTTAGATTATAGATTTAAGTTGCTGAGTAGTGTTTGTTAAATAAGCTGTGAAGCAGCTTTTTCAATTAATTTTTATTTTTTATTATTCACTATTTGTCTACATTTTTCATAAAAAATAATAATAATATTTTATAGTCCATTTGGGTCTTTTTCTATTTTTAAAAAAATAAAAAATAAAAAAATTTAAGAGTATAACCATGAATTAACATGTCCACAGCAGAAGCTGATAATCAGAAGCAGGGGGTGAGCAGCTTCTCAGAATCAGCTTTTTTGACTTAAAATAAGCTGTTAGAATCAGAAGCTGTTTGAAATAAGTTTAACCAAACAGTCCAAAATAACTTTTTAAAAGCCAGAAGCCATAAGCAGGCTCAAAAAAGCTGCACCAAACACCCCCAATGCCCTGAACCAGATAAATTAGTGATTCATTGGTGAACCAAGCCGGTTCAAAAAACGCATATCACTGAGTCTTAGAGGGGTTACTAATGATTTAAAAAAATCATGACCGTAACATCTGATTCCCGATATGCCATGACTGATTCTGCTGCATGTCTCGATACTGCAATTTAGAACCATGACCACAATGGAGGTAGAAAAGAAATGGAGAGAAAAGAATGACAAGGAAAGAGGGGTGGCTTATCCATGCCTCTACTTGTATCCTTGTTTCCTATTATGAAATTTTCTTTAAATTAGATCACTCTTGACTCTTGAGATGATAAATTTTGTGGGATTGAGGAGATTTTTATTCCTAACCACTATAATTTTTTTTTGTTTCTCACCTCATTAAATAGACCAACATTGGAAGGGGATAATCCTTGCAAAATTTATTGTCTTGTCTCTCTTCTTTTCATTATCAACCAAATGGCTGAGAAAAGTTCAATCTAATTGAACTTATAAATGTTGGTGTTACTTTGTACTTGCACAAAAAATAAAGAATGTTAATGTTCCCTTATGCTATTTCAAAAGCTTGAAGTACAGGAAAATTAATTGCACCCGTCAAAATCTTAAGATCTACAACATCTCTCCACATCCTTGAAAGCAGAAGAACTAGGTGATGAATGTCTGCTCATTAGTGATTGGATTGCACTTAATTTACATTTACACTTTCTAATGCTTTCCCTTTGCTTGCAAGCTCAAATCCGAGCATGGGTCTCTATAAGAAGAAATACAAAATTTGAAATATCAAAAGATTTTGGCTTGTGGTCATTTCTAGCTTCTATTTTTTGAAAAACTTAGAACCAATTTCTCTCTCTTTCTAATGGCATGGATGAAGTTTTTCTTTTTCTTTTTGCTCTTGGTTATGACTGAAAGATGAAGTCGGTTTCCATATCTTTTTTTTTTTTCAAATAATATTTTTAATTTACCTCTTTTTTATTTCTGTAGTTTAACCTAGAATGATCTACCAAATAAACCATGTAGAATAAATTTATGACACTTGTGATATAGTGGCCAACAATTATATTTGGTGGGCTTAGATCAAGTGTAGCTTGTAGGTTTGGGTTTTTAAAATGTTTTTTGTTTTATTGGCACTAGTGTGTTCAGATCAAAGCCCAACTGATCTCTAGCGGTGCACAAGCTCCCGGTAAAGAGTTTCCCGCAAGTACATTATGGTTAATTCAAGGGTTTTTTCACAGTCTGATGGTTCCAAGGAATTGTTAGTACCTACGAGGTTTTGATCCCTAAACCTCAAAACCTTGTGGAGAGCACCCCCCAAGACCCAAGGCCTTGCCACCAGGCCAACCCCTTGGGGTTTTTGGGATTTTAAAATGTTGAAAAGGGTTCTAGGGTGTTTGCATGAGAAAGGGTGGGGTTTTACTTGGTCTCTGCAGCGCGTGGTTATTGGATTTCAGGAATTAGTCTTGGAAGTCTGTGGACGTTTCAAAGGCCATGGAAAGGACAAGGTTGAGGTTGATGTAGGCTTTTGATGGGCTAGGGTCATGGGATTGAAAAGTTCCCTGTTTTGGGGATGTGAACTGTATTTTGGGAGTAGATATTGTGAAAGAGAAGTGGAAGAAAATGAAGACTCTAGGATTCTAGCTTCAAATTTCTTGGGAAGGAGCTCTGGTAAAGTAAGGCTACATGATGCATCACTGAAGTTTTAAAAATCTCACACAAAGCCGGAAAATGCGACTCTTCATTTAGTGGATTGATTACATGTATATTTATGGGCTAATTAAACTTCTCTTAATTTTACTAGGAATATGCCTGACAATTAGGAACTTGAGAATTCTGACTAACTAGAATAATAATTGTAATTGTAATAAGTTGTATCCATTCTGTAGTTTCTCCGCAAGCAATAGAAACTTTCAGAAACTTGACTGGGACGATATGTTTAGTAAAGCATACAGCTGTGTTAGTGAATGTTCAGTTCTTAGATAGGTTCTTACTTATTTTGGTTGATGTGTTTGTATTGTGACTAAGGCCTTTCATGTGATACGCTTTGCTAAAGCTTTATGTTCTGACTCATTACTTTTCATTACTAGGTTGGTTGCCGTTGGACTCTCACTCAACCAACTATAAGCCTGGCCCTCATATTCTTCATCTACAAATGTTAGTGGGAGAGAAAGACCTATACTGACATGGGATGTAATAGTAAAAAAATATATGAATTTATTTAATTTTAATTGATCATATAGTCCTTGACAGAGTAGAATGGCTAAAAAAAGATTCGTGTAGCCAATCCTATTTGATTGGGATACAAGGGTTTGTTTGGTTTCTTATGCTGATGTGATATTCTTACTATTTTGTGACTTGACGGAGAACCTTTGCTAAGATTCTATTGTGTTGGGCTTCCTTTTGTTTTTTAATTTATTTTGAAGCCCATTTTTTTATTCTCTGATACCTTACCTAGTGTCATACTATTGCATGCATGCTTGGGCACACACTATGACTGTTTATTTGTTTGCGAATATTGTGTGAGTTTGCTGTAAATTTTTCATGTGTTCTTGAAGCTTGATAGACAACTTTCCTGGTTTCTAAAGGGTAAAAATTGTTTCAGGCCTGAGACCGAGGCAGAGAAGAATTTGAAAGCAGAAATAGACCATCTAAAGAAAGAACTCGAGAAAGAATCTGCTTCGATTGGTAACAGAGAACCCCTGGAAGGGTCTAGCGAAGACCAAACCAGTTTAAATGATGTGATTCTTAGTAAAGAAAAGGAATTGGAACTGCTGATCCGGGAAATGGATGACAAAGTCCGTTTTGGCCAAAAAGCCGTTGAAAGGCCGGGTTCTGGAGCAGGTAGGGTTTCTGGCTTTCCTGAGAGACCACCTTCACAGTCTGGGGCGTTTGAAGAGTCCAGAAGTATGGAGTTCATGGAGAGACCTCGATCACGTGGCACTGGAGGAGACATGTGGACAAGGCAGGGTGATGATAGAAGATCCTTCCAAGGTGGCAGGGAAAGAGGATTTCTGGGCAACAGGGATATGGACAGGTATGGAAACCAACCTAACCATGATTTATTACTTTCATTTAAGATTGGAATTCCTGATTTTAGAACTGTATGTTTCAACTCCACCATGTTTCCATAATAGCATCTGCACCCTTTGTCCAAGTTAAGCAGTTAGTAAGTAGTCAGGACTTTGGATATGTTGACTAAATTGATTCCCACGAGTGTCATGAAAGACACTAATGACTTCAAGCCAACAGAGAATAGTATCTATTGCTGTTAAAAGTGATTTGGCTTCTCTGGAATAGCTCATGCGCTATATCTGGGTTCAGTGGCATTAAAAAGGCTCTACTTATATTGGCGTGACTTGCCAAAAATATTTAACTTTGTTCAGTTTATATCATCCTCAGACACTGGTTTAGAGGTCCCCGTGGTATTCTGTGCCAAATTTCCTCTGGTCATATATTTCAGAGAAGACAAACAGATTCATTGTTGTCAAACCTGACCTGGAGGCCAACCCAGCAAAGGAACTGGTCGGCAGGTCACTAGTTTTACCACTGGTGTACTAAGTTGATCTGGAAAATTGAAGATTTTAATTTGAAATTTTAATATTCCATTATGTTAAGAAACTAAGACTTTATTTGATACAAAGTTGTAATATTAAACGAATGACATGATTGAACATTGAAGTATGATAATATCACAGGTGGATGCAGCATACATGATATATGCATTTGTACATGGCATAGCAAACATTTGTTTCGTGTGTGTATATATAATATATATGATACTCTCAAGTACATGCAAATCAAAGAACTGTCCTGTGCCATACACATTGGGGACAAAACCAGAAGTAGTCACTTTTCTGGATTGAATCATATCATACGTGTAATAAGCATCTAATATAGCCTACATCATGAAAAAAACTCATTTTTTCATTATAGTTCTGAAAGATGTTTTGTTGCATCTCTAATATAATCTTTATCTATGGTTGATTGTCTAAGCAATTTGTAACTACAACAGTATGACTAGTAATGGTGCCAACTCTGTCACCATTAGCACACTTTGTTGGATTTTTTTGTTTAAGATAAATATGGGATTCAAATATTCAAACTTGCTGTCAAGTCTTCTTTCCAAAAAAAAAAAAAAAAAAAGAAAAAGAAAAAGGAAAAAGTGAATCTGTTTCTTCACTGCTTGATTTGATTGGTTATCATAAAGAAGTTCCAACATTACATGTGAAGAAATAATGTATGAATGTTGCTGTTCTTTCAATCCTGTACTTTTGGGCACTAGTCATATTGTAAGTAAAGATCTATGTGCATATGTATGTTCACTTTCATTGTTCATTTACATTTTGTTATACTTGAATTGAATGTATATTGTAGTGCTCCTTTTCCGCTTCATATTTTAACAACTATGGTATATTTTTATCTTTTCTTCTTACGCTTACATATTATAGTGAGCATATCACTCTTCCTTATTTTCTGTAATTGAGTGGATTACACTTTCATCTAGATTTAAACTCAAATATAAAGTACTAGCACCGTGGTAGAATATGCCGTAAGAAAATTATTTTCTGTAAGAAATGGAATATTGAAACACATTTGGACTCTTCTTATTTGTTTCTTTGAGGGTAGGTTCTCTTTCTAGTGTCAGAAATTTGGTTTTGAGGAAGGAAAAAGTTTATGCGCCACATGACATTACCCCCACACCAATCACCAATTGTCATCCCCATGGGGGTAAAACACCACCTTCTTCTTTGTTGTTGATCAAAAAAAAAAAAAAAAAAAGGGTAAAACACCAACATAATATTGTTGTGTCGTCCTACTGTATAAAACCAATCACATTCAAGTTAGGTACAAGATGGCAAATACCCATTTGCACCCAAAAAACTGAGGGGATATTCTCTGCAAAATGCAAATAAAGTTGGAGGCTAGGATTGTACCTAGTCGATACCCTCCCCCCTCCTCAAGAGTTGAGAAGTAAATTGAAGAAATTTCTGTAGATTGTTATTTTTTTGTCTGAGTGCAATTCTAACTTTCCCAGCTCTCTTGTTTATTTGTTTCTGCAGGGAAAGCAATCTGGACACATTTCATGTGCATAACACTTGTATATATATATACTACTACTACTACTACTACCTGTGTACATTTTGATGTATGATACGATTCATATTGTTTCGAAATACTGTTAATGTGCATCATTTTGTTATTTGACAGGCCAAGGTCAAGGGAGAGATGGTGAGCTTTCCGTTGGTGTGGATATATTGAGTTCTGTCTTCTTCTACTTTTGGCGATTTAGAAGAAATAATATTTTGTCACCTCTGATTTATTTCTCTTGATTTTACTGAGGAATAGGACTAAAATTATCGAGTACACTGGCACTTGGAAACTGATGCATTGATCTATTGTTACAACTTGAAACAATGTAAAAAATTGCAATTTTTTTGTTTTTGTTTTCCACTTTTTTTTTTGTTTTTTGTTTTTGTTTTCCAGTCTGTGTCAAAGCAAGAAACCTGTTTTGTTTATTGTTGTTTAAGACTGTTAATTGTGATATAGATTTTTGGCCTTGCTGGTTCTGGTTCTGTTTTCTTCTCTCTCTCTCTCTCTCTCTCTCTCTCTCTCTCTGTAGTTGTCATAAACAACAGTGAAATTGGATACTGCAATGTAGTGAGTATATGTCTCTTTGGTTCTGTTCAATTAAATGTGCTTTCAAGTGTTGTGAATTTCAATTTCCTTTTTGTAAGGTGGAAGCAGTGTACGGGGACCCTATAATCTTACCATTTCTGTTATAAATACATAAATTGGTCATAGAATTGAACATCAAATATATACGCAAATGAATAAAATTTTATAAAATTTACTAATAGAGTTTATTTTTGAAATTTTTTATTTACACGTGTATTTTGTGTCTATCCGATTTGCTTTATTTATGTGGATCCCAAAGTTCCTAATTACCACCACTTGCTCTGTTTTTTCTGAATTTGGTAATAAAATTTAAACTTCTTAACTGCACATATGTGAATATATATGGGTATGAAAAATTTATAAAATTTGGTAGTTTGGTATCTAATAGAAGAAAAATTTATAATAAGAAGAAATAAACTCAATAAAATAAAGAGGTCTTATATAATAGAAAAAAATAAATGAGTAACTTTTTATTTTAGCTAAATTACGCTGATTACTCTCGAAAATTTTAAAAATATAATAAATCTCACAAATATAATGGGTGTGTTTGGTAACGTTTACATTTTCAGTTTATATTTACAAAAATTTTATGAACTGATTTTTGTTTATTTTTATAAAAACATAAACTACAAAACGTGTTTGGTAATTGACAAAATGTTTAAAAAAATTTAAAAATATAAAAAAGAGTGAGAAATGGTAAGTGGCGGCGGAAGACGGTGGTGGAAAGTGGCGACGGTGGGTAGTTGGTGGTGATAGATGGTGGCGGGTGAGTGGGTGACAGTGGCGGGTGGTAGCGAGTGGGTGGTGGTGGTGGTGGTGGTGGTGGCGGCGGCAGGTGGTGAGTGGTGGTGGCAGGTGGGTGGTAGCGGGTGGCGGCAGGTGGTGGTGGGTGGGTGGTAGGTGGGTGGTGGTGGTGGATGGGTGGGTGACGGTGGCGGGTGGTGGGTAGTAGCGAGTGGGTGGTGGTTGCGGGTGGTGGGTGGTGGTGGTGGTGGTGGCAGGTGAGTAGCGGATGGCGGGTGGTGGCAAGTGGGTGGTGGGTGGTGATGGTGGGTGGATGGGTAACGGTGGTGGGTGGTGGGTGGTAGCGAGTGGGTGGTGGTGGTGGTGGTGGTGGTGGTGGCAGGTGGGTGGCGGGTGGCGGGTGGGTGGGTGGGTGACGGTGGCGGGTGGTAGGTGGTAGCGAGTGGGTGGTGGTGGTGGTGGCTGGCTGGCTGGTGGCTAGTGGTGGCAGGTGGGTGGTGAGTGGTGGTGGCAAGTAGGTGGCGGGTGGTGGTGGCGGGCGGTGGATGGTAGTGGCGGGTGGTAGCTGGCGGGTGGTAGGTGGGTGGTAGGTGGTGATAGTGGTGGTGGTGGCGAGTGGGTGGCAGGTGGGTGATGGGGTGGTGGCCGGTGGTGGGTGGTGGTGGCGGGTGGGTGGTGGTGGCGGAAGACGGTGGTGGAAAATGGTAGCTGGTGGTGGCTAGTGTTGGGTGGTAAAAAAAAAAAAAACTCAAAACTCAAAACGGAAACACATTTTTTGTGTTTTCATTTTTTGGCCAAATTTATAAATTGAGACCACTGATTTATAAATCAAAAATTTTACCAAACAAGTTTTTATTTGAGTTTTTTAAATTTTTGTAAATATAAACAGAAAACTGAAAACGTAAGTGTTACCAAACGGCACCAATATAATTATATCGATATCTAAAAATAAAAAATAAAAAATATATTTTAATATAAAAATTCAAATATTATAGAATTAACAAATTAGGGTACTTTACAATTACAAAAGAAAATGACATAATTTCACACTTTTAAGTAAAAAAAAGTCATAATTAAATACAAAAAAATCATAACAAAAAATCTCTAAATAATGCCATAATTAAAGAAAAAAATTAATTATAACCAAAAAAAAATAAAAAAATAGGGTAACTGCATAAGGGCTTGTTTTGGCAACTCGGCTAAAAACAGTTTTTTTAATTTTTTTATTTTACATTATCTCTCTATTTTTTACATATTTTTTTTTTAAAAAAAAACTTTAAAAAAATCAAAAAATTAACTAGAATTCTCCAACAACTCCAGTTATTAAACTAGCAATCCCGATTTGTAGCTTGAGACTTTTGTGGCTCGAATGGCCCGAGTCGAAAAACAACGACGTTTTGATTTTTTTATTTTATTTTTTTATTTCTCTTTCTTGTTTTTTTCTGAAGATGCAGAAGATGAAAGTGAAGAAGAAGAAGAAGAAGAAGAGGAAGAGGAAGCTAGAGCTGGACAGTTTCATCAACATCAACAATCATCAACACATTATCATCATCAACAAATTTTTTTTTTTTTTTTTTTGATTCTGATCTACTTAGAAAAAAAAAGAAGAAGAAAAAGAGAAAACAGAGTTTTAGTTTCAGAGCATCTTCATCTTCATCAACATCAACAACAACAACATTTTCATCAACATCAACAATTTATTTTTATTTTTTTTTCATTCAGATCCAGATCTACTTAGAAAAAAAAGAAAAAAAAGAAAAAAAAAGAGAAAACAGAGAGATCGGTGATACCCACCGGCGCCGCCACCATCACCGTCGATCATCTTTTCTCCTTCTTTGTCGCCTCTTCTCTCTTCCTCTTCCTCTTCCTTTTCTCTTCTCTCCTCTCTTTTCTCTCTCTCTCTCTCTCCTCTTCTCCTGTTTGTGTTCGAAAGAAAAAGAAATAAAAAAAAAAAAAAATACTGCCCAAAACGACGGCAGTCTGGCCATTCGAGCTTCGTCAGTTTCGAGCTACAAAGCATTTTTGTTAAACTAGAGTGAGACAGGCCATCTACTCTCTCTCTCCTTAATAAGAAAATGTAAAGAACAGAAATGCCTCGGTGGCCTCCAAATTGAATCATTGCATCAAAGTGGTACAAATGAGGATGATAAGATATTGAATATTGGTTGTTTGGGGTGTCTTAAATAAGTATATTTTTTGTCTTTTTGGACTTAAAAGTTGAGGAAAAAAATATGGATGTTTGGATTAACTTTTTGATTTTTTATGAAAAAATGTGTATTAAAAAATTATATAAAGAAGTGTGTAGAAGAATATTAGAAAGGTGGGTTGGTAGCCGTACAAGCTGTGCAATTGAATTGAGGGTAAGAAATTATTGGCCAATGTTTGGGCATTGCACTGAACGGTTTTGTTCAGCCCGTGAGGCCCATCACGGGTCCCATTTTGATAATCTGAACCGTTTAATGTGTAGAACTCGTCGAGTACTATATGCTTATAAAAAATCATATTGATCGGATATTGATAGTTATCTGATCATATTTGTTTTTTTTCAATCGTTAATTATAACACCATCCATTTTTTTTTATATAAAACTGATTTAATTATGTAGTTATCGATATCCAATCAACGTGATTTTTTATATTCATATAGTACTTAACGAGTTCTACACATTGAACGGTTCAGATTATCAAAATGGGACCCGCGATGGGCCTCCACGGGCCGAACAACAGTGTGTTCAATTGCACCCAATCTGATCAGATTTGTTCGGCCCCACACAGCATAGAGCAGTGATTTGCTTACATCACTGAGTTGTACTTGGCTTCGAAAATTAATTTTTTAATATTTTTTTGTGAATAGTGATAACTTTTTAATTTTTTGACTTTTTAACTTTTTTGAAAGTTGTCAAACTTGACCTTACAATTATTATTATTTGTGAAGTTACTAAATATTATTTTTTTATTTAATTTTCAGATCTTAAAGTATAAGAATATTTTAATAGAAGGTGAGTAAAGTTGACAACCTTCTTAGAGTGTATATTCAAAAAAATTTGAATTGCTTGGAGATGCTCTTATTAAAAAACTAGAGTGAGACAGGCCATCCACTCTCTCTCTCTCTCCTTAATAAGAAAATGTAAAGAACAGAAATGTCTTGGTGGCCTTCAAATTGAATCATTGCATCAAAGTGGCACAAATGAGGATGATAATTGGTTGTTTGGGGTGTCTTAAATAAGGATACTTTTTGTTTTTTTGGACTAAAAAGTTGAGGAAAAAAATATGGATGTTTGGGTTAACTTTTTGATTTTTTATGAAAAAATATGTATTAAAAAATTGTATAAAAAAGTGTGTAAGAGAATATTAGAAAGGTGGGTTGGCAGCCGTATAAGCTGTGCAATTGAATTGATAGTAAGAAATTATTGGTCAATGTTTGGGCATTACACTGAACGGTTTTGTTCAACCCATGGGGGCTATCATAGGTCCCATTTTGATAATCTGAACCGTTGAATCTGTAGAACTCGTTGAGTACTATATGCTTATAAAAAATCACGTTGATCGGATATCGATAGCTATCTGATCAGATATGTTTTTTTTCAATCGTTAATTATAACACCATCTATTTTTTTTATACAAAACTGATTTGATTATGTAGTTATCGATATCCAATCAACGTGATTTTTTACAGTCATATAGTACTCAACGAGTTCTACACAATGACGATTCAAATTATCAAAACGGGACCTATGATGGGCCTCCATGAGCCGAGCAGCAGTGTGTTCAATTGCACCCAATCTGATCAGATTTGTTCGGCCACACACAGCACAGAGCAGTGATTGCTTACATCACTGAGTTGTACTTGGTTTGGAAAATTAATTTTTTAATATTTTTTATGAATAATGATAACTTTTTAATTTTTTGAGTTTTTTGAAAGTTATCAAACTTGATCTTACAATTATTATTATTTGTGAAGTTACTAAAACTAAGTTTGGCTACTCAAAATAAGTACACACTTTTTATCTTGTTATCTTTTTTTCATCACATCACCTCTTTACTTTTCTGCACATCTTTTCATAAAAAGATAAAAAATATACTTATTTAGGTCATTCCCAACCATTCCTAAATATTATTTATTTATTTAATTTTCAGATCTTAAAATATAATAATATTTTAATAGAATGTAAGTAAAGTTGACTGCGTTCTTAGAGTGTATATTAAAAAAAAAATTGAATAAAAAACTAGAGTGAGACAGGCCATCTGCTCTCTCTCTCTCTCTCTCTCTCTCCTTAATAAGAAAATGTAAAGAACAGAAATGCCTCGGTGGCCTCCATGGACACGACTATCATCATCAGGAGATGGAAGGGTCCTTGGACTCGGAGAAAGACTGTGGAAGCAGCCACAATCGGAGTTACTCTCCTCGCCGCCTTCTGGGTTTTCACTGCCACAAATCACAGAACCAAATTGAGTCTTCAACTTCAAGGATCGAATGCTTGTCCATTTCCAGCAATATTCAACTTCGGCGATTCTAATTCTGACACTGGCTGCGTCTCAGCCTTGTTCGGTCGTCTCTCACCTCCCAACGGCCGTACCTTCTTCGGCAAACCCTCTGGCCGCTATTCTGATGGCCGTCTAATCATTGATTTTATGGGTAAGGGATGCACACCACCTGTTTGATCATTTTCCTAAATTAGTCAAGATAGTTCCAAGTACGATGGCAATTTTTGAATCAGATTTACCAAACTCAAGTTGGGTTTGAAGTCATGTTTTTTGCAAGTGTTTTGAAAACACTTCTTGGTGGTTTTGTTTTGGAAGCATAATTTCAAGAAACAATTGAGTTTGGGAAATAAGTTCAAAATATGACTAGTATTTGGAAAATTTTCTTTAAAATATCTCCACTCCTTACTCAAATTTGAGTAAAAAATTGAGTAAATGCTTTATTTGATATGAAGCACTCCAATGGACAACTCAGATTTATTCATAAATTCGAGTAAAAGCTCCATAATGGCAGATTTGTAAATTCCGAGGTTACAAAATAATCTTGAAAAATTTGAGTGAACATTTGAATCTCCCTTGATTTAGGTCAAAAATTAGGTAAAAGTCAGTTTGATATAAGTTCAAGTCGAAGGAGTAGAGACGTTTTTTGAGTGATTTTTACTCAAATTAAATTTGATGTAAGTTTGAGTCCGCGGTTGAAGATGCCCTAACCGATCCTTTTTCTTCCATAGTCTAAGGATGTGATAGTCTTAGTAGTTGTAGCAAACAGTTCAAGTGCAAGTGCAATGGCAATTTGTGTTTGGGTTGGCTGAGCATCCATGGTTGGGGAGTTTTTTTTTTTAACAAACCCATGTTATTTTGAAGTTATTTCCTTAACTCAAGTTGTGTTTGAAGTCCTGTTTTTGAAAACACGATTTCTTGGTCATGTTTTGAAAACATAATTTCAAAAAACAAGCTGGGTTTGGAAAAATAAGTTCAAATTAACTTGTATTTGGGGAATTTGCTTAAGAATGGCATGGGTTTGGTAAAAAATTCCATGGTTGGGGCTTCCTACTACTTTAGTTATCTTGAATAATTTGTTTTTGATAAGTAAAGATATTATTAAAGAAGAAGCATCGAGACGATGCCAATCAATACAAAAGAAAGCCACCCAAACCACCTTCTAATTTATACAGAAAGAGAATCCAAGAAATCTAAAAAAGAAAGCACATCTGGATCCGCACTTCCCGAGACCCAGCTATACAAGACCGCCAAAACCTATACTTTGTATTCTGATTTTTCAAACTGATTTTTTTATGAAATTTTTTTTGTTAGGAGCATCTGCATAACCCATTGATAAAAGCATAAATAATTATGCTAAGTGCTTCTTTCTGAGATCATTCAATACCTTATAACTTCATATTTCTTGTGATGATTTTGGAGCAGAGCTTGGGAGTTCATGTTTCAATTACGGTTTTGAAATCTATTGTGTAGTTAATTAAAATGTTTGTAAAAATGCGTCATGCCTTTTGATTGTGTAAATTTTTTAATGAGCCCCTGAATTTTTGGAGCTTCTCACCAATTGCTAGCTAAATTTTAGAAGCAACTGAAATACTTTTGTGGCACATGTTTGTTCTTCCCATACCTGTCTGAGAGTTGGACTTTATTTATGAATTTGTGCAGCTGAGAAGTTGGGATTACCATACTTGAATGCATATCTGGATTCTGTCGAATCAAATTTCAGACATGGAGCAAATTTTGCTGCAAGTGGGTCAACCATAAAGCCGGTGCCTTCCATGAACCCTATCCATCTCAGCATACAGCTTTCACAGTTTGAACAATTAAAAGAGCGCACTATTGAGTTATACAACCAAGGTTAGAAAATAATTCTAGCAGTTTATTTTGGCTAAAACTTCTACTTAATAATGTGCTCTAAATTTGGAGAAAATCACTTGACCTTTGCACGGAGCAAGTGACCTTTTCATATCTTGTGGTGACTTGTGAGTGTGCAATGTGGTTTCACTGTTTCAGCTAAGAGATCATATGCCCAAAGCAGCCTTCCAAGGCCTGAGGATTTTTCAAAAGCCCTTTATACAATGGATACTGGACAGAATGATCTTCATGCTGGGTTGACATCAATGACGGAGGAGCAAGTGCTGACATCTATTCCCAGTATAATTGATCATTTTGCTTCGGTCGTAGAGGTAACTACATCTTTCCGAAACCTAGTTTATTAGTTGGTTCTGTTTCTCACCTGGATAGTCCTCTGAATCATGTATATCACTATGGCTACCTCATTTACAGAATATAAAACATCATTTTACTTATTTGGAATTGTATCATTTTGTTTCAGATTCCTGCTTTTGAACATGGTGATATTCATATTGAAAACTTGCTAGTTCATCTTACGTTAAATACCATGAACTGTTGCACACAGAGGAAACTGAAAAACATTACAAAACTTACACCTATATTGCGATCGTCATGTACTCGAACTTACAAGTGGATGACTTGAGTTTCATATAAAATTTTCTTCCTCCTTCCTGATTTTTCTTTTTTGTCCTCTTTTTTTTTCTTCAACCCTACCAGGTAAGTAAGTTTTGGTTATATTAACTGAGAAAGAGATGTACAATGAAGTGCCCAAAAACTCCTGGAGGCAAAAAGGAGCATGGCCTTAATAGAGATGTGCTCCAAGACAATTAAACTAGTCTACACTAAAATAAAACTATTACAACCTGAAAGACTAGGCAGACCTAAACACTTTCTCACCCTGAGGGCTAAGAGAATAAAAAGGCCTAATTTGATAAATACAATAATATTGTGGCAGACATCCATTAGGTCCTCACAACTTGAGGGAATAGGTTAGTTAGAAGGTTTTCCACATAAGCCTTGTCTTGTGCATCTCTCGTATAGGTGTTGAGCCTTGCCAGTTCATATTTTTGGATAGGGGTTTTTAAAAGAATTTGCTTGAAAGTTCTAGAAGCACCCATCTTCACATGTGTATCCTTCATTTGTTGCTAACTTCTCTAAAGTCTTTTTGTATTTTTTTCCTGTTATTGTTTCAGAAACTCTACCACCAAGGCGCAAGAGCATTTTGGATACATAATACAGGCCCCATAGGCTGCTTGCCTTACTTTGTAGTAAATTATCCTCCAAAGCCTGGCAATGCTGACCAAATTGGTTGTGTCAAGTCTTACAACGAGGTGGCTCAAGAGTTCAACAAGCAGCTTAAGGACAGGATGTCCCAAATAAGGACCAAATTTCAAGATGCATTACTGATCTATGTTGATATCTACTCAGCGAAATATTCTCTAATCAGTGAAGCGAAAGAACATGGTAAGTTGATTAAGTACATTTTAGTCACTAAATCCCAATGAACAAAATGAACAATTGAGAGTGCATTTGGAAGGCGTTTTGTTTTGATATGTGGTTTCTGTAGTTTTAAAACGGAAACCTTTTGAAAACATTTCGAAATTACAAGGCAAATGATAAAAGAATTTGAAAATGTTTGAGAATATTTAGTAGCAAAAACTAAAACTTGTATAAATGTTAATGCACTCTCAATAATTAAATAATTGTACATGTTGAGGGCTATGAATATTAGAAACTCAAAAACAAAAGCGTTAAAGGCTTAGTCATTATAAGAAGAAGAAAAAATTGAAAATGCGAAATTCTATCAGCAGTAGGGATGAAAAACGAAAAAAAAAGTACTTTGCGTTTGCATTAACAAAGAAAGAGAATAATAAGTAACTTATGAGTGCTTGTTTTATCTCTCTTGCTCTCTTTCTCTTCGAGGATGCAGGTTTTGTTGATCCTCTTGGTTACTGCTGCGGGCATCATGGGGATTGTTGGGAAAGAACAATTGTGAATGGAACTGAAGTTAATAGAGATTCTTGCAGTAATCCATCTGAATACATTAGTTGGGATAAGATACATTATACTGAAGCTGCAAACAACTGGGTAGGCCGCCGAATTATGAATGGTTCGCTCTCAGATCCTCAGATTCCTATCACCGGAGCATGTCACCACTCACGATAATGAGTATCTCAATCATCAAGATTCAAGTCAAGTTCTGCAAACAATGGGATGAGAAAGCAGCTAATTCTCTTAATGTAATTTGTGTCATTGTTCACTTCTGATTCAAAATGGGAGTGTGTTTGGTTTTAATTTTTTAAATTTAATCTTTTGGAAATTGAGTTTTTGTTTTACGTGTTTTTTTTGTTTTTGTTTTTAGTGAATATTTTTGAAATTTTAAGTTTACTTTTTTAAATGTACCTTACTTAGATGTATCTAAATAGTAAAATATTTGTGAAGAATATTTTAAATAATTAATAAATACACAAAATATGAAAAATATATTGAATTTTCGTATATATATATTTTTTATATTTTTGGTATTTAGTGAATTTTTGGAAGATTTTTTTCACCAATATTATACTTTTTTTGAAGTGTATTTATTGTAGGTGTCTAAAAATTTAAAAAATTGCTTAAAATATTAAAAAAATTCAGTAAAAATAAAAAAAATACGGAAAACGAAAAAAAGTAAAATCTTCTCAATATTAAATTCTGAAAATGGAAATCAAACAGTTATTATTTTTTATGGTTGAGTAAAAATTCAGATTCTTTGTGATTCTGCAAATGAAGAACACAAACAAACTGGTTATAAATGTATGAATATTGAGTCAAGTATAAAATGCCGGTGTTTTGCTCATTTTAGCATTTTGACCTCTGAAAATTTTACTGTCGTATGATGACTTGGGAAGCAACCGGTGACTATGAAAAGTGATCGATGATATGTAGTTCTTCTGAGTTTGGCATTGCAGATTCTGGTCAGTCCCCTCTGGGTTCTGCCCTGGGAATTATGATAATAATTTCAACCAAACTCTCAGTGGTTTGGTTTCCCTCTAAGTATCAGATCTTCAGATTCCAGTAATGGAAGCATTCTTACAGAGTCCTGTTTCAGTCATGGTAATGAGCTCAAACAGAGACTCAATTAACAGAAAACTGTGGGATGAGCCAAAATAAAGAAGTTTGATATTGAGAATCTGTGTTAAAAGAGTTCTGGTTTGGAGTTTTTAAAAACAATTGATAGTTTTCAATATGTATTTTTTTGTTTTTGGTAAATTTTTCTAACATTTTAATCAATTTTTTTTAAAACTTTTTAAATCCACTTAATCTAGACACTTAAAAAGTATAAAATCTGAACAAATTTTTTTTAAAAATTCATTGAATATAACAGAATACGAAAATTCACTAAATGTTTGTATTCAATATGAATTTATGAATTTTTTTGCATAAATACCATACTATTTAAGTGTATCTAAATTAAGTGAATTTAAAAATTTTAAAAAATAATATCAATATATTAAAAAAAATACAAAAAAAAAAGGGATTAAAAACTCAAAAAAATATTTTTAAAAATTCTAAACCAATCAGAATAAAATTAGAAGTAACTTTGTGGGTTTTGATTGATTTATTAGGTTTTCGTTTTGATTTTGGTTTGTTCCCACATCAACATGTGAGAGAGAGAGAGAGAGAGAGAGAGAGAGAGAGAGGGTGAAAAAGAAATAGGGCTATAAAAGAGAAGGCTTGGGCCTTGTAGAAATCAACCTTTTTAGGCTTTTTTTGGGGCAAAATCGAGTGTGGGGTGATTCTATTTGCACTTAAAAAATAACTTAGTAAGTTTAATTAAATTTTTAAAAGAGTTTTGTTATTAGTATTCTATTAATTATTTTGAACCTCTTATTTTTTAGTGTTTTTTTATTACAATAATAATCTCAAAGAAAATTATTAAAAAAGACATTAATAATTTTGGGACATCCCATCTCACAATTAAGCTCACACACCTACTACATCATGAGTTAGGGAGAGTTTCTATTTGCACACACCTCTTCCTCTCTTTCCACATCTTTCTCAATACACACACTACATAAATTTAAATTATCAACTTACACTCAATATACATCCTACCATACCAAAAATACCCTTACCATCTTCATCCTCCAAACCCTAACCCTAACAAGCACTAACCGTTATTGCCGCCGCCGATGGCGGCACCTATTCCCCTCCTTTCTCTGGTCTCTACTAATCAATATCGAGCTCCACCCCCTCTCTCTTTGTTCGTTGCTTTTATGTCTGTCATTGAATTTACACACATATATATATATATATATACGCAAATCAATTGTCTTTGGATTCGATCTTCATAATCTGGAGCTACTTTCCATGAATCTTCTCTCTCTCTGTCTCTAGTTCAGCGAGAGACGATGATTCCCATCGTCTCTTCCCTTAGCACCACCACCCTCTCCACCTGAGAAGACGATCGACGGTCCCTCCATTGTTTGTTAAACCAGGGTCGAAAATAACACATTGATTCGACTATCAACATCCGAACAAAACACATTGGTTCGACCTTCAACATTCGAACACATTGGTTCAACACTGTACTTTCGAATCAATGTGTTCGGTTCAAAACTATACTTCCAAACCCTACAGTTGCAAATGGGGCAGAAAGTGAAGGCGGCAGGGAGAGACGAAGGTGAAGGAAGATCGCGGTGGTGGGCAAAAAAGGCAGAGGGAGATCGCAGTGGTGCGCCGATCTTCTTCTTAGGCAAAGGGAGGTCATAGTGGTGGGGAAAAGGAGGCAGGAAAAGTGGAGGAGGGGAGAGACGGTGGCCATGGAGGGTGATGGTGGAAACTGATGGTTTGAGAGAGTTAGAGTTAGGGTTGGGGAAAGGGATATTTTGGTAATTTAATTTTAGGACAAAAATGTAATAAAAAAAATCATTAAGTGTGTGGAAAGAGAAGAAGTGGTGTGTGTAAATAGAAGTTTCTTGAGTTAGGATTTATGAGAACACTCACCTCCATCATCATCCATTCATCTTTCTCAAATCTCACCTTCAAAACCTACCTATCATCAAAATCTTGAAAATGCTTTCGTGGCAATAGTGATAACTATTTGATTACATACGCTTCTCCGGCAATGACAATGAGTGAAAATTTTTCTGACAATCACAACTCCATAAAACGAGAGTACAACAATAAAAATTTAGAAGATGTTCATAGCTTTGATGGTGGTCTTAGTTCAGAGGAGATTAAGCTAATAAGGGTAAGTTTCTTTAAAAAAATAGCAAAAATAATAAAAATTATTCGTCATTTTTTTGGGACCGAACTCACAAACATATGATTGAAATTTGAGAACAAATGCCCGAACATTATTTATTTGTTCAGGAATGGATAACCGAACATTTCTTATTTGTTTGGAAGCAGATAACTGAACCAATAGCAAAAGCAGACAAACAAAGGTGGTCGGACTATCCTTAGGTGGTCGACCGGTGGATGAAATCCTATCCAGTTTTGTTTACACAGAGAGTATACAAGTATAGTGAGGCCATTGACGAATGACATAAAACCAACTAGTGAAATATAAAAGTGAATTTTTTTGTGTATGTGAAAAGAAGTAATAAAAAAAAAAAATTCAAACAGATTGATATAATGAAACAGAGAAAACACTTTTTAATCACCACAAATTTTTTTCCACTGATTTTGGGAGGTTCCACCATTATGGGTTTTCTTAGGGTTTTGGGAGAGAGGCTTTTTTTGGGGTGTGGTGGTGTACATTTGAATAGGTGAAATATTTTTATAAGGATAATTTTGGTATTATTTGGTGGAAAAAAAGAAATTTTAAGGGTTTTACAATTTATAAGTGGGAGTCCAAAGAATAGGACATTCAAAATAATTGATGGGGGTGCTAATAACAACACTCTTTTTGAAATTTTAGTTCCTATTATATCCTAATATAAATTTACTAATAAGGACAACACATATAAACCCTAAAGCAAAATATATATATATATATATTTTCATAGTACACTCTAATTATTTATATGTATTCTTTAGATTTAAGTCTCTTATCTTCTTCTCTAAATTTCAATTATTTTATCTTTTTCTTTCTCACTTCAAAATTCCAATCCAACTCACTAAAACTCATCATTGTCAACACTTTTATTGTTTCTTACTGTTTTGTTACTTGCAAATAGAAGAAAGTTTGAATAAAATCAAATAATGGTGTGGGGATATATTTTCTGAGTACCAACACATGGCAAGGTGACGCCGACGTGTCAGCCGAGGTGCCACGTGTCTTGGTCGTTGTATCGAGGTCATCTCGGCTAGGCCGAGGTTACCTTCGAAGATATCGGAATCCGAGATAAGCGGATAGGAGACAAGAGTCCTAGAATGAAAAGGGAACTCAACCTGGATATGGACAAGAGTCCTAGATTGGGAGAAGATTTCAGTTTGGGTAAAGATAAGACTCTTAGAGAGTTTATCCTAATCCCACTGGGAGTCCCAGATTAGCAGTAATCCTGAGTCCATTGGAGTTAGGCTCCCATTGGGACTAGGATTGAGTTGGCTATAAATAAGAGGCACCCCCATGGGTCTACGGTATGTTTTTTATGCTCAAGCTTGTGAGTTAAATAGATAATTGATTATCTTTGAGAGATATTGAGTACTGACTTGATCGTCGGAGTACCCCCGGGTGGAAGAACCACCGCCGGAGCCTTCTCTTTCTGTTACAGGTCAGCAAGGTGCCATCTATTCTGCCGGTGTTCTCCAGCTGAATTATTAAGCGGGCAGTGTGGTCGGAAAATCACTCACACAAATGGATAAGAATAATAATCAAAATTATTTTTTGAAGCAACTCATCAAAGATGATATAAGTATTCACATAAATATTAAATTACAATTATTAATTTTTATGTTTAGGGTATTATTCAGATAAAAGAAAAAACTCTTTAAAACTACATTTGGATGGGAAAAAATAAAATAAGGATTCGAGGCTAAGATAAACAAAAATTATAAGAAACTTGATATAGATACTGTACTAAAATATAAAAGGAGAGATTCGAGAGACAAGTGAGAGAACTTGGCATCGTTCAAGAAAAATAAAAAATAAAAAAATAAAAAGAGAAAGAGAGAGAACTGGGCAACCCATCAATGATCTTCTCAAATGGGCACTTGGTATAGTGAACACAATAATTACTGACACTTTTCGGAAAAACCTTTTTCAAAAATCGATAAAATAACTGCTTTATGTGATGTTTTAGAAAGTTGGTAAAAAGTTAACTTTTTTAACTTTTTAAATTTATTTTGTCTTTTTATAGATAAAAAATGTGAGAGGTAATGTGACTCAAAATGGGTAAAAAGTTAAAAGTTGGCTTTTTTTGCTTCCTAAAAGACCCCTATATATTTTGAAAAAAATTGGTGATGAGTTTAATTGATACTGAGAACTCTATATGTGAATAAAAAAAATAATTGTGAGAAATTTGATTTTTTTAAAATGGTGTAATTTAAATTTTTTGATTTGTTTATTATTGATTAAGGTCAAATTGTACAACATTGAGGCTATTAATTAAGATCTCTTAACTTTACTTACTTGTCAAACTATATATTTTATATGTGTTTAATGTCAATCAAGTTTTACATAGTCGGAGTATAAAATGGGTAAAAATACAGAATTTGGAGAGAAAACAGCTTCCCGTACGTGCGTTGACTTTTTCCGCACGTGCGTTGACTTTTTTTGGAAAACGGGCCCGATGTTTTAAACCTGTTTGAAAGGTAGCAGAAGTATAAATAGGCAAGAAGGAGGCTGAATTAGGGTTCTGAAATTAATTCCAAGAAGAGAGAGGCTAGGGTTAGGAGAGAGAAGGATTCCCAAGCTTTCAAGACAACTTCCATGGGGGCTTCCATCTCTCTTATCTTTTCCATCTCTTGCCACTCCTCCATGAGTGGCTAGGTTGTTCTTTTTTAGGGTTTTGATGAAACCCTAGCCATGTAATTAGGCTTTTTTTTTTATATTATTTTTAATTATATAAAGGTTTGAACAATTGTATGGTATTTTAGAAGTTTCTTATATATATTTTTCATTATTTTTTCAAGTATTCGGCTTTCTATGATTGTTGAATGTTTTCCATACAATAGTTTTCTATTCTTTCACATTCAATGTATGAGATGAACCATACTACGAGGGACGAGTCGTGTCGCTACCCTAGTTTAGAGTGAACGATTCGTACTACTTGAGAGGGTTTGTACACGTACATTGAACGTGATGATTTTCTTGTTAAATGCTTTGAATTTGTAGTTGCGAAGCATTATTCTGTTCGAACCGTAACATAATTGATTTCAATTTGAAACCCTATTTACGCAACTAGTGGTGAACTCATTACCCTAGGATTATTCCCAAAAATTAATATCTCAAACCCTAATTTTTAATTGTCAATTTAATTTCTTAATTTCATTTAATTCCTTTTTAGACATAAAATCTCTCAATCATTTTAATCAAAATAATTTTGGAATTTAGCAATTAAATTAGTCTAATTTCACAATTGTCCCCGTGGATCGATACCTGGACTTGTCATTATTTTAAAAGAATTTGGTATAGTTTAGTGTTTATTTTTGGTGTGTGTAACGAGCCATCAAATTTTGGTGCCATTGCCAAGGACTTCTGGCGAAATTAATTAATTTAAAGTTATATTCTTATTTTAATTTTTAGTTTGGGATTTTATGTTTTTGCGTTGCTAAGTGTGCAACGTATTTGCAATTGGAACCATCACTAGAGTGCAAGTGAAGTGCAGCCAAGTTTTTTTTTAAATAAAAAAAAACACAGAAGCAAATACTCGCAAGCAAAGCACCAAAGTGCTAAGAACAAAAACAAAGCTCAATTGGAGGTTGGAGGTTGGAGACAATGCCTACACGTCAAGCACCCGCAAGACGAGTAAAGTGTTTTCGTTACATTGCTGTGAGTATTTCTCCCTTTGGTATTTTGCTTTCATACTTAGTGCACAAAGTCGGAACTTAGTGTATGTGTGTGTGAGTAGTGTATGCATGGGCGCCGTTCTTGTCGCCCTGAATTGTAGAGTTTGGACCTTGAACTAGAAAGGACTCTTAGGAGACTTAGAGCTTTTGCCTGTGTTCCTAGGCTTGAATATTCATATCTATACATTGAGCCTTTTAGAGATGGAAAATCCAAATGTCCCGAATGTGCCCAACCGGACCCTTAAGGATTATTTCACACCCACTGCATATGCATCACCATCATGCATCCAATTACCCGACATCACTGCTGCTCATTATGAGATTAAGTCTAGCACCATACAAATGCTCCCATCATTCCATGGACTAGCTTATGATGATCCTTATAAACATTTGAATGAATTTCTGAAAATTTGCTCTACAGTGAGGATCCATAATTTCACAAATGAGGCCTTAATGTTGCGTTTGTTTCCATTCTCGTTAAAGGACAAAGCCAAACACTGGCTGAACTCCTTACCTACTAATTCAATTACAACTTTCTGTAAAACCAACCAACTTAGGCAAGCCATCACCAATTTTGCTCAAATTGATGGGGAGCAATTTCACGAAACATGGGAGAGACTTCGTGGCCTTCTCCAACAGTGTCCCCACCACCAAGTGCCTGATTGGCAACTTGTGTAGACCTTTTACTATGGCTTAATTGAGCCTCACCGCCAAATGGTGGAGTCTTCGTGTGGTGGGACATTTGTGTCCAATAATGATGCCAAGGTATGACAATTATTTGAGAACCTAAGTGATAATTCCCTTCACTATGCCTCCGCAGCTTGGCAAGTCCAGCAACCAGTCGTTGGAGCCCCAAAAAGAGGGGGCATTTATGAGGTCGGGCAAAACCTAGAGTTAGCCCAACAAGTAAAGGCACTGTCCCATAAAATGGACCAATTATTAGCTGCGGAACATGCCCTTACACAGCAAGATCAGCCTTAATTTCACGAGGCATGTGTTATTTATACAAGCCCTGCTCATGACTTGAGTGAGTGCCCTTCGACATCATAATTTTCAGAATTAGTCCAAGAGCATGTGAATGTGGCTCAAGGATTCTCCAACCCAGGTAATGACCCATACTCCAATACATATAATCCGGGATGGAGAAATCACCCTAATTTTTCATAGAGACCTCCTTCACAAGGCACTTCTTACAATCCTCCACCACCAAGGCAGAATTTTAATAATTTTGCCAACCAATCTTCCTACCGACCACCACAACCTTACCAACCCCCACAATCTTACCGGCAACCACAACCCCCACCTGTTCCTTAAGGCAACTCTGCGTTTGAGACTCAGGTGTTAGAAGTTCTCTCAGAACTTAAGGGGTTAGCACCAGTAGTTCATTCCCACACTCACTCAATTGCCAAGCTAGAGGCCCAATTAGGTCAAATGGCTAACAACATAAATATGAGAGATGAGGAAAAATTACTTAGTCAGACCGTGGCCAACCCTAAGGGTCAATACGGGGCAGAAGGGTCGGGTGGGAATGGAAAGTACCATGAGCAGGTGCAAGCGGTAATTACCTTGAGAAGTGGGAGGGAGTTAGAGCCTCAGCCAGTTGTGTCTGATGTAACTAAGGTTAAAAATGGTGACCACGGTGGTCTACCCAATGAGAGAAAGGGTGAGGGGGAAACACCTAAGAGGGATGACTTAGTCCCTAGCACTTCAAATGAGCCCAAGGCGCCCTTTCCCCAATGCCTTGATACACTGTCCCCTTTCAATAAGAAGACGGCATCCATGGAAGCAATAATGGAGGTTTTTAAACAGGTAAAAATTAACCTCTCCCAGTTGGAGGCGACTAAACAAGTACTCTCCTATGCTAAATTTCTGAAGGACCTTTATACGCAAAAGCGTAAATCTAGGACATACGTGTCCCAAAAGGTCATACTCACGGAGCAAGTAAGCTCCATTTTGTTGAATGACACACCCCCTAAGCTTAAAGACCCGGGTGCCCCAACCATTGCATGCATTATAGGGGACCATTTCATTAATAGGGCCTTATTAGATTTAGGGGCTAGTGTCAATTTGTTGCCGTACACTGTGTACGAGGAATTTCGGCTTGGCGAGTTGAAGCCCACTACTATTACTCTCCAGTTGGCTGACCGGTCCCTCAAAGTGCCACGTGGCATGATTGAGGATGTGCTAGTAAAGGTTGATAGGTTTTACTTTCTTGTTGACTTTTTGGTGTTAGATATGAAACCGGTAGCCAATTCTAGGAAACAAATCCAGTGATCTTAGGTCGACCTTTCTTGGCTACGGCCAACGCATGCATAAATTGTCGTACCGGGGTTATGGAAATTTCATTTGGTAACATGCAAGTGAAACTTAATGCTTTCCAAGCATCCTAACAACCCCATAAAAGAGAGGAGTGCTTATTTGTGGATGGGATTGTGGAGGAAGTTTTGCCCTCCATTCTTGTATAGAACCCTCTAGAGGCTTGTCTAATTCATTTTGGGTTTGAAAATTTTGATATTGACGGGTCGGTTGCGAAGGTGAATGCTTTGCTTAATGCTTCTTCTACACCGGATTTTCCTCCGTGGAAAGCCCAGTTTGAGTCACTTTCTCCTCTGTTGAGAGAGCCCGCCATACCATCTTTGGTCACACCACCTACACTTGAGTTGAAGCCGCTCCCGCCACATTCAAGTATGCATTTTTAGGGCCCCAGGATACTTTACTAGTCATCATTACATCTGACTTGACTACAGAGCAAGATAGTCAGTTAATGAGTGTTCTCGTGGCACATCGAAGTGCTATAGGGTGGTCGGTGGCTGATTTGAAGGGGATAGATCCCTCCGTGTGCATGCATTATATACACCTAGAGAAGGACACCAAACCTTCTCGTGAAATAGAATGGAGGCTTAATCCCAATAAGAAAGAGGTGGTGAAAAAGGAGGTACTAAAATTGTTAGATGCGGGTATTATATACCTTATCTCGGATAGCAAGTGGGTGAGTCCCACACAAGTGGTGCCCAAGAAATCGGGCATCACTGTTGTTGAGAATGAAAGAGGAGAGTTAG
This sequence comes from Camellia granthamiana, assembly GCA_036172215.1. Lineage (NCBI taxonomy): Eukaryota > Viridiplantae > Streptophyta > Magnoliopsida > Ericales > Theaceae > Camellia > Camellia granthamiana. The sequence continues at coordinate 118,221,424 of CM069912.1, read as the reverse complement.
TGCCCACACGAACCACTACTAGGTGGCGAGTGTGCATTGATTATAGGAGACTGAATTCCACGACTAGGAAGGATCATTTTCTTTTACCTTTTATTAACCAGATCCTAGAGCGGTTAGCGGGGCAAGATTTCTATTGTTTTCTTGATGGCTACTCGGGGTATAATCAAGTCCTGGTGTACCCCGCTGATCAGGAAAAGACCACATTCACTTGTCCTTTTGGCACTTTGGCTTACAGGCACATGCCCTTTGGGCTATGTAATGTACCGGCGACTTTTCAACGGTGTATGATGGCCATTTTCTCCGATATGGTGGAGAAATTCTTAGAGGTTTTCATGGATGATTTTTCGGTGTTTGGACCGTCTTTTGAGGAATGCCTTAGGAACTTGACTAGAGTGTTGGAACAATGTACTGAGGCAAACCTAATTTTGAGTTGGGAAAAGAGCTATTTTATGGTTTGTGAGGGTATAGTGTTGGGACACATTGTGTCCCATCGAGGTATAAAGGTAGACAAGGCTAAGGTTGACCTCATTGCAGGCCTTCCTCCACCCAATTCCGTGTGTCAAATTAGGTCTTTCTTAGGGCATGTAGGTTTTTACCGTAGGTTCATCAAAGACTTTAGTAAAATATCACGTCCTTTGTGTAGTTTACTTGTTAAGGACGCGCCTTTTATCTTTGATGATGCATGCTTGAAGGCTTTTGAAACACTGAGAATGGCTCTTACCACCACCCAATCATGAAATCATCGGATTGGTCGCTTCCCTTTGAAATCACGTGTGATGTCGCAGATTATGCTGTTGGGGCTGTGTTGGGTCAAAGAGTCAATAAGGCACCATACGCTATATACTATGCTAGTTGCACTCTCTCGAATGCACAATTGAATTATATTACTACCGAGAAAGAGTTGCTTGCTGTGGTCTTTGCCTTAGATAAATTCCGGTCCTATCTCGTAGGCTCCAAGGTCATAGTCTTCACTGATCACGCTGCTTTGCGGTATTTACTTTCAAAGAAAGAGACCAAACCTAGGTTATAATTAGATGGATTTTGTTGCTTCAGGAATTGGACTTAGAGATCTGAGAAAAGAAAGGATCTGAGAATGTAGTGGCGGATCACCTCTCCCAAATCCTTGTTGAGTATTCTAGTGAACCTCTAATCTTGCATGATTCGTTTCCGGATGAACAACTTCTTGTGGTGTCATGAGCGAGCCCCCTGTGGTTTGCACATATTGTGAATTACTTGTCCATTGGGAAAATTCCTCAAAATTGGTCAAAGCAAGACAAAGACCGATTCTTTTTGCAGATTAGGTATTATTTTTGGAAGGATCCGGAGTTGTTTAAATATTGCTCTGACCAAGTGATCAGACGATGTGTGCCGGAGAGTGAGGTGTATAGCATTCTTACTTTTTGTCATTCTTCTGCATGTGACGGTCATTTTAGTGGGCATAAACGGTCACCAAGATTTTACAAAGCGGGTTTTATTGGCCCACAATTTTTAAAGATACCCATCAATTTTGTAGAACTTGTTTGCACTGTCAGAAAATGGGTTCGATATCTCGGCGTGACATGATGCCAATGTCCCCTATTCTTGTGGTAGAGATCTTTGATGTTTGGGGGATTGATTTTATGGGCCCTTTCCTGTTGTCGTTCGGGTTTGAGTATATTCTCTTGCAGTGGATTATGTGTCTAAGTGGGTGGAGGCGATAGCTACCCGAACAAACGATCATAGAGTTGTAATCAAATTTTTGCATGAAAACATCTTTAGTCGTTTTGGGTTTCCTAGAGCCATAATCAGTGATCAGGGTACGCATTTTTGTAACTGGTTCTTTGAGTCGGTAGTCAAGAAATACTTTATCACTCATAAAGTTGGCACTCCATATCACCCTCAAACTAGTGGCCAAGTGGAAGTCTCAAATAGGGAGGTGAAGCACACATAATAGAGAAAACGGTAAGGCCAGATAGAAAAGACTGGTTACAACATTTGATTGATGTATTATGGGCCTAACGCACTGCTTATAAGACACCCATTGGGATGTCACCATATAGGGCGGTGTTTGGCAAAGCTTGCCGTCTCCCGGTTGAACTTGAGCACAGAGCACTATCGGCCATAAAGAAGTTTAACTTTGATATGGCCACGACTGGGCTCAATCAGAAATTGTAACTCAATGAGTTGGAGGAAATTCAGAATGATGCATATGAGAGTTCGAGAATTTTTAAAACTTGGACTAAGGAATTCCATGACAAGCACATTAATAGAAAATCCTTTGAACTCGGCCAAAAAGTGTGGCTTTTAAACTCAAAATTGAGACTCTTTCCGGGTAAGCTTAGATCAAGATGGGATGGTCCTTTTGTGGTTGTAGAGGCATTTATTCATGGCGCCGTTGAGGTGCAAGACCCAAAGAATGGCCACACTTTCAAAGTGAATGGTCAAAGACTGAAACCATATATAGAGGGGATTGGGAATGGAGATATGACTGAGTCCATTGCTTGATGGACCATTTTTACTATGATTGAGAGATTGATGTCTTGTTCCCTTTTTCTTTCCTTTCTATTCTATTCTATTTTTCTTTATTCTTACTGTGCTTTATTTGCGTTTAGGAGACTTTAAATCCTCTAAATGTGAAATTCCTTTGGTGTTTGCCATGCCCGAACGACATCTGAAGGTTTGGTATAGCCACATAATTGTGTTTGTAATGAGCTTCTAGGAGACCAACTTAGACGGTGGAAGCTAGAGTTCGAATAGTAAAGCCTAGAATGAAAAGGTTTGGAATTTCCGAGATTAAAGTCTGGTTTGAATACCCAGGGGTATGGAGATTGCTTCAAAACCACCCCCGCTTGAACTCTGTATGGCAACTCCATAGGTCGTGTTAGCCTTAGGCATCTCGATTCTGGATATCGAATCAACCTAGTCTGTCACCTTGTTGGAGAATAAGGAAAGTTACAAACACTATTAGGGAGAAAAGTAGTACCCGTGATTTTCGCGTGAAGATTATACTTTTAGTGAGTATTTAGTTATTTCTGTAATGTTTTATTTATTTCGGATGCGAAACTAAGGTAGAAATGATTTGAATTTTTACTGGGGTTGTAGTTCTTTATAATTTTATTTGGATTGCATTAAAAAAAAAAAAAAAAGTCTCGCACGTGCGGCACAAAATTTCAATCCTCAATTGCGTATTGCATTAATTGCAGGTGTGCAGAGGAGGTGCGTCAACCTAGCCGCACGTGCGGCTTGATCACCGCACATGCAGAGCGTCGTTTCCACAAAAAAAAAAAAAAACAAAAAAAAACAAAAGAGTGAAACGCCGCATGTGCAGTCTGGGCCTCGCACGTACGGGAACTTTTCTGAATCCAACTCCACGCCTGCTTTATATGCAGGTGCATGGCTTGGTGCGGGGTGAGTTTGCACGTGCGTGGAACAATCCCGCACGTGTGCGACGACATTCAACATTAAAAAAATAAAATAAAATTAATAACCTGCAGATTTTGTTTTGTTTATTTATTTATTTATTATTATTTTTTTAAATTTATTTACTTATTTCAAAAATAAAATAAAATAAAAAATAAATAAAAAATAAATGTACAATTTTATTTCTTTATTTATTTTTATTTCCTTATTTTATTTACATATATTAAAAAAATTAAAAATTCGTAATTTTTATTTATTTATTTATTTTTCTATTTTTGTTTTAAAAAAAATAATAAATAAAAAAATAAAAAAATTGGATTTCTTTGTTCAACTTATTTTATTTATTTTATTCTATTTATTTTATTTTATTTTCGTTTTTTTTAAAAAAAAAAAAAAAAACTTATCTAACCTAGACCCACTTTTCTCCCCATCACTCTCACAGATTTTGTCTGTCTGTCTGTCTGTCTGTCTGTCTCTTTCTCTCTACCTCTCATCATTTACCTCTCTCTCATAAGCCCACAAACCCACCAACTCATCTTATCCCCACCATCACCAACTTCTTCTTCCTTCAACTCTCACCCATCCTTCCTTCTTCCTCACCACCATCTCACCGCCGGCATCACTATTTCCTCTCCGTTCGTCGAATCTCCGGTGCCCACCATTTTTTTCGGCGAATCTCCATTCTTTCTCCCTCTTTCTCCACTTTTTCAAGGTAAACTTTACTTTTTGTTTAGATTTGTGGGTGTAGGAGTAGAGTAGAGTTTTGTTTTTATTTTTGTTGAAATCATGATCTATGGTTCATCTTTAAAAAAAAAAAAAAAAAAAAAGTTTATTTTTGTTTTGTTTTGTTATTTTTATTATTTGGCTTGCTTACCATAGTTTAGTTCATGCAAATAATTTCGTTCTGATAGTTTTAATTATTCAATCATTAGTTACTTAAATAAAATAGCCCTATTTTAAAATAAATAAAAAAATAAAAAAATAAAGAAATAAAATAAAATTCCTGTTTAGTTTTTTTGTTTACTTCATAGGTTATTTATTTATTTATTTAGTTGCTTATTTTTCTGTTAATTTTATTACTTCATTCTTTACTTGATAGTTTAGTTCTGTTAGTTTAATTATTTAGTCATTAGTTACTTCAATAAAATTGTACTGTTGTTCAGTAGTTAATTTAATTTAATGTCATTTTTATTCATTTATTTATTTCTTTTCGTTTTTATATAAATACATACAAAAAAAAAAAAAAAAAAAAATCTAATACCTAGCTTTTCTAATTCAGTGTATTGTCCATCTATTTATTTAGTTGTTTAGATATATTCTATTATCTCAGTATTATTTGTTAGATTAATTCATTACTTGTCAAAATGTTAATATGTAAGTTTATATTATTCTATTTTATTTTGTTTTTTGTTAAAAAAAATAAAATAAGTAAATATAAAAAAAAATGATGAGAATTGCATGTGGCACATCAGTGAACAGACTTGTGCTTTAATATTTTATTTGATTCTCATGCTGGTTTCACTGGTATATGTGTCTATTATTGGTGTGTGCAGGACATGAGTTGACGGATATCCGTTCAGGCCTCCAAAAAGGCCAGAGGTTCCACCTCCTCGATGCCACCATCGCCATCGTCACCACCATCCTCGCCGCCGCCGCCACCGGTTGACTTGCCACGGCCGGAGTGGGCTTTACGCCCACTTCACAAGCTCACACAATTCCAACTCAGCTATTTTCAGAATGACCCAGTCACCTCGAGTTATTAAGCCCGTAGTCTTTTTTGAGTTCGTAACTTTTTTAACTCGAGTTATTAAGCCCGTAGGGGTGTCTCTACACCTAGTGCCCTAAAACCGTCTAATTTGGGAGTTATTGGCCCAATACTTGCTACATGGGTTAATTAGAAAGCTTAAGGGACTTAGACATTGTACAGTTAAGGAAAAATAAGTAAAATGACTTGTTCGGATTCGTAACCTTTTCAACTCGAGTTATTAAGCCCGTAGGGGTGTCTTCACAACTAGTGCCCTAAAACCGTTTGATTTGGGAGTCATTGGCCCAATGCTTGTTACATGGGTTGATTAGAAAGTTTAATGGATCAGGAAATTGCACAGTCATTTAAAAAAAAAAAAAAAATTTGAGAATATTGGCTGCAACAGTTTAGTTTTTCTGTATATATTAGGTGTTATTATGAGTTACACTGGGCTATTATAGTGGACAATTAACTAATATGGAGATTGCACTTTACACCGAGGGTACTGATGATTTGTTTATTAGCATGCACAAGTACAGGAGACTTTACTTTTGTATTAATTGAATTGTGGTTTTGACTCAATAGATTCCTTCATGCTTGTCCACTATGCTTTTAATGACTCATTATGTCTTAATATCACACTGTAGTGGCACATAAGTTGATTGTTAGGTGGAGTAGTATGGTCAATTGTTGGGCATATATGACTATGTTAATGTTTGTGGGTATCATTTCTAGAAACTTTCACGAAACTTTACTCATCCACTTGGGATAACTTTGTGGTTTAAAGGTTTGTTGCATATGCTAAATGCAACCGTTTTCCCACAAAAGAGGAAATAGTTAGATTTTGTTTAATTTAATTTTATTTTTATTACTTACTTGAGGACTAGCAAGTTGTAAGTTGGGGGATATGATTAAGGCCGAATTGTACAACATTGAGGCCGTTAATTAGGATCTCTTACCTTTACTTGCTTGTCAAACTATGTGTTTAATGTCAATCAAGTTGTATATAGTCAGAGCATAAAATGGGCAAAAATACAGAATTTGGAGAGAAAACAGCTTCCCGCACGTGCGTTGACTTTTCTTGGAAAACGGACTCGATGTTTTAAACCTATTTGAAAGGCAGCAGAAGTATAAATAGGCAAGAAAGAGGCTGGATTAGGGTTCTGAAATTAATTCCAAGAAGAGAGAGGCTAGGGTTAGGAGAGAAACGGATTCTCAAGCTTTCAAGATAACTTCCATGGGGGCTTCCATCTCTCCCATCTTTTCCACCTCTTCCCACTCCTCCATGAGTGGCTATGTTATTCTTTTCTACGGTTTTGATGAAACACTAGCCATGTAATTAGGTTTTCTTTTTGATTTTTAATTATGTAAATGTTTGAACAATTGTATGGTGTTTTAGAAGTTTCTTATATATATTTTCCATTATTTCTTCAAGTATTCGGCTTTCTGTGATTGTTGAATGTTTTCCATACAATAGTTTTCTATTCTTTCACATTCAATGTATGAGACGAACTATACTACGAGGGACGAGTCGTGTCGCTACCCTAGTTTAGAGTGAACGATTCGTACTATTTGAGATGGTTCGTACCCTTACATTGAACGTGATGATTTTCTTGTTAAATGCTTTGAACTTGTAGTTGCGAAGCATTATTCTGTTCAAACCGTAACATAATTGATTTCAATTTGACACCCTATTTATGCAACTAGTGGTGAACTCATTTCCCTAGGATTTTTTCCAAAAATTAATATCTCAAAACCCTAATTTTTAATTTCATTTAATTCCTTTTTAGTCATAAAATCTCTCAATCATTTTAACTAAAATTAATTTAGGAATTTAGCGATTAAATTAGTCTAATTTCACAATTGTCCCTATGGATCGATACCTGGACTTGCCATTATTGTAAAAGAATTTGGCATAGTTTAGTGTTTATTTTTGGTATGTGTGGCGAGCCATCAATTATTTAAGTGTACCTAGAAGGATAATCTAGGAAAAACATCCCACATATTGAGAGTAATTTATTATTTTAAATAATTTAATAGGGTGTATTGAAAAATTAAGGCCATTTAATGATTTTTTGGGTATGTAGTATTTGCTCTTATCAGTTTAATATAATATAATACATGGACCATCGGCCCACATGATATCAAATTTATTTTTTATTAGGGGGAAGGCCCACTCACGGTAGCTTGCTGCTTACTTGGGCTTTTGAGCGTCGTCTGGGCTTTTGCACTAGTGCCTCGGCCTGGTGCACCCAAACCCAGAACAATTCTAAAATTTGTGGCATCAGTTGCTTTTTCATGGCTTTAAATATAACCCTCAACCTGCGTTATTTATTTTGAGAAGAGTTAAATAAGTTGGTTTTTTATTTATTATAAAAAGATGTGTAAAAATTAGGGAACGATGTGATATTTAAATAAGTCAAAAAGGCAATAAGTTGGCTTATAAGTTATAAAACTATTAAATTTTTTTGTTTGGTAAAAATTAAAGTTCTTTTTATAAAATTAGGTTGTTTTAGAAATTAATTATTTTAGTTATTTATTAATTTTTTACAAAAAATTGTGCAAAAAAGTAGATTTTTTTTTGCAAAAAGATGTAACATAGTAAAGAGAAAAATTTACTTTCTGACTATTTTATGTGGTTAGTCCCGCTACATACCCCCAGCAAAAATTCACCCCCACCACCTCCAGTGACGTGGCTTGTGGATCAGAGTTGCTTTGGACTTTTGCAATAAGCAAAGCGTGAACACACGCGTTCTGAAAGAAAAAAAATAAAGTGCTCTACTGCCTTCACCTTCTCTCTCCCTCTCTCTCTCTCTTCTCCATCTCTCTCTCTCCTCTCCGCCAGATTTGTAAACTGCAAAAAAAAAAAGAAGGCGAAAAGGAATGAGGAGCTCCATAACCACCACAAACCAAATCCAAAATCAAACCCAAACCCAAAATCAAACTCACCGCCACCACAAATTAGAACTCATAGCCACAAATCAAAATCATATTTAAATCACAATCAACTCTCTATTCTCTATTTCCTTTAATATATATGTTTTTTTTTTTTTTCTTTCTTTCTATTCTATTCCAATCCAAGACTAACTTTTCAAAAACCCAAAATGAAAAGGGAAAGAAGAGCTGTTCTTGAAATTTCAAAAACCCATTTCAATACATTGTAAATTCGCAATGACGGTTCAGAAATGGCAAGAATTCTAATCAACATTTGATTGAATTTGGTGGTATGCATATCATTTATATCATATAAATGTGATGAAATTGAGTTGTTAGTTATGAAGAATGAATGAATATAGGCTGGCAATTCGTCAAAGGCTTTCAGCCATGGACCGAAAACTCCAGCATTTCCCACCCCGAAACTTTTCTGATCTCTCTCTCTCTATCTCACTACTTTCTCTCTACTCTCTCTATATCATATGACATATACCCTCCCTACCTTCTCTCTCTCTCTCTCTCTATTTCTTCTATCTACCGCCGATGCCGACCGTTGATTTCCCTCCCCAACCTCCTTCTTTCAATGCCGACACCAAACCCAGCAAACATGAAGCTCTTCTCTCTTTCTCTTTACTGACGAACAGCGACGCGATGACCGATGGTGGTGGTCGGATCTCCTTGTCGTCGTCACGATACTTCGGCGGCGACGGAAGTGGCCGGAGCAATGGTGAAGAGAGAAGAGAGAGAAAGGAGGTTTGAATGGTTTGCATAGATGAGAGAGAAAAGAGAGAGATGAAGGATGAGATGGGTGCGTGGGGGCGTGGGCTTTCATTCACGTGACCCATCCACGTCAGCTGGGGTCTGTGGGGGTCACTAGAATGGGGTCCGAAGCATTTTTGTTATGCAGCGGTGATTAGGACCCCCACGGATCCCCACCTCCTCCACCCCCACACACACGTGGGGGTTGGTGAGTGGGGGAGGAAAAAAAAAAAAAAAAAAATTTTGGCCAATCAAAATTCAAAGGGGGTCGTGGGGGTGGGTTTCAAAGGGGGTCAGAGTCTTTTTTGTTTGAGAAATTAGTTACAAATTGACTTTTTCATTTTTTTTTTTGACTTTTTTGAAAAAAATATATAAAAAAATAGAAAAATGATAGGATTCAAAATAAGTTTTAACATTTAAGCCAACTTTCAAAATTGGTCCATTTGTCATTCTGCTGCCTAACTCCATTGATATAGAAGTCATAAGTAATTATTTTGTCAAAATCGGTCGATTTCAAAGCCAATAATTACATGTGGATGAGATTTTCTGGCCTAAACTCATTCGGTTAAATTTCAAAAGCCATAAGATGGCAGTTGAGATGAGATGGTAGATGATATGCAACCCGCAAGCATCTCTACTTGACATGTGCTTTTAAAGTGTATATTAAAGACTCATATATGAAAATATATATTAAAATTTAAAAATTTTAAAATAATTTAATTCTTACACAACCTCAATGGGAATCATAAACAAGACATATTTCGTGTATATGGTGGAAATATGTAATAAAATATAAAAATTTTAAAATTATTTAATTCTTAAACAACCTTGATGGGGGGGATCATAAAAAACATGACATTTCGTGTATATAGTTGTGTGAGGCTTTCAATTTGGGCCTCCTTTCCTTCCAGTACATCAGTTAAAGAAAAGTGACAAACTCCGTTTGCTTTAGTTTTGAGAATCAATTTTAAAATATAGTTCTTTTAAAAGAGTTGACAATATTTGAAAACTTGTTTGATTACATATTTTGAAAATAATTTTGAAATGATTTATAATTTTTTAATAGTTGAATAAATGGGTGTACAAAAATTGATTTGAAAATTCAACCAAACACAACAGATTTTTTTGAGACTATGTAAACATAATAATCTCTCATTATTAAACAAAACGGATATGATTCTCTTCATCCACCTTTTTTATCTAGTTGTCATTAAATAGTTGATCCAAATATCATAATTTAATAATTAATCATTTTTATTAGCTGTGGCCTTTAGATAAACCGTTGAATGGTCGTTGGGAAAAAAAAAAATTGTTGGAGAGGAAGACACAATTAATGTGATGTTCCCAAAAATATGAAAATATGCTAAGAATAGTTTTATGGTTTGCAAGAAAAAGGGATTTTAAACCACCCACTTGCCGACTCTCTTTGCATGATAAAAAGAGGAAAGAGGCATTCATTGTGGGCATTCCAAAGGAACAAAAAAGAAAAAAGAAAAAGAAAAAAAAAGGGGCCACTCAAAGGTTAATTAAAAAGAAAAAAAGAAAAAAGTAAGGGAATAAGAGTACAGAAAAAAGAAAAAAAAAACAAGAGAAGAAAAAAGAAAAAGAGGGGTAAAAAATAAAGAATAGTGAGTAAAAGAAAGAAATAATTGAAGAATGAAGATTGAGGAAGGGATTTTGTTAAAAAAGGTAGAAAAAAATAAAAATAAAAATACAGAGTAGTTTCAGGTATTATTTCTCTCTCTCTCTCTCTCTTCACTTTGAGAATTTCTATACTATTTTGTAAAATCTGTTTCAAGTGTTTATTTTACGAGGATAAATCCGAATGGGTGCATTCATAATTTTTCTAATCCAAATGTTGTGTTGTTTATTCATTCAAATCAGACCAAAAATTATAATAAGTCATCTACCCATTAAAAGTAAAATAAAAAATTTAAAAAGTCCTGATTAGATGGGTTATATATTCATGAAACCCAAATATATATATTTGGCAGGGAAATTCTTTATCGAATCATGTTTGGATTGATGTCATAACCGACCTATCTAGGTAGTCTAAATTAATAATCTGACTCTAAGCCCTAAAATAAAAAAACAATAAATTACTGTGACTATTCTTAAAGTTTGAAATAAGTATAATAAATTTATCAAATTTAACATAATTATATTAATTTTGATATTGATATTTTGAAAATAAAAATAAAAATAATCAAATAAAGTGATTAATGCCATATAAAGTAAAGCATCACATAAAATGCCAAACTGCAACTAGGAAGGACAACATAAGGTCCAAGTTTGGCCTGTAATAAACCTATTTATATGACAATAATATGTCTCATTTTGTGTCCAAGGCATGACAGAAGAGAAGTGGCCAAAATGACTAGAATCTTGAATGCTTTCAGCGGCAACGACAATGGTGGTGTGATTCAAATCTCCAGCGGCTTATTCTTATTGAGTGCCATTGTTATGTCGGTGTCCATAATATCTATGATTCTCTTCATCTGCTTACATGATCCTGAAAAAAATCACAAAAATCGCAAAAATCGACAACGACAAGAACTTTCCATGATGCAAACCTATATGGATGGTCACCACCATCATCCTCAAAACCACCATCACAATGATGGTTCAGCTACAATCCACACGAATACAGGGGAATATCATCATCAACATCACTGTGACCATGACTTTGGCGCATGAAGTATATACACATATTAGCCATATATGAGGTGAATCCATAGCACGTCACTACTACTTAGGTGCTTAGCTAAAATTAGTTTTTTCATTTTTATTTTATTTTATTTATAGAGCTATAAGCCTACATCACCATTTTTAAGGGTATAAATAGATATGATTGTTGTAACATTACTGTGATATATCACAAATTTTTCTGTTGTCTTAACCAATAAATTTTCTCTCTTTTTATAAGACATCCAATGAAATTAGCATTATTAAGATTAATTGTACACATAGTTCTTGTGTCTTGCCATTATATTTTCAATTAATCAATTTTATTATTTAATTTTTTACGTTTTGTCAGTTTAATTCAATTCATAATATTTGCTAAGAAATTTGAAAAAAATTTAGTACACAAAATGGTTCATTCAAAAGAAAATAAACGATTTTTAAGTGGACAACAATGTCTCAATTACTTTGAGTAGAATGAATTGACTATTTTATCCTCTTAATTTCAGTTCAATTTTTAAAAAGGCGATACAAATTGAATTAAAGTATCACAGTGTAAAAATTTTAAGAACAAAACTAATACAATTAAACTATAATGATTAAAATTGACACAAATGACAATTTCCAGGGATATTGGATTTTTGTACAAAGGAATCATTGATAATTGTAATGACTAACAAGACAACATAGGATATATGGCTCAGTATTTGTTTTTCTGTTCTTTGTCTGTTTTTCTTTTTTAAAAGTTTGAGGTGCCTACATAACTGTTCACTTCTCTTCATCTTTGGATTTTAGCACCATCTTAATTTTCCGTGTCACATTAATAATTACTGTTACTTTTTATTTTTGTTTTTGTTTTGCTTTTTTTATTTTTATTTTATTGATGTATTTCAAATATATGGTTGTACAGTGAGATTTTTATAATATTTGAAAATTCTTATTAAAAATGCATTAGAGAAAAAGATTTTGAAGATCAAAGATCTTTAATTATATACATTAATCCAATCAAAATGCAAATCAATGTGTAAAGTGGAACTTTTTTCCAAAATGAATTTATACATATACTTTTTTGATATATCATAAAGGCACTCGACTTTCTATTGCACGTGCTTGGATGGATGATTGAGGGATAAATTACATCTCCAGTGCTAGACGCCTCGAAAAATTAGACATCTATTAGTTAGGTTGCTGTTAAATTTTGTTAATTTCATATAATTTTGTTCGATGAGTTGGTGCTGGATATCTAATTTTTTTGCACACCCCTACACATAACCACCTTTAAAAAAAAATACCAAACCAACACAACCTAACAAATAAAATAAAATAAAAAAACAAACCAACACAGCCCAACAAATAGAAGGGAAAAAAAAACAAACCTCAGCCTATGTGATTTGATAAGGTAAGTGAGTTGGGTTAGACTGATTGGGTGATAAAATTGATTGATCACTTAGGCTGCTGGTTAAAATTTATTAATTCCATATAGTTTTGTACAAGTTCCTACTATATTTTTATTTTAAATTATGAAGATTCCGAAGAAATAGAAATGGCTTTGATTTCAATTTCCTCCGAGTCTTCCTGATTTGAAATAAAAATACAGTATGGACTCATACAAAATTATACGAAATTAACAAATTTTAACCAGTAGTCTAACTGATCAGTCAATTTTATCACTCAACCAGTCCAATCTAACTCACTCACCTTATCAAACCATACAGGTTGAATTGGTGTGGGATGTTTAGTTTTTTAGCACACCCCAATATATAACCACCATTGCAAAAAAAAAAAAAAAAAAAAAAAAAAAAAAAAGAAGAAAAGAAAAGAGAGAAAAAAAATTATAAAAAAAAACCAAACTAACATAGCAAAAAAAAAAAAGAAAAAGAAAAAAGGGAAATTCGAGACAATTTGGAGACTTTGAATTCGAGGCCTCAAGCATTATTGAAATTCTATTTTGCCTATTTTATTTTAGTCATTTTTTATTTTGACTTTTCATATTTTTCAATTATTTTTTAATTTTTTTTGAAGTTAACTTTTATTTAAAATTAGACAAAAAAATATCATGTTAATTGTTACATGACATAAAAATATATTATTATATTAGAATTTGAATTTGTGTCAAAGATATAGATTATATAATAATATTTTTATGTTACGTGATTATCAAAGTGTCATTTTTTATTTAATTTTGAAAATAAATTAATTTTAAACTAAATTTAGAAAAATTCAAAACATGAAAGGATGAAATAAAAAATAAACAATTAAAAGATCAAAATAAAAAAAATAATGAAACATAAAGAAGCTAAGTGTAATTTGCCATGATTGAGATTCCTTTAAATTTTTTGAAGCTGTCAAACAAAAAGTGAAGAGAGAACATGTGAATAAAGTAACACAGTACTGACTGGCTTTTACAAAAGTGACCCTGCAAGCAAATACCATAAAAGTTTGCAAGGACCAAAATGCAATAAAAGAAAGACGACGACTCCACTGGGGATCGAACCCAGAATCTCTGGTTCCGTAGACCAGCGCCTTATCCATTGGGCCATGGAGTCAGGCCCACGCCAATTGTTTTTGATAAAAGGTTTATAAAGTTATATAAAAATAATTAGGACTTTTCTTAGGTGGCCAACCCTCAAGGTTGCACACTATGTGCTACTTACACAAAAAGTGTAAGTGGAAGATGAAAACAAAAGTATGACTGCAAACAGAAAATGCGTAAGTGTAAGGCGTAAGTTGCACACCATAACAGAACCCAATTAATTAACCCCACCTAGGTGTATATATAGGCCCCGTTTATTTTGAGAGGTAGAATAGAAAAGATTAATAGAGAGGAGATTGATAGTGAGAGAGAATTAAGTAAAATTGTATTTGTTTTGATAATAGTTGTTGGTGTAGGGATTGTTAAATTATTTTTATATAAAATAATAAAACAAACAAAAAATATAAAAACATTAAACATTAATGTTTAAAAAAAAAATGCCTGACATGTAAAAATAAAAAATAAAAAAATTTTCAGAAAAAAATAAAATAATGATTTTACTTAACAAAAAATACAAAAAATTAAAAATTAATGTTCAAAAAAAAAAAAATGTCCAACATGTTAAAAATAAAAAAAATAGTCCAGCAAACTATTTTTCTAATGCCAAGTGTTGGAGGCTCATCCAAATCCTCTTCCCAACGGGACTCATAATTCAGAGGAGATTACAAATCGCTTTTCTATCTCCCAAAATAAACATAAAAATAATAGATTTTACCTCACTACCAATTTCAATTCCCTTTCTATGACCCCAAACGAACGGGCATATGGACTGCTCAACCTTTTCGGATGTACAATGGGGTTTAGGGGTCTTCAAGTGATCTAACCCTTGATCTGATTTGATTTATTTATTTATTTTATTATTATTTTTTTTAATTTAGGTAAATTACACTAACCTCTCTTAATATTTAGAGAAAATCTAATAAATCTTATAATTTTGATATAATTATATTGAGCTTATTTGAGATTTTAATTCATATAACATTTAATATCATTTTCATCAATAATTTGTTAATTATATAAATAAAAAAAATAATATTATCATATATTTTATATGAAAATATATATTTTACGTGGTTTACTATTTTTATTTTTAGGAGATCTGGATTAATTTCAATTCATTAAACTTTACTAAAAAGAAACTAAATATAAATTATATAATATGAATAATATATAAATAATATTTTTTATTTAAATAATATAAATAATATTAAAAAATTATCTAGCCGAGCTTAAGTTTTATTAATATTAACAAGTCGAGCCAAACTTGAGCCTAGTTCCTTATTGAGCCGAGCTCAATAAATAAATGAGCCGAACTTAAGCTTAGCAAAACTCGGTTCGTTTATAGCCCTAAATATAATTATATCAAAATTATAAAATTTATTATATTTTTTTTCAAATTTTAAGGGAAGTTAATGCAATTTAGCCTTATAATTTTTATAACAATGATTCAAATTTTAAATGCTATTTCAAGACCAAGAAGATAATGTTATTGTTTTTTATGCCATCCATAGTAAGATAAGATACGTGTGAGCAGTGGCGGAGGCACCCTAGGCGCAGAGGGTCACGTGCATCCTGCGTTTTAGGGAATTTTGTTTTTTGTTTTCAACATAAAAAAAATATTTTAAATAAAAAAATTTATAAAAATATTATTTAAAGTGAAATGTCAATGATATTTAAAATTATGAGAATAATAATGATTATTTTGATTGAAAATAAAAAGATCATGATAAGTCATATTATTATTTATGAAAATTTCAATGTAATAGTAATGTTTATCACTATTGACATGCAAACATAATTAATTTCAATGAAGATATGAAATTTATTGGATTGTTAGTTACATTTGACATGTGGAGTTTATCTTCCATATATTTCTTTGCATTCATAACTAAAATGACTACCATATAAATTATAATCAAGCAACACATCTTCAATTATAAAAAATAAAAAACAAAAAAAAAATTACAGTAGATCATAATTAATATCAGAATGAGTCATAACTAACTATTATTTGATATATAGTCATAACTAAAATAACAATCACAAAAAGTTATAACTAAATTATATCTAACACTATAATGTGTTAT